>CM039123.1:34764514-35070867 GCA_022036555.1 Microstegium vimineum
CCAACCTCCGCCCATGCCCACATATGGCAACAGGAGTGCCACCAAGTACAAGGCGCGTGGCTACAGTTGCATCAAGGACGAACATGACCAGGAGCGTGCTAACAAGCAAAGCCTTCCCCGGGAAGGAAGGGGAACAGAAGCCTGGAGCGTCCTCCAAATCAATAGCCTACACCAGGCCCACGTTTCCTCCTTCTCTCTCTATTGTACTCCTCCATCTCTCCCTACATATAAAGGGGGAGAATGGACCTCCAATCTCGCTCTCTGGACTCTCTCTGAACTCATTCACACACATTCATACTCGCATCCACGCGAGCTCCGACAACGAACCTCGAACCACATACGCACGAGACCTGGGAACCCGCTTCCCTCTCTCACCAAAGCTTGTAGCTCCCCCCTAAGAACTCTCCTACGCTCGGTAACACGACTCAACAGCAAACTGGACGTAGGGCGTTCATGCCCGAACCAGTATAAACCTTGTGTTCTCCGGGCGTAACCATCTGATCTCTGACACGCTTAGAAATTTACTCGTTGGATGTCTAGACCCCGCCATTTTAGACACCAACAGTTGGCGCGCCAGGTAGGTGGCTTTGCGTGTCACCCGTATTTTCAAGTATCGGATGGCTTTTCGCCACGCTGATTTTGCTCCGGGCTCCCTTGTTCGTTTTGGTAGCCTGGACTTCCAGTGCCACGGGCAGAGGGACAACCTGGTCCTCCGTCGCCCTACGGTATCCTCCGAGGTAGCTGTGGACGCCATCTCGGCATCCATGGCCCACCTCAACCTGCCTCCCTCCGGGGAGCAAGTCGCTCACAGGATAGCCGTCCAGCGGACCGACTAGCCACGGTTCGAGCGCTAGCTCGACACGCTAATGGGACCCCAGCCGACCCAGGAGTCCCTGCACAACCTCTACAACACGTTCGCCAACGTGACGGCGCAGCTTGCGGGAGGACAGCCGCTCTCTCCCGGGCACATCGAAGCGCCCTCTCCGGAGGCACTACCGTTTGGCATGAGGAATGCCGCCGCGTCTTATTCGGAGATGGTGGCTGTATGGTTCTAGGCTGACCCCGCGGAAGGGACACGCATCGAGCTTGCGTCTTACCACCCCCGGTCTGTCTCCGACCTCCTCACAAGTTCCGAGGCCACCTCCTGCGCCGACTCTAGCCGTGGGAGTGTTGATCCCTGGGACACCCTGGACTTCGACGGTCTGGGGGATAAGGAGGCCTTCGACGGTTTTCTTCACGCCAACGATTACCTGCTCGACTCTGGCTCGAGTGACCGCAGCGAGGGCCGTGGCCGCGAGTGCTTCATGTGCGACACGCCGCCACCTAGAGCCGCTATCGACCCCACCCTCATCGACGATGGGGACGACGATGGCGACGACGTCCACACGCCCGTACATGAGATGGGTGCTCCGGCACCCCAGCCACGACCTGATCCGCAGCCTTTGGATCCTTGGCAGCGGCAGCTTCACGACCTCCGCGACATGGAGCAGCAGCTCGCGGAGCGCCAGCGAAGGGTGATGTTTGAGCTGGAAAAGCTCAAACGTGAAGCCCCCAGGGGCCCCGCAGAGCCTCGTGCTCGCAGGGACGCCCGAACGGTACACCAGCGCATCATCAACGAAGAACACGGTACGCCGCAGTTCACGCGGGCGAGCCAGAACATCGTGGCAGCAAGGATGCTGCTCCGCAACCTTCCGGTGTGTTGACACAAAAAGCGTCAGGATCTACGAACACCTCGGGCTTATACCCGAAACTCGGTTGTCCGAAGGCGTGCCAGTCAATTTGACCAGTTAATCGACAAGGACGATAACTAGAATAGAATTCGAACGAGACAACAACGATGCGCCCGGATGTCAAGGCTCAAACCTGATCAGGATAACTAGAGTAGAGCTGAACGAGACGACAGCGATGCGCCCGAACGTCAAAGCTCAGATTGCTCAAAACACAGAACTTACAAGGATTTGACGGAGATCAAGGTGATGCAGCCCGACGAAGCTTGAAGAACTCGTTGATAAACTACAGCTAATGCAATAAAAGTAGAGTACTGGTAAAGTAGATAAAAAGTAATTGATTGGTTGATATGCTTGGATATGATTTACACGCAGCCCTTGGGCACATATTTATACTCCCGCATGGAGAGTTGTACAAAGACACGACTCGTATCTTTCCTAAAACAAACTCCTAATTTTAAGGAAACTGACTCGCGCAGGAGTCGGATCTAAAATAACAATATTTATTTTCCTAAACAGACACACCTATTTTAAAGGAAAACAAACGACTCATGCAAGAGTCGGACTCAAACTGCTATAATAATACTGGCATAAAACCACCAGTTTCCTTATGCCTCTCCTTCGATGAAAACTTTCCATCGGCAGATCCCTTCAATCCGCGACTTCCTTCTTTGGCCACCGGTAATCTTCGGCTGACATCAAACGCTAAGTCACCCTGTGCTCATCGGCACCCCATGCCCATCGGCATCGGCAATACTTCCGATCGGCAACCCTGTACTGGTAACTTGTCTTCACCAATTGATCCCTATCATCAATGGGCATCAGCAATATTCCCTCATCGGCAATATCTCCTCATCGGCAATCACCAACCACGTCGTTCTGCTTCCATCGGCACTGACTTCTCATCGGCAAACTGACCTTCGCCTTTATCAAGTCTTTCTGCCTCCATCGGTAAGAAGTCTGTCTTTATCAGCAACATTCTTGCCTCTATCGGCAGTCTAACCGATAATATCTCGATGCCGACAAGGAACAGCAACCAGCCTCTTGCCGATTGGCACAATCCTTAGATTATATTGACACGCGCCAAAAAACGGTGTCAACACATGCCCCCCAGTTTCGGAGTATAATATGTCTTATGCGCCGAAATTCCTTCTGCTGCTATCTCTTCTTTCAAGATGTCTGCCGATGCCCCCCAAGTGTAACAGTTGATATACCAGGGTTTATCAAATACTACCCTCAAGCCAAAACGCCTAAAGTCATTGACTCTGGTCATGTCATCGGCAACATATTGACATCTACCGATGGATCCCCACCTTCACGCTTCGGCCTTCATCACTTGCTTGAAGATTTCCCTCTTGAAGGATTATCATCGTGATACAAGTCTTCTCGGCGTTCGCGCTGAATCCTCCTCTTCTGAGTCTTCGTCAGACCCTTGGAGCACCATCGAGGGAGCTTAGTCTTCCAGACAGGCTGGTACTGCCTCTCCTTGGAAAAAATTTCTTCTTCGGGTACCTTGGCGTCTGCTGTCTCCTCAAGCTCTTCTCGACAAATACGCTTGCCAAGCCTATCGTGTGCACGGAGCTTGCCCCCCAGCCAATCATACGCTGACTTCTTCCCTTCGATCGGCGTGCGACAGCCTGATGTCCAATCGCCAAAACGAGGCTTCTTCTCTGACCGATCGGCAGAATAGTACCCATTGCATTCAGGGCAATCATCGGCAGTGGGTAGCTTGATGGCTTCTTCCCAGCAGTGAATAAAGAAGGGGCACCTCCAATGATCTTGATGCCGATGCCACTCTTGGCACCTTTCTTTCTTTTGCTGCCGATATTGCTGCCTTGGTCGCCTATGCATGATTATAACACCAGGAGACCTTTTGTCTTTCCTATCATCGGCAAACTTCTTCCCTGTTACTTCATGCGCAGCTATCTGATGTTCAGTGTCTACCGATGCACTTTCCTTGGCAGCTTCCGATGTCAGCACCTTAGTTATATCAGTTTCCACCATGTTATTTGGAAACGGATGCTGATTGATCTTCATCGGCTTCTGGGCTTTGTAATTTTCAAACTTAACCCACCTAGACTCAATTCCTGACTGCAACTGCTGCCTAAAGACTTTGCAGTCATTGGTATTGTGCGAAGTTGTATTGTGCCACTTGCAATACCTGATTTTCTTGAGCTCTTTGGCCGATGGAATTACCTGATTAGGTGCCAGCTTAATTTTCCCTTCTTGAAGCAATATGTCAAAGATACTATCGGCCTTGGTGATATCAAAAATGACCCTTCTAGATTTTTTCTGGTCGAACAAACAGGATACCAGCTTCTTGTCCTTAATCAACTCAGCAACGCTGATACTTGGCTCTTCATCCGACTCGGAATCTTCTCTTTCCCTATCCAAGGACACTTCTTCATCCCAATTCTCTCTGGGCTCAGACACCTTGGTGTCTTGATCGGCAACCCTCTGCACAAGATGACTCAAGCTTTCGAACTCTTGATACGCATACTTGTCTCTAATGTGCGGTAACAGCCCCTGGAGAGCCAAATCCACTAATTGCCGATCATCAAGTACCAAGCTATAGCACCTGTTCTTCACATCCCGAAGCCTTTGGACGAAGCTTTCTACCGATTCATCATTGCGCTACTTCAGATTAACCAAATCGGTAAGCTTCTTTTCATTTGTGCCAGTGAAGAAGTATTTATGAAATTGCCCCTCCAGATCGGCCCAAGTGATCACAGAATTTGGAGATAGTGAAACAAACCACGTAAACGCTGATCCGGATAATGATAACGAGAACAATCTTACCCTCAGTTCATCCCTGTTGGCTGCTTCCCCACATTGAATAATGAATCGGTTAATGTGCTCCATTGTGGACATATCATCTTGACTAGAAAACTTGGCGAAATCTGGCACTTTGTACCGATTTGGGAAGGGGATTAAATCATAAGCTGGAGGGTATGGAGCCCGATAAGAATATGCATCAACCTTAGGCTTGATACCGAATTGCTCTTTCGCCACTTCGGCAATCTTATCGGCTAAGTATGCATCTTGATCCTACGCATGCACTGGCTGAACATTGACTGGTTGAGCAGATCGATGCACCTCTTCATACCTTTGCGGTAAACAGGCCGAGGCAATTGACACATTTACAGCGCCAGTTTGTTGAATATTATGCATCGGCTGATTGGCCGATGGGCAACTTTGAACGTCCACTGGTTGAGTAGGTTGATGTACTTCTTCAGTTCTTGACGTTAAAGTACTTGAAGTGATTGGCTCATGCGCAGCACCAGTCATCTGAACATTATGCATCGGCTGAGTTGCCGATGGGCAATTTTGCACACTCACTGGCTTATGCTGTGGCATTATTTTCATCGGTTGTTGTACCGATGTCTCATTGTACGCATTCACTTGCGAGTATTGCAGCGTAGTACTTATCGGCTGATATACCGATATTTCATTCTGAAGACTCACCGGATGACACTGCGGAGCTCTTGCCACTTGGTGCCCAGGCTGCACAACTTGCTGCTGAATCGGTAATTGACCGATCCAACTTACATTAGGTGTCATCAGCATATGACTTACCGATGGCTGATAACCACCTGACTCTTGTAGCCCTTGTACCCTTGGATGATAGCCTTGATTTGCGGGTACCATAGGTTGAGCAGCCATTGCCGATACAGGCTGATTGACAATCGGCATGCCTTGTTGCATCGGCCAAGAATTTGCTGATGGCTGATAACCAGCTAATGTCTGTCGTCCTTGTGTGCGCCGGGTACTTACTAGAATAACTACCTTGGTTAGCAGGTATTCCAGTTTGAAGAGCCATTGCCGCCATAGGTTGACTTGCAGCTGCTGGGCCTTGATGTATCGGCACAGGATTTGCCGATGGTTGAACATAAGGCACTCTGGGCATTGCCATTTGAAGATTCCCTGTTGACATCTGCACCATTGGATAAGATGTAGCATAATGCATCGCTGGAACCATCAGCTGTATAGGTGTTGCCGATGCTATAGGAATCTTCCACCCTGCATGGTTACCTTGGACCAATTTGGAATCAGCAGATGGACTTGGAGATATACCATATCCCCACTAGTTGGCAAAAGTTGGCTGACCCTGGGTCATCGGTCTAGATATTGTTGACGCCACTAGATTTGTATTCACCTGAGTGATGCTTGTTGGGCTCGATCTTGGTGGCATGATCTCATCGGCAGATCGATTCATAATTGGCGACGACACCCTTGGAACCGCCGATGGGATCGTAACAGATGTTGACCCGAGTTGACGATACTCCGGACCAACATAATATGGTGCCTGTCCTCTTTTGAAAGTTTGCTTTACAGCATTGCATATAGTATCAGACAACACATTGGAATGGTCACTTAATACATGATTAAACGCAGAATTAACCATCTCTTGTAATTTACCAGGATCGGCGTCAAAAGTGACCTGCCGTGGCGACGACGGATCTTGCTTCTGGACTGCTTCGCCGATTCTATTTAGGCTGAAGGATTTGAGATATAACCACTTATACTCCTCCATAGCCTGCTCCATAGTCTGCTTCTGATCATCTCTCAGATTGGCTTCGGAGACTCCGATGACGTTCTTCGGTTTGACGCCGGTATGATCATCCATGATAGATGTATGATTTGTATAATCGGTCCCACCGAGCGTGCCAAAAGAGGTGTTGACACAAAAAGCGTCAGGATCTGCGAACACCTCGGGCTTATACCCAAAACTCGTTTGTCCGAAGGCGTGCCAGTCGATTTGACCAGTTAATCGACAAGGACGATAACTAGAATAGAATTCGAACGAGACAACAGCGATGCGCCCGGATGTCAAGGCTCAAACCTGATCAGGATAACTAGAGTAGAGCTGAACGAGACGACAGCGATGCGCCCGGACGTCAAAGCTCAGATTGCTCAAAACACGGAACTTACAAGGATTTGACGAAGATCAAGGTGATGCAGCCCGACGAAGCTTGAAAAACTCGTTGATAAACTACAGCTAATGCGATAAAAGTAGAGTACTGGAAAAGTAGATAAAAAGTAATTGATTGGTTGATATGCTTGGATATGATTTACACGCAGCCCTTGGGCACATATTTATACTCCCACATGGAGAGTTGTACAAAGACACGACTCGTATCTTTCCTAAAACAAACTCCTAATTTTAAGGAAACTGACTCGCGCAGGAGTCGGATCTAAAATAACAATATTTATTTTTCTAAACAAACACACCTATTTTAAAGGAAAACAAACGACTCATGCAAGAGTCGGACTCAAACTGCTATAATAATACTGGCATAAAACCCACCAGTTTCCTTATGCCTCTCCTTCGATGAAAACTTTCCATCGGCAGATCCCTTCAATCCGCGACTTCCTTCTTTGGCCACCGGTAATCTTTGGCTGACATCAAATGCTAAGTCACCCTGTGCTCATCGGCACCCCATGCCCATCGGCATCGGCAATACTTCCGATCGGCAACCCTGTACTGGTAACTTGTCTTCACCAATTGATCCCTATCAGCAATCGGCATCGACAATATTCCCTCATCGGCAATCGGCAATATCTCCTTATCGGCAATCACCAACCACGTTGTTCTGCTTCCATCGGCACTGACTTCTCATCGGCAAACTGACCTTCGCCTTTATCAAGTCTTTCTGCCTCCATCGGTAAGAAGTGTGTCTTTATCAGCAACATTCTTGTCTCTATCGGCAGTCTAACCGATAATATCTCGATGCCGACAAGGAACAGCAACCAGCCTCTTGCCGATCGGCACAATCCTTAGATTATATTGACACGCGCCAAAAAATGGTGTCAACACGGTCCTAGATGCTCCCGACGGGAAGCTCGCTCACGACGAGGTGAGGTCCCTTCTGGAGCGATCTGTGGCACAACAAGCCGAGAGCTCCGCGTCGCGGAGGCGCGGGCTCAGCACCGGCCATCCAACCGGCCTGGGACCCAATGATCGCGAGGGGTCGGTCCACCCGGATCCCGCACCAGCTGAGCACCGGCGTCCAACGGTGCATGCTCGCGTAGGCGAAAAGCGAGACATGCTCGACACGCTTGACGTGCGCAAGTAGGCCAAGTAGAATGGTGCCAGTAGAGGCTACCACGTCCGCCGCGGGGGCCGGTACGACAACGACGAGGACCGACCTCCTACGCCGGAGCCGTCGGGCCCCCTGGCGTTCATTCGCTGCATCCGCCGTGCACTATTCCTGCATCCGTGCCGACAACCAACCAACATCGTCCGGTACTCCGGGGAAACGAACCCCGGGCTCTGGCTCGACGACTACCACCTTGCCTGTCAGGCCAGCAGCGCGGACGATGATGATTTCATCATCTGCAACTTGCTTCTCCACCTTTCGGACTCGACTCGCAGGTGGCTCGAGCATTTTCCTCCCAACACCATCGACGGGTGGAGTTCCCTGCGACAAGCCTTTGTCAGGAATTTTCAAGGCACCTACACCCATCCAGGCAACCCCTGGGACCTCTGCAGCTACAGGCAGAAGACCAACGATTCCCTCCGGGACTACATCTGTCGTTTCTCCTAGCAGTGCACAAAGCTCCCGACTGCAGCCGACGTGGATGTGGTTGGGGCGTTCCTTGCGGGCACCACCAGCAAGCAGCTGGTCCTTGACATTGCCACTAACTATGCGTCAGGTGAGGAGGCGGTCGGTGCGATCTTCCACCCTGACAAGGGGAAGGGCAAAGAAGTGGAGACCGCTGGCGAAGGCGGCTCGAACCGTGCCCAGAACAGGAACAAGAGGAAAGGCAGGTTGCAGTGCGGTAGCGGTGACAACGTGGTCGCGGCGACAGACCGCAAGGCTCCCCAACCCCAGGGCAGCAAGAAGCGGGGCAAGTTCGATGACATGCTCACCAAGCCATGCCCGTATCACAATGGTCTGGTCAAGCACACACTCCAGGAGTGTGAGATGATGGCCACGTACTTCAAGGTTGTCCCCGACAAGGGCGAGCCGAAGCAGCCAGACGGTCAGGACGGGACGGGGGTCACGATAACTCCTACCCCCACATAAGCAAGTGCCTCATGATCTTCGGGGGCTCGGAGGCCTACGGCTACAAATGCCGGCAGAAGTGGGAGCGGCGTGAGGTCTTCCCCGCCGCCCCAGCAACTCCGGCCTTCCTCGATTGGTTGGAGTCCGACATCACGTTCGGGCGAGACGATCACCCGAGCCACGTTCCCCACCCGGGCCGTTACCCACTCATCGTGGACCCGATCATAGGGAACGTGCGCTTCACCAAGGTACTGATGGACGGGGGCAGCAGCCTCAACATCATGTACTTCAACGCTTTCAGGCCCTTGGCCTGCGATGGGAGAGGCTCCGATCCTCGGGGGCTCCCTTCCAAGGAATTGTCCCCGGAAGACAGACGGTACCCTTGGGGCAGATCGACCTACCCGTCACGTTTGGGGAGCCGGACAACTTCCAGAGCGAGGTCCTTACCTTTGAGGTGGTGGCCTACCGCAGGACCTACCACACAGTGTTGGGAAGGCTGTGCCACGCGAAGTTCATGGTCATCCCCAACTATACCTACCTCAAGCTCAAGATGCCAGGACCGTGCGGCATCATCACAGTCACCTCCGACTTCAAGGTGGCGTACCAGTGCGAGGTGGACTGCTGCGAGAATGCCATGGCGGAAGTGCACAGCCAGGAGCTGGTGGCGGCGATCGAGGCCGCTGACAAGATGGACGTCAACCCCTAGAGCGCGAGGAGCTCGGACGCCCACAACACCAACAGCTATATTGTTTATCTACCTTTACTAAGTATTCCAGCACATTGTACATACGCATGTAATCTTCTATAAGCAAATAGTTCGAGGAATAAAAACTGGGGAACTCTCGGACCAATCGCTTAGCAAGGTGCACTCCCAGCGCGCGCCAGAGCGCACCTCGCTCGGGGGCTGGGAAGGGGGGAACCCCTTGCTTTTTCTCTCCAAAAACTTTTCCACGCAAAAGATCCGTGCCTTTTCCCGCCGAATGAAAACTTCGTCTTCCCCGACCAAGGGAGAAAGTCTCACTGGACCGCGGCAACGGGCCGTGAAGTACTCCGACTCCCCGGAGCCAAGTACTTCCACCGACTGCCCATCCGAGCAGATTGAATCTCTTATCAGGAAAGGTAAAGCAAGTAGGACAAAACGGAAAGACGTGGAAACTAGAAAACAAGCAAACTTAAGAGCAAGCTCGCTAAGGAGCAATAGAAATCTGTCCAAAAGCCCACTAGGGCGCATCGTACTGAGGATAACCTAAATTGTTTGTTACAAGGGCACTCGGCCTTGATCACTGACCACGCAGGGTCACTCTTCCGGCGGCGGAAACACTTCGTCTTCGAGCTTGGCCGCTAGGGTTGTCGCGGGCTCCTCCGCGGCGGCTTCAATCCAGTCGAGCAGATCCTCCGGGGGGTCCAAGGGATAACCCTTGCTGACGAGCGTAGGAGTCACCGCGTCGTAGAGGCAGGCGGTGATCGCCATCGTGCGATGGACCCCGATGCGCAGTGCCTCCCGGATCCGCACTTGGCCTCGCTCCCAGAGCAGGCCGACGTGGGTCCTGGCCGCCTCCGGACCACCCTCGAGGGCTGGCACGCCGAAAAGGTCGCACGCGCTGTGCACGGCCTCGTGCCACGCTTGTGACTCCTATGCACCAGCACGCAGCTCTGGGATGACAAGAAGGAAGACTCGGCCTTCAAGCAGAAAGGTACATCACACCAGGACAAACGGACAGAGGAGGCCAACGTACCTCCATTCTCCATTTCCAGGCTGTGTACCGTCGCACGGAGCTATGAGGCGGCCATCGTCAAGTCGCCGACCTAGGTGGAGAACACAAGGATCCTCCGATCAGCTTCAGCGCTGCGCTCCTGCGCCCGGGCCGAGAGATCCTCCAAGCGGGCCATGACGTCATCACGTTCCCAGCGGTTGTTGTCACGCTGGAACCGCATGGTCTTGCGCTCCTCCTCCATGGAGTCCAACGCCGAGACAGCCCGGCGCCGCGCCTCCGCCTCAGCATTGCGCTTGGCGGTGAGGCGCTCAACTTTAGCCTGACGCACTGCGCGCTCGTCCGCCAGCATCTTGCGGACGACCTCGGCATCAGTGCGAGCCTCGTAACACTCTCGCCCGATCCGCTCAAGGTCAGTGGTGCCACGCTGCGCCGATGCTTGGGCGTCCACCGCCCTTGTTTCCGTGGCCCTTAGCTGCCCCTCCAAGTCCTCCGCACGACGGCAGGTCACCACGAGCTCTTCGGCCACGTCGGCCTCCCCAGGGGATGTACATGACCCAGGGTCCCACCGACCGAGCTCGCGATGGAGGAACTCGGATTTCCCAGCACTCGTCGCCATCAGGATCTGCATGAATGAAAAGGCATACAATCATCAACAACAAACAAACAGCACTTACGGTCGGGTAGCCCCCTACATTACCATTGTGAGTGAAGTCCTCATGAAGCATCGTGCCCGCCCTCTAGAACAACTCCACTGCGCGCGCCACGTGGTGATCATGCTCCTGAAGGGAGGCGGTCACGCGGTTCCAATGTCGGAGCTCGCGCCAGTCATCCAGCATGAACACTGGCTCCCCCTGGTTCTCCCCGATTGACCCACGCGATTGGGTCGCTGTCCTCGAAAGCACGGCGGTCGGGACCCAGCCGACGTAGCGCCCCAGGGGCAGCGTTCCCCCCAACGGCAGCCGGCTCACCCGGTGAGGTCGCGCTGGACTAGGAGGGGACGGCCTTCGCCGCACGAGCGGCCGCCACCTCTTCCTCAGTGAAGGACCGGGGGACCCTGTCCCGGGCCAACATGTTGGGAGGAAGGGGACTGCCCAGAGGCCTCTCCTCGCTCGCCCTGATCGCCACGACCTCGCCCCCCGGCATCATGACCGTGACATCTACGACCCCATCCGCACCATTAGGGGCGCCCCAAATGGCTTCGCCCATCGCAGGCACGACCGCGGCGTCCTCCGCCGCCGCGGCCGGCGGAGCCTCCTCGACCTCCACGGCCATGGCATCACCCAGGCCGTCCTCCTCCCTGGAGTCGTCAACGGTTACCACCTCTGGGGGGGGTGGGCAGCACGACAGTCACAGGGCCGGCGTCCACGGGAGTCAGCAGCGCCTCGCCGCCGACGATGGCGTCGTCCCGACCCAGCTCGCCTCCAAACCCGGCGACACTCGCCAGGTTAGGGACCGGGGTGGCGCCGCTCTGTCCCTCGCCAACGGTTGACGCCCCCCGGTGCAGCCTCTTTCAGCCCACGTGAGCGGTGCCTCCAACCCAGAGATGCCCATCACGCACAAGCTAACTCCTTCATCGAAAAACTAAGAAGGCCATCAAATATCACGGACTTACCGTGGGGAGAAGATGCGGATGCGTTTCCGCTTCGGCTCCGCCGCGCCGTGATCAGCGGCGCCCGAACCACCGCTTCCCCCACCCCCCCCCCCCACGGAAGGGGCGGAACGGGGAGCCTCCGGGGCGCCGCGCGCAACGCCACTCCCGGATCCCCCGGGGGTTAGGTGTGCCCCGAGTGTTCTCACCGGGGACACCTCCATCGTCGGCGTCGCCTCGGCAAGATGACGCAGTGCCCCAGCCGCCGAGAGTGCCAGCAACACCTCAGACAAAGGGCGTCTATCCTTGTCATCATCATCATCGTCGTCCTCCCCAACGTCCTTCCAGTCCACGTCCGCCGGCTGCGGCGGGACCCAGCCCATGCTCGCCACGCCTTGCCCCGGAGCAGGAAGAGGCGCCGCCACATGGCGAGCCATCGAATGGGGCCCCTGCAGAAGAAGGATAGGCGGCGCACGAATCGGTACCACCAAATAAAGGAAGCGCAGAGAAAAGACAGTACAACGCGATCTCGACTTACCAACTCGACGAAGTTGAGGTCAGGGCGCATCGGCGGACAACGGTAGACACCATCTTCGTTCAGGGCATCTCCAAGCAGCATCTAGGCGGTGTTGACCGCTTCCTCAAGGCTCAGGTCCGCCTCAGCCATGGCGGATCCCTCACGCGACGCCCCGGGCACCATCTCATGCAGCTAGCGCTCCCTATCCATGAGCGAGAGCACCCGACGTTGCAGTAATTGCGCAATGACCCCCAAAAGGTTCATCTCCTGGTCATAGAGCCACGTCAAGCTGTGGAGATAAGGCGCTATCCCCGCGAGCTCCCGCTGGGTCAGGTTGTCGTTCCAGCTGGGGAGCTCCTCGGCGAAGCGTCGGCCCATGTATACCGAGAGCGGCGCATCGGGGTGATTCCGAATGTAGAACCACTGCGGGTGCTACCCCCGGTTGGACAAGCTCGTTCGTGCCGGCATGTAGAGATGCGAGTTGGAGGAACGGAGGCTGATAGCGCACCCTCCGCTCGGCGCCACCCATCTTGCCCCTCCAGAATAGAGGAGGAACATCGTCGCCTTGAAGAAGAACCTCCACAGGGCGAAATCCGGCTCCGATGCCAACATCCCCTCCGACATGGCCGCAAAGGCCGCGAGGTGGAGGACGGAGTTGGGATTGAGATTGTGGAGCTCAATCCCATAGTGGTGGAGGATTCCACGGAAAAAGGGGGACGACGGCGTCCCAAACCCGCGCTCGTGGAACAGAAGGAAGGAGACCACATACCCCTCCGGTGGGTCCGGCGTATCGGCGCCGGTGGGGACGATCCACTCCACATCATTGTTGGCGGAGAGCTCGGGGCGCAGCAGCCCCGCGTCCACCAGCTCGAGCGCTCGCTCATATTCGGCCTCACAGTGGGGCCAGCTTCTTTCCGGATGTTCTCCGGCCATGAGGGGCACTCCTAAAGAACGAATGGTGGAGCGGCAGAGGGCGAGGCTAAGGCGGTAACACGGCGTCACAAACCCTAGATGCAAAGGGAAGCGACGCGAACAGGAGTAGGAGACGAAGAGGGCGAACAGTACGAACTCAGGACAGGGTGGCGCGGCGTGCGGACATTTATAAGGGGCTGGAAGACGGAGCGACGCCTCCGCGGCCCCCCACACGCACGACCCAACGTATCAAGTCGCTTTAGATACGACCGCTCGGTTACATCACTTCCACTGCTCGCGGGGATATCGGGAGCCACACGCACTGCGGCAGGTAATTGACATCACTCGCTTTTTCCCTCGTTTCGATTCGCATCCCGTATTCGTCATCATTGCAGGATCCATCCCATGCCCACCACGCCATGCACATTAATCTTCTACTATGCATCCCTGTCCAAGGCACACGCCTCCCGAGCGCAAGCGCATCTCGGAAGAGCCTCCGACTCGTCTGAGCTCGGCCGATACGCGCAAAGGCCGGAGGGACGCACACGTGGCGCAACCAGTGGCGACGGCCCATGGGCCTAGGGAAGATAAGGGGATAGGGGCTATAGACGCCCCGACAGCCCGTTACGGTCCAGAGATACGGAGGCCACCCCATCAGGGGTCGAAACGGCCGACTCAGGACATCAGAGCGAGGGGCGAATAGGGAATGGACACACTAGCGGTCATTAGCCTGGCAATCGGATGCTAAGGTCATTCCCAGACTTCGTATTTGAGTCCGTTTTTACGGATGATTGGTTCATGGTATTCCTATCGAAGGAAGGCAACAGGCCCCCGGGACCCATTGAACGGACCCGGTTACTAGATGAAACCGATTTGGGGTGAGCCACGACATGGGCCACGAGCCGGAACCCTAGCGAATGAGAACCGAACACCCCACTCAGATTTGCCCTCTATTAACTCGACGAGTAG
Source organism: Microstegium vimineum (assembly GCA_022036555.1). Taxonomy (NCBI): domain Eukaryota; kingdom Viridiplantae; phylum Streptophyta; class Magnoliopsida; order Poales; family Poaceae; genus Microstegium; species Microstegium vimineum. The sequence continues at coordinate 34,778,953 of CM039123.1, forward strand.
CCACAGTTCGTCCGCCTCGAGGATAGCATGGTTCGGCTCATATCCCCCCTTCTCGCGGAGAGATGCGTGGGGAACGAACAAAAAGACGACACAGACCCGAGACGATTTTCTTTACATTGAGTAAAGACTCAGGGGCTGGCGGCGCACCACGGGGCAAGCCTCACGCGTGAGAGGTCCGACCAGATAAACGAGAAAAACAAACATTTTCCATTTCATGTAAACATATACATATGCATTAATCCCCGCAGGAGCTACACATTCTCAAAAGGAGCCACGAGGCTAACCCCAGACACAAGAAGCAGTCACAAGGTGGACCAAAGCGAGCTCCCAGGCCGGGAAAGCCAAAAGACAAGAGGTACAACACCAGCATCCGCACCAAGGTCTTCGCCGCCCGACAGGCCGGATATCCAAGTCAGGTAACCCAGCCGCGAGGCCTGGGGAACACCTGCCCGATCTTTAAGATCGCAACGACCGACGTCGTCGTGACCCGCTGGCAACTCTGACCAGGCACGCTACAGCTGTGGGAGAACAGCGGTCGTCTTGTCTTTAGGAGACCCCGGGGCATGACGATGTTGCTCCCTCTCCATGGGGTTGTTGGGCACTTTACAGCTAAGTCGCCCCAGCTGCTCCATGATCGATGTCACCGCCGACAAGCAGCTCCGAGCCCGCCATACATTGGCAGCTCTGGGCCTGCACATCTCGCCAACGGCGACATCGCCATCAACCAACAGCCGAGGATGAGCCAACTCCTCGGATCATGCAGGCGAACTGCTATAACTTTTCCAGTGGACATATCCTCGGCTACTCTCTGGAGAGGGCTAGCACACCACCACTTCCCCGGGGCAGAGGGCAAGACCCGTCCCGCAAAAGGGATGGATCCTACACCTCCCGCCCCACGAAAGCGATTCGTGCAGGGGGTGGTGACAACCCTTCACCCAACCGGTGACCAGAACCAACAGAGCTATGCGCGCCTTGCAGAGCTTCCGCTGAGTTCTGCCACTAGGCGGAACGGGATGCATGCACCCCTAACGCAGAACTTCCCCTGAGTCCGGTGTACTCTCAAACGGGCGCACGCCAGGGTGGCTCAAGGGTATCTCCGACGAGGCCTTGGAGGAAGAAAGTAGGGCAAGTCATGCTGGGGGATTGTGATTCTAGACCACAACCGGATACCCCTATTTATAGCCCGCCAGGGCACCCGCACGACGGCCAACCCGTGAAGCCACGGTGCTCCGCCTCCCCCAATTAAACCGCACTGCGCGCCAGTGCCAGTTTCAGAGGGGCACGGCAGAGCCATAAATGGCCAAGCAGACGGTAGGCTCAGGGTGCACCAATCAAAAGTTTGACCACACGAGGGCAATGCATCGCAGTGCCCACCAACAGGAGAACATGGTGCACCCACTTTTGGGTCAAGACAGGCGGAGTTAGACCAGGCCAATGCCGACCCGACATCGACTGATCAGGCAGACGCTCAGACCGGAAGACAGCACTACGCAGTCCCGATTCGTCACTTCAGGGCGCGTCAGCCCAAGTACCATAGCACACCCCCAGCAGGGCTGGCGTGCAAGGAAGATTCTGATCCCGTACGAGCAGGGCAGTCCTCTTCCGCTCCTCACCTCTTGAGAGGGGCAAAAGGACAAACGTTGTAGGCTAGATCGAGTAAGCCCTTAGGAGAAAAATCTTTCTCCTAAGGCCTCGGGGGCACCCACCGAAATCCAAAAACATAACCAAACACCATAAGTACTCTCGGAAGCCTCCGGTGTAGTCCATCACTACATCGCAGGGTCGGGGGCTACTGTCGGATACCTAAGAATAGGGTACCCCAACTTCATACTTCACGAAGACAAAATCATCCCCGGGAGCCCCTCCGACTCGCCCAAGCCAGGATGACGTCATCACTCCCGGGGACACATCGCCTTAGCCAAACCGGCTAAGGCAGAGACACCTCCTCGAAGGGCCTTCCGCCCTGTCCGAGCTTGGGTGACGTCGTCCGCGATGCCATCGACCCTCAGGGGCCTCTCCGCCTTGCCCGAGCCAGGGCAAAGCCTGCCCTAAAACTGGCTAAGGCAACAACACTCCCTCGAAGGACCATCCGCCCCGTCCGAGATGGGATGACGTCATCCATGACACTGTCTGCCCTCGGGGGCTCTTCCGCCTCGTCCGAGGGCGGGAAACGTCATCCGCGACGTCGCTTGCCCTCAGAGGCTTCCCCAATCCATGGTGCATTTTAGCCCGTAGTCAAAAGGTCCACAGTGCAGACTCGTCCTTGGGGATGGGGGTTAAAGACATTGATCGTTATGCCTGCTCCTGTAGAACCCTTGCGGTACAAGCTCCAGTACCACCGAGTGACATTCACCATCCCTCTGACAGATAGCCGAACAAGAATTGAGGCGTACTCGTCCCTGTATGACGGAACGCAGGGGTACCGAGCCCTGTTCTGCCAACCTCCGCCCATGCCCACATATGGAAACAGGAGCGCCACCAAGTACAAGGCGCGTGGCTACAGTTGCATCAAGGACGGACAAGACTAGGAGCGCGCTAACAAGCGAAGCCTTCCCCGGGAAGGAAGGGGAACAGAAGCCTGGAGCGTCCTCCAAATCAATAGCCTACACCAGGCCCACGTTTCCTCCCTCTCTCTCTATTGTACTCCTCCATCTCTCCCTACATATAAAGGGGTAGAATGAACCTTCAATATTGCTCTCTGGACTATCTCTGAACTCATTCACACACACTCATAGTCGCATCCACGCTAGCTCCCACAACGAACCTCAAACCACATGCGCACGAGACCTGGGAACCCGCTTCCCTCTCTCACCAAAGCTTGTAGCTCCCCCCTATGAGCTCTCCTACACTCGGTAACACGACTCAACAACAAACTGGACGTAGGGCGTTCGTGCCCGAACTAGTATAAACCTTGTGTTCTCCGGCGTAACCATCCGATCTCCGACAGGCTTAGAAATTTACTCATTGGTTGTCTAGACCCCGCCATTTTAGACACTGACACGTACCGGTTGCAAGTGTGAAGGGCAAGTGAGTGATGCTTGGTGCTGATGGACCGATGCAACGGTGAAGAGAAAGTGAGGTCAAGATCGATGAACCAATACAATCATGTGATGATATGAAGTGGATCATATCATTTGGTGATTGGTTGGTGCATGTGTTGCATCAACATTGGAGAAGGAGATGGAATGGAATGTGCAAGGCAAAGGTATAATTGTAGGGCATTTCATTTCACCGGTCATAGGTGTGTAGAGAAGTATATGACCGGGTTTAGGATATATGGCCGTACTATCAAGAGGGGCAAACTTGTTTGCATATCGGTCATCTAGTGCCACATGAGCGATCTAATATTGCGACACATTAGGATCAAGTGGTGTGGTGAGAGAAAATGAAAACCCTTTGAAAATGATTGTGAAAATTCTAACACACATGCACATGGTGATGTACACTTGGTGGTGTTGGCACATTTACAAGGGAGAAGGTGTTGGAGTTGAATTGAATCAACTCGGAGAAGATAAAAATGTTTTTCGGTATGCTCCTAACACTTGGACATATCTTAGAGTGGAATACTACTTTGATTCATTGTGATATGGATAAAATGGACTTGAGGGATGTGTAGGCCTCTGAGTTAGCTTTTCAAAAAGTCCAAGATCATCGAAATCAGAGTTCGGAGCTAAGAGATACGGATGTTTCCGTGCGGACTGTGCTGGTCCGGACGCATTGTGCAGTCCGGACGCAGCGTCTCTAAAGGTCCGGACGCATGGCCATTAGTCCGGACCGTAGCATCCGAACCTGCATCCGGAGATCCGAAAATGCTGCTACGAATGTTCGGAGAGGTCCGGACACTAACTAGCGTCCGGAGGTGCTGTCTAGACATCGTCCGGAGCAAAAATTGCTCTCGAGAGCTCTCTGTGTAGAGTCCGGACGCTCGGTTTAATGGTCCGGACCGCTACTGTAGCTAGCGACCGGAGGCTATTTTCTGCTAAGAAAAGCGCGCCAACGGCTCGATTCAAACGGCTAGGTGGTCCGGATGTTGGAATGCGAGGTTGCTACGCTAGCCGGAAAACAAAACTTTTCGACCTCAAAAACCAGGATCTACTGCTAGTTATAGGTTACGGGATTACCACTAGACGCGCAGGTGCAGCGGAAGATGACTTGATGTAGTCGTGCACGTTGCAGTAGGCAATGCAGTTGCATGGTCGTCCGTCTCAACGTCCCCTTCGCGCGGTTCGTCCTTGTGCTCCAGATGCAGCACCTCCGAGGAATCCCACACGTACAGGGAGGAAGCGTTGCGCCTCCGGACTGCTAGGTCCGCGAGGAGCAAAAGGCGCGAGCGTGGGGAGGCGACGGCGGCTGCCAAAAAGGCGTGTTTTTTTCTCGCACCGCGCCCACCCCTTGCTTATATAGGCGTCCTGACGAACTCCCACGTTGGAGGCCCATTAGTAACCCTAAACCTAGTCTAACCCAAATTAGGCTTCCAGCCCCTTAAGCGTGTGACCCTATGGGCTCACGCATACATAGACATGGCCCAAGTACTCTTACTCGACTAATAGTTGATAGCGGCCTCTAGCAAGGCGTGTCAACTCCTATGCATACGCTATGATCATATCAGACGAACCACTATGACCATGTACAAGTTATTCCCTTTGCCACTCGATATATGGTTCAACTCGTGGGTTAACACTTAACCCAAGCACGGCCATGCATTTGTTGATCCAATCACTTGAGTGATCCAGTGATATCTCTCTCACGAAGAGAGGGGCAAATTCCATCTTGATTGTCTATGTCTCATAGCATGTTTCCCGACCACCCAATGACCACCTTTATAACTACCCAATAACGGAGTAGCGTTTGATAGTCCCTAAGTAGATCGTTTCACATCTTAAGTACATACCACAATCTCAGGTCTAAGGACATAACGTACATGACATGAATAGAGACTTTCTCTTGTTGGGTCAGTCCAGCCTACATGTCTCACATGTGCCCACATTATTAGTTTGACATCTCCATGTCTATGACTTGTGAAACATAGCCATCAACTAATACATGTGCTAGTCTAATATTCAAGTGTGCTCTTACAAGAATGCCGACCAGGGACAACTTTTAGAATAACCATTCAGGTAATTGAGTTCCACAAACAATTCACATAATCGTCAATCAATACTAGTTGTCTATAATGGATATTCAAAGAACACTTTATTAATCATGGATACAATCGGAATATAATCATCTACATGATTAGCTCTAGGGCATATTCCTAACAGTCTCCCACTTGCACTAGAGTTAATCTCTTAGATGTCTAATCCCCATAGACCTCAAGTGTGCCTCATGCTTAGCTTGTGGAAGAGCCTTTGTCAAAGGATCTGCAACATTCAAATCCGTATGTATCTTGCACATTTTGATCTCATCTCGACCGACGAACTCTCGAATGAGACGAAACTTCCGCAGTACATGTTTGTTCTTTTGGTGATTCCTTGGTTCCTTAGCCTGCGCTATCGCTCCATTGTTGTCACAATGTATATTCAATGGGCCGGACGCATTTGGAAACACACCAAGTTCAATGAGGAACCTCCTCATCCAAACACCTTCCTTTGCAGCGGCAGAAGCTGCAATGTACTCGGCTTCTGCTGTAGAATCAGTCACCGTCTCCTGCTTGGAACTTTTCCAACTTACAGCACCACCATTTATTGTGAACACAAAACCTGATTGAGACTGTGAATCATCTATGTCAGTTTGGAAGCTAGCATTGGTGTAACCATTTACAACGAGCTCCTCATTACCTCCATAGATTAGGAACACATCTTTAGTCCTTCTCAAGTACTTAAGAATGTTTTTAACAAGCGTCCAGTGACTCTCACCTGGATTGATTTGGTACCTGCTCGCAACACTTAGAGCATATGAGACATCTGGGCGAGTACATATCATGATGTACATGATGGAACCAACTGCCGAAGCGTATGGAACCTTACTCATTCGTTTCCGCTCATCAGCTATCGAAGGACACTGCTTTTCGCTGAAACATATACCATGTGACATAGGCAAGAACCCTTTCTTGGATTGTTCCATGTTGAACCGTTTCAACACCTTGTCAATGTATGTCTCTTGACTTAATCCTATAAGCCTCTTTGATCTATCTCTATAGATTTTGATGCCCAAAATGTATGTTGCTTCTCCTAAATCCTTCATAGAAAAACTATTATTCAGTGAAGTCTTTACAGATTGCAACATAGGAATGTCATTCCCAATCAATAGTATGTCATCCACATACAAGATTAGAAATACAACAGCGCTCCCACTTTCCTTCTTGTAAACACAAGGTTCTTCTTCATTTTGACGAAAGCCAAACCCTTTGATCACTTCATTAAAACGAATGTTCCAACTCCGAGATGCTTGCTTCAACCCATAAATGGATTTCTGTAGCTTGCATATTTTTCTAGCATTATTAGGATCAACAAAACCTTCGGGCTGTATCATATACACGTCCTCCTCCAAATTTCCATTTAGAAAGGCTGTTTTAACATCCATCTGCCAAATCTCATAATCGAAATAAGCAGCAATTGCTAGAATGATCCGAATAGATTTAAGCATCGCTACCGGCGAGAATGTCTCGTCGTAGTCAACTCCTTGAACTTGCCGAAAACCCTTTGCAACAAGTCGAGCTTTATAGACGTGAACGTTTCCATCCATATCCTTTTTCTTTTTATAGACCCATTTGCACTCAATAGGTTTAACCCCATCAGGCGGGTCAACCAAGTTCCAAACTTGATTGTCTCCCATGGAATCTATCTCGGATCTCATGGCACTTTGCCATTTCTCGGAATCTGGGTCCATCATTGCTTCCGCGTACGTTGCAGGTTCGTCATCGTCTAACAACAACACTTCCCCACGTGCCTCACGGATTCTTGCTGACCTTCGTGGTTGTGGTGGTGTTTCTCTTGCCACAAGTATCTCAACTTGTTCTGCTACATTAGCATCACTCGTAGAGTTATCTCCTATTGGCTCATCTTGAACTTCTTCAAGATACACCTTTTCTACACTTTTCTCTTTGTTGAGAAACTCTTTCTCTAAGAAAACACCATTCCGAGCAACAAACACTTTGCCCTCTGATCGGTTGTAGAAGTAATACCCTAAAGTTTCCTTTGGATATCCCACGAAAAAGCATTTGTCCGACTTGGGTGTAAGTTTATCTGACATAAGTCGTTTGACATAAACTTCACAACCCCAAATCTTTAGAAAAGACAAACTGGGACTCTTACCAGTCCATATCTCATATGGTGTCTTGACTACGGACTTAGACGGTACCCTATTCAATGTGAAAGCGGCTGTTTCTAGAGCGTATCCCCAAAATGAGAGTGGTAGGTCTGACTGGCTCATCATAGACCGAACCATGTCCAACAAAGTCCGATTATGTCGCTCGGACACCCGTTTCTCTGAGGCGTTCCAGGTGGCGTAAGCTGTGGAACAATTCCGCAACTCTTTAGATGATTGCTAAACTCATAGCTCAAATATTCGCCTCCTCGATCAGATCGCAAGGCTTTAATTTTCTTGCCACATTGATTCTCTACTTCATTCTGAAATTCTTTGAACTTTTCAAATGTTTCAGACTTATGCTTCATTAGGTAGACATATCCATATCTACTAAAGTCATCAGTAAAAGTTATGAAGTATTGAAATCCACCTCTAGCTGTCGTGCTCATTGGTCCACATACATCAGTATGTACGAGTTCCAACAAGTCAGACGCCCTCTCAGGAAATCCTTTGAATGGCGCCTTGGTCATCTTGCCTAGTAGGCAAGCCTCACATGTCTCGTATGATTCAAAATCAAACGAAGCTAGAAGACCATCATCATGGAGCCTCTTCATGCGATTCTCACTTATATGACCCAAACGACAATGCCACATATATGTAGAACTTAACTCATTAAGCCGAGGCCTTTTAGCATTAACATTACAGATAGGTGTATCATCAAGATTTAAAATAAACAATCCATTCACAATGGATGCAAAAGCCACAAACATGTCATTCTTTGAGATCACACAACCATTGTCTTTACTCGCAAATGAATAACCATCCTTCATCAAACATGAAGGTGACACAATGTTTCGACTTAAACTAGGAACAAAATAACAATTATTCAACTCCATGATAAATCCTGACGGGAGGTGAAGTTGCATCGTCCCAACGCTCAACGCAGCAACTCTTGCATTATTGCCCACGCGGAAATCAACTTCGCCTCTTCTCACACTTCTAATTCTTACCATTCCTTGCATCGTATTGCAAATATGAGCAACCGATCCGGTATCAAATACCCAAGAGTTAATGTAAGAATCAGCGAGAAAAATGTCTGTAACATAAACGACAAGTGTACAGGCAGCGGGAGTACCTTTACTACCTCCATCCTTCTTTAAGGACTCCAAGTACAGCTTGCAGTTCCTCTTCCAGTGACCTTTCCCCTTACAATGAAAGCATATTGCTTCAGCAGCTTGTCCATTGGCCTTGGGTGCAGGAGGAGGGTTTGGCTTAGAGATCTCATCTTTAGCCTTCGCCTTCTTCTTCCACCCAGTCCTCCTTTTAAAGTTAGGCTTGTTTTGGACCGCCATCACATGGCTACTGCCTGCTGCCTTCTTGATATCAGCTTCTGCTGTTTTAAGCATGCCACACAATTCATTCAAGCCCTTCTCCGCCCCATGCATAGGTAGTTCGAGATGAAGTTTCCATAACTGGGCGGAAGAGACGCAAGAATGAAATTAGTTGCCAACTCTTGGCCAATTGCGAAGCCTAGCTTCTCCAACCTCTGAGTGTAACCAACCATCTTGATTACATGTGGACCTACAGGTGCGCCCTCAGCCAGCTTGGTTTCTGCAAGCGCCTTAGAGACATTGAACCTTTCAGTCCGCGCTTGAGTTTGGAACAATCTTCAAGCGCCACGATCATATCGTTCGCTGAATGATTGTTGTCGAACTGCATCTGTAGATCAGGTTCCATACAAGCAAGCATGAGGCAACCCACTTCAAGATCAGCATCACATGCTTTCTTGTAAGCGGTTTTTCTCTGCAGCAGGCCCATTATCATCAGGTTCATCTGGTAATGGGGTGTCTAGAATATCTTCCTTTTTCTCAGCCCTGAGAACAATTCTCAGGTTGCGGATCCAATCCGCATAATTTGTTCCATTCAACTTATCTTTCTCAAGAATTGATCGCAAAGTAAATGGTTGATTACTGGGAGCCATCTACAACAAAAGTAATGCAAAATACTAAGACAATGTATCCATGAAGGAGTAAATTATATCAAAATAAAACATACTCCCACTAAAATCAATATCCCTCAATTGATACTTAGTGATTCAAGACCCACAACTAACAAGTCAACTAGTGAGCTTTTGCATCACCGCTAGAAGACATGGTAGATCGGTAAGCAACACTTTGCTAATCATATCACATATGACTCTTGTTGTTGGGCAGCATCTCTATGCTACGCTCAACCTCCCCATGCTTCAAGGTCCCTAACCGTTAGGATAACCTTGTTCAAGTAACCAAACCTTCTGCTTGTAAGTGTCCGACACAAACCTGTCTAGTCAAGGAAAATCAGTGGCACCCTAATTTCATAGACCCACCACCAATCGTACAAGACACGTGACAGTGCAAGGTTTGGGGAAGCATTCAACTTAAACATTGCTGAGGGATTATTCTACTTTACTATCATATTCATGTAGACAAAACATAATAGCGAACAACAAAAGTAGAACAAAATGAGAATCACATTCACACATAGTGACTTGGTATGGCCCTTTAAATAATGGTGATCTCCATCTCCATCATCTTGCCCATCATGGTGATTTTCATCTCCATGATCCACGTGTGACATCCTTCTTGTGATAAGTCCTCCAAGAACTATCTTACCGCAAGCTATACTAATTACATAGTCGCAAGATCACAAGATGGCACGCAGGCCAATACATCAAAAGACAACACATATGGCTCCAGCCGTGTTGCTTACATGTCACGCAGGGCATGAAAATTACATACAATCACATAGGCCATACCAACCACATCAACTCCTGCAAAAACAAGTTAGGCGTAGAACAATTCTAGGCGCTATAGCAGATAGCAACGGCGGTCCCGCTGGCCGGTCAGCGGGCGGGGGGTCGAGGGGGGGATTACATAGATCGCATCTATGGAATCACTATGAAAATCTCATCAGACTAATCTCATCAGCTAAAAATTGACTGGGATTACATAGATCACATCTACATAGATCGCATCTACTCCCGACGCGCATCACATGCGCCCGGCTTCTGACCTAGGTTTCAATTCGATCAATCTAATTGATCTCCAACTCGTCCTGACTGGATTTACTTGTATCTGTTAACTCGGATGGCGGAATTCCAACCGGTACGAGTAAGTTGATGCAATACCATCGCAGCAAGACATGAACCAAAGTCTGAGATTCATCATAAAACTCGCATATCACCATATGCTAAGATTTGAACCTATAACGAGGCAGTAACGGCTCTGATACCACTGTTGGAATGCGAGGTTGCTACGCTAGCCGGAAAACAAAACTTTTCGACCTCATAAACCAGGATCTACTGCTAGTTATAGGTTACGGGATTACCACTAGATGCGTAGGTGCAGCGGAAGACGACTTGATGTAGTCGTGCGCGTCGCAGCAGGCAGTGCAGTTGCGTGGTCGTCCGTCTCAACGTCCCCTTCGCACGGTTCGTCCTTGTGCTCCAGATGCAGCACCTCCGAGGAATCCCACACGTACAGGGAGGAAGCGTTGCGCCTCCGGACTGCTAGGTCCGCGAGGAGCAAAAGGCGCGAGCGTGGGGAGGCGACGGCGGCTGCCAAAAAGGCGTGTTTTTTTTCTCGCCCCGCGCCCACCCCTTGCTTATATAGGCGTCCTGACGAGCTCCCATGTTGAAGGCCCATTAGTAACCCTAAACCTAGTCTAATTCGGGTCCAACCCGAATTAGGCTTCCAACCCCTTAAGCGTGCGACCCTATGGGCTCACGCATACATAGACATGGCCCAAGTACTCTTACTCGACCAATAGTTGATAGCGGCCTCTAGCAAGGCGTGTCAACTCCTATGCATACGCTATGATCATATCAGACGAACCACTATGACCATGTACAAGTTATTCCCTTCGCCACTCGATATATGGTTCAACTCGTGGGTTAACACTTAACCCAAGCACGGCCATGCATTTGTTGATCCAATCACTTGAGTGATCCAGTGATATCTCTCTCACGAAGAGAGGGGCAAATTTCATCTTGATTGTCTATGTCTCATAGCATGTTTCCCGACCACCCAATGACCACCTTTATAACTACCCAATAACGGAGTAGCGTTTGATAGTCCCTAAGTAGATCATTTCACATCTTGAGTACATACCACAATCTCAGGTCTAAGGACATAACGTACATGACATGAATAGAGACTTTCTCTTGTTGGGTCAGTCCAGCCTACATGTCTCACATGTGCCCACATTATTAGTTTGACATCTCCATGTCTATGACTTGTGAAACATAGCCATCAACTAATACATGTGCTAGTCTAATATTCAAGTGTGCTCTTACAAGAATGCCGACCAGGGACAACTTTTAGAATAACCATTCAGGTAATTGAGTTCCACAAACAATTCACATAATCGTCAATCAATACTAGTTGTCTATAATGGATATTCAAAGAACACTTTATTAATCATGGATACAATCGGAATATAATCATCTACATGATTAGCTCTAGGGCATATTCCTAACACCGGACGCATGGGCAATGGTCCAGACCCAAGTGTTGGGTGCGTCCGGACCCTCTGCAGGAAGCGTGGTAAAGGGAGAAAACGGCTAGTTTCTTTCCCACTCTATTTATAGGAGTGGTGGCTGGCCAAGGCTTGTTTCTAACACTCTTGTGCCTTTGTGGCTTGTGTTGGTGTGCTTGGGAGCCCTCTAACTCACATACACTTGATAGTGATCATCCGATTGTGTGAGAGAGTGATTCTAGTGCGTTGCATTGCAAGTTTGCATCAAGTGACACTAGGTGATCGTGTTGCAAGCCGGTGGTGCTTGTTACTCTTGAAGGTTGCCACCTCCTATACGGCTTGGTGATTGTGGCTTCGTCGAAGCACGCAAGAAGCTTGTGCGTGGCTCCAGAGAAGAGCTTGTGAGGGGTGTTGTGCTCGCCCCGTGGGAGATCGCGAAGAGCAACTCTAGTTGAGCGTGTCATTGAGTGCCCTCATCTTGTGTTGGTTGTGCGGCACCCGATTGCGGGTTAGGCTTGTGAATGCCTATTAGCACGTGAACCTCCAAGTGAGTGAGCTGACACAACGGGGACTAGCTTGGTGGCGACCAAGTGAACCTCGGGAGAAAAATCACCGTGTCAACCTTGTGTACATCTTCTCGGTGGTTTGCATTCTCCAAATCACTAGCTTGTATTTACTTATTCATACTTGTGCTAGTGTTTAGTTGTTGCTCTTGTAACTTGTTTAGCTTGTGTAGCTTACTAGTTACCTTCTTGCTTGTGTAGCATAGAAGTAGCTCTTGAGTGGCTAATTGGCTTGTGTAGCCTTGTTAGTCACATTGCTTAGTTTGTGTAGCTAAGTAAGTTGAGCTCTCTAGTTGACTTGTGTAGTCTTGCTAGAGAGCATTGCTAGTGAGCTTAGGTGCTTTGTGCTTTGCTTACTAGTATGTGTAGGAGCTCCCGGTGTGCTTAGAGTACTAGTTGCTTAGGTTTGTGTGACCTTGCAACCTAGACTTGTTTAGGTGAGCTTTCTAGCTTGGCACCTTTGTTAACACTAGATTTTGGCACGCCTAGGAAGATGACAGGTGGGCCAATGCACAGTAAATTTGCAGAGGCAAGTGTTCGGAGCGTTCGGCAAGTAATCATGCGGTCGGCTAATTTCCAAAGATTCAACAAGTGTCCATGCAGTCGGCTGATTTCCGAGGGTTCGGCAAATGATCGTGCGGTCGGTTATTCTAAGGAAGGGTGATTTTTCGTTGAAGAAGCGACAAAAGCGGCAAGCAAAAACCGATCGGGCAACGAAGATCGCAACGATTAAGGCAATAAAGACTCCGGAGGAAACTAAAGTTAAAGATGTCATGTTTTCCTTTGATATTTTTTATAGTCGTGTCCTTTTAGGACTCATGTCATGACCAGGGTATAAATATAAACCCTTGGCCATTGTAAAAAAATGTTCACAACCAATTCAATACAACCGGCCCCGTGCAGATCCTGATGGCGACAAGTGTTGAGAAGTCCGAGTTCCTCCGCCGCGAGCTCGATCGGTGGGACTCGAGGTCTTGGACATACCCCAGGGAAACCGACGTGGACGAGGAGCTCGTGGCGACCCGCCGTCGCGCGGAGGAGTTGGGGGAGCAGCTGAGGGCCGCGGAAACAAGGGCAGCGGACGCCCAGGCGTTGGCGCAGCGAGGCGCCACTGACCTCGAGCGGATCGGGTGAGAGCGGGACGAGGCTCGTGCCGATGCCGAGGTCGTCCGCAAGATGCTAGCGGATGAGCGCACGGCTCGCCTGGTTGAAGCCGATTGCCTGACGGCCGAGCGCAACGCCGAGGCAGAAGCGCGACGTCGGGCCGTCTCGGCGCTGGACTCCATGGAGGAGGAGCGCAACACCATGCGGCGCCAGCGCGACATCAACCGCGAGAGCGTGACGACGCCGTGGCTCGCCTCGAGGACCTTTTGGCCCATGCGCGCGAACGTAGCGCAGACGCTGATCGGAGGATCCTAGCATTTTCCACCCAGTTCAGCGAACTGACCGGGGTTGTCTCGCAGCTCCGCATGACGGACGACGTCTTGTCGAGGGAGAACGGAGGTGCGTTGCCTCTCTTCACTCTTTTGCACTGGCATTTTTGCGGTCGGGTTCGGAGGTTTAGACCCTCTTTTTGTTGCTTCAGAGCTGTAGGCTGGCGCGCATGAGTCACAGGCATTGCGCGAGGCTGTTCACGGAGTGTGCGACCTCTTCGGCGTGCCGGTCGCAGGGGATGGGTCCGATTCAGCCCGAAACTATGCTGGCCTGCTCTGGGAGCGGGGCCAAGCTCTAATCCGGGAGGCGCTGTGTATCAGGGTCCACCGCACGATGGCCATCGTCGCCTGCCGCTACGACGCGGTGACTCCTGCGCTCGTTAGCGAAGGCTACCCCTAGGATGCCCCGGAGGATCTGCTCGACCGGATTGAAGCTGTCGCAGAGGAACCTGCTACAGTCCTGGCGGCCAAACTCGAGGATGAAGTGTTCCCGTCGCCGGAGGAGTGACCCTGCGTGGTCAGTAATTAGGGCAAGGGCCCCTGTAAGAAAACTTAATTCATCTTTTGGTACGATGTGCCCTGGAGGGCTTTGGACAAGTTTGGTTGCTCCTTAGTGAGCTTGTTTTATGTTTCTGTATTTTTTCCGTTTTGACCTACCTGCTCTACTTTTCCTGGTAAGAGGTCTGGTCTGCTCGGGTGGGCAGTCGGGTGGAAGTACTTGCCTCGGGGGGCCGGAGTACTTCGCGGCCCGTTGCCGCGGCCCGGTGAGATTTTCCTTCTTGACTGGGAAAAGCGAGGTTTTCGTTCAGCGGGAAAAAAGTGCGGGTTTTCGTGCAAAAAACTTTTTGGAGAGAAAAACAGGGGGTTCCCCCTTTCCAGCCCCCGAGCGAGGTGTGTTCTGGCACGCGCCAGGAGCGCACCTTGCTGAGTGATTGGTCCAAGAGTTCTCGCATTTTCACTCCTCGAACTTTTTGCTTAAGGAGAGTTACATGCGTATGTACAATGCTAAGTACACTAAATAACAATAGAAAAATGACATAGTTGTGGGTGCTCTGGGCGTCCGAGCTCTTCGCACTCTAAGGGTTGACGTCCATCTTGTCTGCGGCCTCGATCGCCGCCACCAGCTCCTCGCTGCGCACCTCGGTCATGGAGTTCTCGCAACAGTCCGCCTCACACTGGTACGCCACCTTGAGGTCGGAGGTGACTGTAATGATGCCGCACGACCCTGGCATCTTGAGCTTGAGATAGGTGTAGTTGGGGACGGCCATGAACTTCACGTAGCACGGCCTCCCCAGCACCGCGTGGTAAGTCCCGCGGTAAGCCACGACCTCGAAGGTGAGGTCCTCGGTCCGGAAGTTGTCCGACTCCCCAAATGTGACAGGCAGGTCGATCTGCCCCAGGGGTACCGTTTGTCTTCTGGGGATGATTCCCTGAAAGGGAGCCCCCGAGGATCGGAGCTTTTCCCTTCGTAGGCCAAGGGCCATGAAGGCGTTGTAATACATGATGTTGAGGCTACTGCCCCCATCCATCAGTACCTTGGTGAAGCGCACATTCCCTATGATCGGGTCCACGACGAGTGGGTAACGACCCAGGCGGGGAATGTGGCTCGGGTGATCGTCTCGCCCGAACGTGATGTCGGACTCCGACCAGTCGAGAAAAGCCGGAGTTGCCGGGGCGGCTGCGAAGACTTCGCGCCGCTCCCGCTTCTGCCGACGCTTGTAACCGTAGGCCTCCGAGCCCCCAAAGATCATGAGGCACTTGTTGACGTGGGGGTAGGAGTCTTCGCGACCCCGTCCCCGTACTGACCGTCCGGCTGCTTCGGCTGGTCATCTTTGTTGGGGACGGCCTTGAAGTATCTGGCCATCATTTCATAGTCCTGGAGTTTGTGCTTGACTAGCCCGTTGTGGTACGGGCATGGCTTTGTGAGCATGTCGTCGAACTTGCCCCCCTTCTTTCCGCCCTAGGGGCGGGAAGTCTTGCGATCCGCCACCGCGACCACGTTGTTGCCACTGCCATGCTGCGGCCTGCCCTTCTTCTTGTTCCTGTTCTGGGCACGGTTGGAGCCGCCTTCGCCGGCGTCCTCCACTTCCTTGCCCTTCCCCTTGTCGGGGTGGAAGATTGTGCCAACTGCCTCTTTCCCAAAGCATAGCTCGTGGCAATGTCGAGGAGTCGCTCGGTTGTGCGAGGGTTGCTGCAGCCCAGCTCATGGACCAGCTACTTGCAGGTGGTGCCCGCGAGGAATGCCCCAACCACGTCCGCGTCGGCCGCGGTCGGGAGCTTTGTGCACTGCTGGGAGAAGCGACGGATGTAGTCCCGGAGGGACTCGTCCATCTTCTGCCTGTAGCTGTGGAGGTCTCAGGGGTTCCCTGGGCGTGTGTAGGTGCCTTGGAAATTCCCGACGAAGGCCTGTCGCAGGGAACTCCACCCATCGATGGTGTTGGGAGGTAGATGCTCGAGCCACGTGCGGGTTAAGTCTGAGAGGTGGAGAGGCAAATTGTGGATGATGAACTCGTCGTCGTCCGCGCCACCAGCCTAGCAGGCGAGGCAGTAGTCGTCGAGCCAGAGTCTGGGGTTCGTCTCCCCGGAGTACCAGACGATGTTGGCTGGCGGTCGGAAACGTTGTGGGAACGGGGCACGGCGGATGCAGCGAATGTAGGCCTGTCGGCCCGGTGGCTTCGGCGAGAGGGATCGATCTTCTTCGTTGTCATATTGACCACCACGACGGACGTGGTAGCCCCTGCTCATGCCGTCCTGCTTGGCGTGCTTGCGCGCGTGGAGCGTGTCGCACAAGTCGCGTTTGTCGCCTACGCGAGCGTGAACCGTCGGATCCTGGTACGGGATCCTGGTGAACTGAGCCCGGTATGGGATCCTGGTGAACTGAGCCCTCACGGTCGTTGGGCACCGGGTCAACCTGACGGCTGGGGTTAGGCCCACGTCTCCGCGACGCTGAGCTCTCGGCCTGCTGAGCCGCGCCGCGCCCCAGGAGGGACTTCAGCTCTTCGTGAGCGAGCTTTCCCTCGGGAGTGTCTGGGACTAGGAGGTTGCGGAGCCGCATCGCGGCTGCTGCGATGTTCTGAATTGCCCGCGCGAACTGCGGCGGGTCATGCTCATCGTTGATGATGCGCTGGTGCACAGCTCGGGCCTCCCTGCGAGCGCGGGGCTCTCTGGGGGCCCTGGTAGTTTCGCGCTCGAACGTCACTCGTCGCTGCCCTTCCGCGAGCTTCCGCTCCATGTCGCGGAGCTCTTCCAGGTAGCGCCGTTGAACATCCGAGGATTGGGGGTCGCCCCGCGGGGCGGGTGTCGGTGACCTTGCCCTGTCGACAGGAGTGTGGACGCTGTCGCCGTCGTCGTCCCCGTCCTCAATGAGGGTGGGGTCGACAGCGACTCCGAGTGGCGGTGTGTCGCACATGAAGCACTCGCGGCCACAGCCCGCGTTGTGGTCGCTCGAGCCGGAGTCGAGCAAGTAGTCACTGGCGTGCAGGAAACCATATAAGGCCTCCTTATCCCCCAGACCTTCGAAGTCCAGGGGCTCCCAGGGGTCGACGCTGCCGCGGCTGGAGCCGGTGTAGGAGGTGGCCTCCGAACTTGTGAGGAGGTCGAAGACGGACCGGAGATGGTGGGACGCAAGCCCGATGCACGTCCCCTCCGCGGGGTCGGCACGGAAGCTCGCGGCCACCGCCTTCGAGTAAGATGCGGCGGCATTCCGCATGCCGTGCGGTAACACCCTTGCGACGGACGCATTGATGAGCCTGGGAGAGAGCGGCTGTCCTCCCGCGAGCTGCGTCGTCACGTTAGCGAACGTGAGGTAGAGGTTGTGCAGGGACCCCTGGGTCGACTGGGGACCCATCAAGGTGTCGAGCTGGCGCTCGAACTCGGGGTAGTCGGCTCATGAGACGGCTGTCCCTGGAGCGGTTCGCCCCCTGGAAGGAGGCAGGCCAAGATGGGCCATGGATGCTGAGATGGCGTCCCACGGCTACCTCGAAGGATGCCATGGGGCAACGGAGGACCAGGTCGCCCCCCTGCCCGGGGCACTGGAAGTCCAGGCTACCAAAACGAACGATGGAGCCCGGAGCGAAGTCGATGTGGCGAGAAGCCATCCGATACTCGAAAATACGGGTGACACGCAAAGTCCCCCTACCTGGTGCGCCAACTGTCGGTGTCTAAAATGGCGGGGTCTAGACAGCCAACGAGTAAATTTCTAAGCGTGTCGGAGATCGAATGGTTACGCTCGGAGAACACAGGGTTTATACTGGTTCAGGCACGAACGCCCTACGTCCAGTTTTCTGCGAAGTCTTGTTACCGAGCGTGGAGAGCTCGTAGAGGGGAGCTACAAGCAATGGTGAGAGAGGGAAGCTGATTCCCAAGTCTCGTGCGTATAGGTTCTTGGTTCTGGTGAGAGCTTGCGTGAATGCAAGCGTAAGTGTGTGTGAATGAGTCCAGAGGATTCAGAGGAGTGTTCCGTCGGAGCGTGGTTGGGGGTCCATTCTCCCCTTTATACGTAGGAAGAGATGGAGGATTACAACAGAGAGGGAGAGAGAAAACGTGGGCCCGACCGAAGCGGTTGTCTTGAGAGCGCTTTAGCTTCTGTTCGCCTTTCTTGCCGGAGAAGATTACTCCTGTTGGCGCGTCGCCCGGGTCCTGTTCGTCCTTGATGGAGCTATAGCCATGCGTCTCGTGACCGGGAACACCGCTGTTCCCCGATGTGGGCATGGGCGGGGGTTGGCTGCACAGGGCCAGGCACCCCGCGTTCCGTCGTATAGGGCTAAGAGCGCCCTAACCCTTGTTCAAGTGTCCGTCGGAGGCATGGCGCGAGCATGGCGAGTGTCAATCGATGGTTAGGCAGCACAGGAACCTGTACCACAGGGAATGCACAGGGGCAAGCATGGTGGTGCACGCCTCGAAGCCCCATCCCTAAGGACGAGGGGTACTGTGGACCTTTTGACTATCGGCTGGGGCGCCATGGGCCGGCTGTGGCGGTGGCGCCTCCGAGGGCAGATGGTATCACGGGTGATATCTCGCTAGCTCGGACGAGGCGGAGTAGCCCCCGAGGGTGGAAGCGTCATGGATGTCATTACCCTGGCTCGGACGGGACGGAAGTGCCTCCGAGGGTGGGTGGCGTCGCAGGTGACGTCACCCTAGCTCGGACGAGGCGGAAGTCCTTCCGAGGGAGCGCTACTGATCTAGTTGGTTGGAGGCGGGGGAGCCCCGAGGGTAGTGACGTCACCCTGGCTCGGACGGGGCGGAGAGCCCCCGAGGGTGATTTTGTTTTTGCGAAGTGCGGTGTTTAGGGTACCCTATTCTCAGTTATCCGACATAAAGTTAGAACCAAAAAGAATGTTTCATCACAGAAGCTACAAGTAGAGCTGGTTTGGCTAGAGCTAGAGCTCTACCAAATAGGCCCTTAGCCATTTGCTTGTTTTTGTGTGGAGATGTGTGTTTACAAATGTGATATCAATGGGACTAGGCATTTTTTTTTATGTTGCAACTCTTAATGACACCATTTTGAGGCTCATTTGACCAACTTCATTATGCAAAATATTGCTTTTATATATGGTTAGGTATCTAAGGGCTATTTTTTCGCAAAATAATATAATGTGATGAGGATTGTTGTGTTAGTGAGCTAATATTTGAGAATATATTTCTTATTGTGAATTGGACAACACTATCACTATATTTGAATAATCAATACTATAGGGCTATTTTATTGTATGTGTATAAGGTGTTTGGTGAAATGTTTGTGATTAATTAGCTCTTGCTAATTTTGACATTTCCGCTGCCTATGTGCTCACTTTTTTCACGTGGGAATGCACATGGAACACCAAATATTGATGCAAATGTTGGAATCCCTCGTATTTTGAGGACGATTGGAGCATGAATGATGTGTATGTGCTGCATCACATGCATTGTAAAAAAATTTGACGCTCAAAGAATTGACTAGTGTGGGTAAAGACAGAAAGAGGCATGCAAGGATTTGCGTTGATTGTTGGGGCGTTACCGTTATGCATGCGTCTCACCATATGGTACGTCTATTGCGGACAGGTTTCGTCATTTTCAGACTGCCACGAGCACTGCCGCTATTGGTACGATGGAAGATGAGACACATTACCAAATACCAGTACTTTGTGTGACCTACATTTTTTAATGGCAGCTATTGGCTTCGTTTCATAGGATCATGACATAAACTTTTCTCCTTAGTCTAATCGTCAATAACAGTACGTACTCACTTTATCCCAAAGTATATATCGCTTTTACTTTCTAAGAAATAATTTTGATAAAATATATATTAAAAATATTAATATTTATATGTAGAAATATCTTTAAATCTAGTTTTTAATAAATTTATTTAAAAATATAAATATTACATGTATTTTCTAACAATTAAGTTAAATTTGTGGTATAAAAATCGAAAACGACAAATAATACGAGAGAGGGAGGAGAACAATGGCAAACAGTATATTTTCCCTGGCCCAAGTGGAGCATTGCAATTTGCTACGCCTTTTACGCACGTGCAGAAGCAGCATGTGGCACTGGGGAAGAGTGAGTGTTGACTGTTGAGACTGATGAGCAGCAGCCGAGGCAAAGGCAAAGGCAAGGCAATGCAAACTGAAGTGACACTGGAGTGTGGACAGCCTAGTCCAGCCCAGCCCAGCCATCAAGCCGGCTTGTCTGACCGTTGAGTTGATTCCATCCTTGTCAGGGGAGTGGCCCACGTGCAGCGGTTGGTACCCCTCCATCGGCGGGCCCACGCAGCAGACAAACGAATAAATAAATGAATCAATAGAAATAAAGAAAGCCCACCAGCGCGGGGAGGGAAGGAAGGAGGGAGGAAACCAACCCGCGCACCGCACGGCGCACGCGATCTTATCGTTTTAAACCTGCCCTAAAATCTGGGCCGTCCGTCCGACCGTCTTCACGTGTTTAGTGAGCCTGGCAGGCTGGCGGCGTGCGAGCTTTTGCTTGCCCGTGTTTATAATAATCTAATAATCTATCTACTGCGTTTACGACTATTTATCTATTTATTTATATCGCGTGTGAGCGCAACAGATTCGTGTGCTTGTATTTTAATTTTTTTTATGCATACTTGTATTTTAATTTTAATAACGTGGATGGTGATTCAGCGATCTAGAGGCTAGTGTTATTATAAAAACGGGGGTGGGCCTGCTGAGCAAGGCAGGTGGCCGCCGGGTCCTTGTCCCGGCCCACGATTAGTCTAATCTACTCGCGCAACTTGGATCGCCGGACGTGCCGCGACGCACTCGCGCACCTTTTGGATGCCTTGCCGCGCGCAACATATGCTACGCTCACCCGGAGAGAAGGAATCATAATGTTTAGGATGATACGCGACATGCATTCTGTACATTTCTATTACACCCTTGCTTATTAGGAACATACTACGTATATGTTATTATAAGAAAAAAACACAGAACATTTATGTTTCTATAAAATGCTCATTTATTGTAAAAATATACTAACACTCACCAAACCTCTCAGTGGCTGCTTTTAGAAAGAGAAAGGAAATATTCAAAGTGTACTATAATTGCTAAGTTGTGTTTGCATGGATGGATCGGACGAGTAACAATTTTTGTTAGCATATAAGCTACAATAGCAGTAAGGGTAGTACTAGTGTGTATAATTGACAGAACTAAGATAAGGTCATCTCAGAGAATTTCTGCTCATATGTATTACATACACTTTAAGTACTAAATCATATAATAAAAAATACAAAGGTTGACAGAGATTCTTCCACTTGTATGTTGTCATCCTAAACATATTAGAGTATATTTAATATTTTCTTTAATTCATGGAACATTAGAATCGATGGCGGTTGGGCGAGCATCATGCGGAAGTCTGATGTGTATGTGGGAAAGCACCGTACTAAAAAATATGTTTGTCTTATTGTCAGACAAATATGTAGCGGATGAGAGAATTTAGAGGCTAGCAAATTTGAATGGCCGGGGGTAGTGTTGCGAGTACGCGTAGCAGGCGGAGATAAGTTAAACCGCGTTCGTTTCGTGGTCTCCACGGGGATGGATGGTGAGCGCGGAAGCTTCACGGCACTGGGGTGTTTGGAGTGGAGCACGTTTTGCTCGCGTGGTGGGCCGTCCGAGTGCAATGTTTTTGATGCTCACCCGAGTTGTCGTCACGTGGGTGGCGGGGCCTGCTGCATGTGAATGTGATGAGAATGCCGTCCCCACCGTCCGCGGCTGCACGCGTTCCTCCTGCTTTCGCTCCATGGCCACATGCAGATGCACGGCCCTTTCCTTTTCTCTCTATTTTTTTTTCTTCTTCAATTCAATTCATCACGCAGCAGACCAGATGCCCTAGGACTTTTTTTATTTCTGTTGCCACTTGCCGGCCACTGTTTATTGGGATCTCTACGCACAGGCCCCGCAGCTGCTTGCATATTGGGAGCCACAGCCAGTACCACCATACTACCACCAGTAGACTACCACCAGTAGAGAAACAGTCTTTGTCCCCGATCGGTAAGGGGGTTTAGCCCCAGTTTCTGAACCGGGACTAAAGAATTCGGGACTAAATGTCCCACCTTTAGTCTCGGTTCAGAGGACCGAGACTAAAGGCTGACCTTTAGTTCCGGTTGGTAATACCAACCGAAACTAAAGGCGTTAGGGGGGGGGGGGGGGCACGGCGAAGCACCATTTACTACCGGTTGGTATTACCAACCGGGGCTAAAGATCTTTTTTTTCTGATTTGGGTTTTGCTTATTTTGGTTTTACAATTAAATTATAGGTATTCAAATGTGTATTCTTCGCTGCTAATACATGTATTCACGCACTTATAAGTTAGTTTCAAGCATTAAACACATAAATAAACTATGAAACTCTATATATAAATATATTATGGAGCTATATATACATAAGTATAATATATATATATATATATATATATGCACATAAAATTTACATCATTATCCATTCATACTTCACTTAAGACACAACCGTTCTTGCCACTTAAATCTTATACAGATGTTCGTCTTGATTTGGCTTTAGTGGTTCGGCCGGGTCGAAATAGTACTCGCCTTTAGAGTTGACCACTTTTTCAAGAAAAAATCCAGCAAGTGTCTCTTAAATTCCTTTGAGGCGGACGCTATCCATCACTTGTTGTTGCAACCATAACGTCTTCAATTTGCATTATAAAGAAACAAGTGTTAATATACATAAGATTTAGTTAATAGCAACAAATAAATAAAATAGATGTATTATATATACATATCACATACTTTTAGTGTATGATTAAGAGTTCTTTTTGCATACACCATGAGGAACTCGCAAACGTAGTATCCACACAGATTGTTGCCTGGTGGCTGCCTTAGAACCCACTGTAAGATATAAAACGATTACTATCGTTATCATACGCATATGGTAAAGCATGCTAAGGTAAAAGATTATGAGAGCTAGTAGAACTTACATTTAGGAGGATAGGACCCTTTAGTGCCACTTCCAGATCCGGACGGTGTTTCGGGACGAACCAAGCTCAAACTCTACTCAATAATTGGATCATTAGTTAATTAACTCTTACAGTGTAGTTAAAGAGCAGGAATCCATATTTAAAGATCAAAGTTACCCTTGATAATGTCTATCATATCTTGGTAATCTCCCAGTGGTTTTCTCAATGAGTCAAAGATTATCAATTGACTTCCGGTCATATCGAAGACTATGAGTATCCAGTGAAAACTACATTTGTTTATAGAGTCAACATATATATCTTTATGCTGAATTGAGTAATAAGTAAGACAAATTATGCAAACGATAACAACACTCACCCAAAGTTGTAGGGGAAGAGTATATAATCTCTGGTCTTTTGGTTGACCAAGAACCTCCGAAGATTCCTCTCCGTTTGAGGTATCCATTGGTCGCAAGGAGTGTTTGAATCCGAGAATATGATTGATGGATCAATGAAACTAATATCCATGTCTCCCTTACGTTTGAGCAATAACATCAAGAATCTACATATATATGTTTGAGGATATTTAGTTACTATACATATACATATGCTATAGTCAGATTACTAAAAGAAATGATCACTTACAGACAGTAGCAGTTGATGAAAGATTTGTCTAGAGCGTCCATATGGCATAGTTGGTGGAGCTCACTAAACGGAACAAATATAATGTCATCGCCCCAAAAGTAATGTTCATCTCTATTTCTGACGCAAATCCACTCATCTGTGCTTTTGGTACATGCCTCCATGTACCACGAGTTTAACGAGCGTATTTGCGTACTAAGTTCCCTAAGGGTCGTAGGGTTGTATAGACTTCTGCCACGTACATAAGTTCTCTTCCACTCATCGACTACAGTGGCATTTTTGATGAGTGTATTTTCTAGAAATTGATTCGTGGTTATACTAGCTCCTAACAATAACTCTTCCATACCATCATAATTGACCCTGCCACTGTAGTCTTGTAGCACGCTCATGTTTGAATCATATTGATTCCCAACAACTAGCAGGGGCACTGATTGCTTCAATTGTTCCCCGAGCTGTGGGACACCCTTCTGTGCTCTTCTCTCTTTATTCTTCTCCTCGTTAATTGCCTTTTGGAGAGTGCGGTCATAGTCCGATAGTGGAGAACTCTTCTAAGCATCACGTAGCTTTCTGTTCCGAGCATCCACCGCTTGCCTTAGAGCTGATTGATGTAAGAAGAATGACTTTTTAGCTTCTTTCTTTGCTTCACGGTCATCTTTCATTTTCTTGAATTGTGCTTGCACATCGGCCTTTATTGAAGCGTCTAGTTCTTCGTCAGTCTTCTCATACAGAAGTTTTTGAGGAATGTTAACTTTCCCTGTAGTTTGCCTCTTTGCTTGCGGTGGGGCGGCCGACACCTTTGCTTTTGTGGCGGACCTCTTCTTTGGCGATGGGGCGGCCGGTGTCGGCGTTGGTGAAAGTGTAATCAAGCCTTAAGTGGGTTTTGGTGACATGACAACGCAATTAGAGGTCTAATGAGACTCTTCAAGTATGACAAGCAGGTTAAATGAAAGGAGGTTGATGAACAGGTTGGCAGACCCCTCCAATTAGAAAAGTGCATGGAAACAAGCTCAATGGATGTTTAATTCATTTTATACTTCGAATTTGAGTTAGGTATGCCATACTATTAAGAGGGATTCAACACGCATGCCAACAAGTGAACCAAATGCTATATCTATACACTCAGCAAACACCTCCACATATGTCTTTGGCACAGCAGCCAGCTTTTCATATCCTTTATCTTTGTTGTCTGTGCCAGGCCGGCAGTGCCGGGCAGTCTAGCACTGCCGCGCCTCCAGGCCGGCACTGTCGCGACTTGATATGCCCGTTGGACAGTGAAGGGCTATTTCTTATCCCCTCACTTCTCCCCAATGGCTAGTTCTGCCATTCTCTCATTCTCTTTTCGCAGAAACACAAAGAGAAGCTCTCTTCTTGCTCCCGACTCTCCCTTGGTGCTTCCACTCTCTCCTCCATTGATTTCCAATCAACCTTTGAGAGATTGAGCCTCAAGCTTGAGAAGAAGCTTCTCCCTCAGATCTTCAACTCCTACAAGCATTTGGTTTGCATGGTGGCCGGCGGTTTGAGTTTGTTACTCTTGGAGCATTGCTCCTAGCCGGCTAGGCGTCGCCCTTGAGCTTGCCTCCTTCGTGTGGTAGCCTAGGGAGGTTTGTAATACCCCATATGGCTAATACATTTCCCCTCATCTCAAGAGTTCATTCTCTTGACTTGAGACCGAGGAAAGAGCAAGCCTTTGTGGCAAGCTTGAGCCTTGTGTGGCGCACATCAACAACATGGACGTAGGCAATCCTTGGTGACGAGCTGAACCACGGGTCAAATCTTGTGTCTCCTTGTGATTGTCTCTCTACTTTGATATATATTGTTTGCAAGGTGATTTTTAGGGTTTGGACCCGATCTACTCAGTGGGTGTGTTGCTACCACTTTCAAGTGGTGCTAGAGGTTCCTTACACCTCTAGGAAGGTTTTGATTCAAGCACAATTTCCATTCTCATCATACATTTTGAATTGTGCAAGGTTCTGTCCAGGTGACCAGCACTGCCGCCCTAGAGAGCAGCAGTGTCGGGCCTGACTGACATAAGCTGTGAAGTTTTATTTTAAACAGGCCTATTCACCCCCTCTAGGCTATTCAGGTCCTTACAGTTGAAGACCGTCGTGGAGGCGATGGAGCCGGTTTCGGCGTTGGAAAACATCGTGGAGGAGATAGAGCCGGTTTCGGAGATGGAGACCGCCTTGGAGGTTCTGGGGAGGAAGCTGTTTCGTGCATTCCACCATCATCATCCCTCGCAACACTATGACCAGGTGATGAATGGTGACTTAGGTCTCTGGGTGAGGTCCTACAGTGAAAACAACGAGTGTGAATAAAGTATCGCTATTTAAGCCAATACAAAGTTAGTGAAAAAGAGCTAGGTATGATTCACTTTCATTCTCACCTAGGATGAGGAGGAGGAGGCGGCGGCGGTACAATAGGAGGTGATGCCCCAGGAATAATGATATAGCGCTTGCGCCAACAAATACATGTCTTCTCCGCTTCTCCTAAAGTCTTCTCCCTATCACCTCCTTCAATGTCAAGCTGAACATCGCTATGGCCTTTTTGAACTCTATCCACCGAGACGCGAGCATATCCAGGTGGTATTATTGCCCCATGGCATATTGGTGTCTTCGTAGGGTCGATAGGAGATACAACACCGGTAGCCACCATGATTGTGGTAGCCCCCTCTGGAATGTGCAGCTCACAAGGTGTATTCGGTTTTGTGATGTCATCCACGGGGAAGCGTAGCTTTGCGTCATCACCAGACTGAGGCACTTCCGTGGAAGCACAACTGCTTTTCAACTGAGCAGAGGGGCTGATGTTGACTTTCGGTACTGATGCAGTACTTCGCATTCGGCTCATTGCTAAATCCACTTGCCTTTTGATTTCCTCGCTCATTCTCGTTTCAAGTTTTTCTTCTCGCTCTTTTGCTTGAATAGCTTCATCACGTGCTTCACTAAGCATTTGCTCCATGCTATATTTCATAGCTTCCTCCTCTCTCTTCTTTCTCTGGCAGCTTTTATATGTATCTTTGTCTTGAGGGAAGGCATGCTTCCACGGCACCGCGCCATAACCTCTCGTTCGCCCACCGTGTTCGGTAGTCCCCAGGGCATATGTTAGCTCATCCTTCTCTCTATCTGGTGACCATACTCCTTGTTCCCTCAAAGATTGAGTGTGAACTAGTTTCCGTGCTGCTTCTGTGAGTCCTTCGTCATACGTTAATCTCCCGGTCTAAGGGTCAAGGCCTGCCCCATGACCAAAAAACCACCACTTACCGCGCTCAGACCAGGTACCTGGTTCTGGTTGGATTCCCCTAGCTACAATGTCCTCTTCTATTTTTTTCCCACTTAGGAATGGCACTAATGTAGCCACCTGATCCCAAGCGATGGTGGTATTGCTTTTCTCGGGCATTCTGTTGGTTCTTTATCGCTCGTGCTTCGCCCTCTTCGGATGTCTTGAAATCTACAAAGTCATCCCAAAACGGCCTCAACTTGACGTAGGCCTTATTGTTGAAATCTGGAGTAAGGTTCTTCTTGATAAATTCGTTGTACAATTTCTTCTTCCAGGCCTGGAACTGTGTTGCCATCTTCTTCATAGCCCAGTCCCTAACTCTCCCCTTCAAAGCTTCATCTTCTACATCGAGCGAGAAATGTTGAAGGACATCTCGCCAAATTAGTGTCTTGTCACGATCAGAGACAAAACTAACATGAGGAGCACCTTTCCTTTGCCGCCATTCACGAGCATTGATCGGAAGCCTGTCTCTTACAAGGTAACCACAGTGGTTGACAAATCTATGTGCATGTTCCCCAAGTACTCTCCCTGTTTCCTCATCGAATTGTGAGACAATGTACCGACCCTCCAACGGCTTCTTCGGGCCTCGTACATTTCTACTCTTCCTCGTAGTTGTCGTTGATGCAGTACACAAGAGATTGTACAAATGTAATTATTTTGATTTTCATGTATACACAAGAGATTGTACACACATATATATATACCTCGTCAACATTGTCTTGTGCGATATTTTCTTCCTCAACATCTTTGGCAAAGTACTGACTTCCGTCATCTACTTGATTGGTGTCGTCGTTGATCATTGAAAACAAGAAATCCTCCATGTTGTCATTCGGGGCGTTCATTTCTGCAACTATATATAGTAAAAGGGTTTAGACACTTAGTGTGTGTGTGTAAACCCTAAACAAGCTAAGTGTGTAACAGTTAGAGTAACCAAAAGGGTAGACACTTAGTGTGAGTGTAATAAAAGGGTTTAGGGTTTAGGGTAGACACTTAGGATGTATATCTATAGGGTTTAGACACTTAGGGGTTTAGGGTAGTCACTTAGTGTGTGTGACCCTAAACAAGTGTGTAACACTTAGAGTAACCAAAAGGGTAGACACTTAGTGTGTGTAATAAAAGGGTTTAGGGTTTAGGGTAGACACTTAGTGTGTGTGTGTGTGTGTAATAAAAGGGTTTAGGGTTTAGGATAAAAGGGTAGACACTTAGTGTGTGTGTGTAGAGTCTAGGGTCTAGGGTCTAGGGTTTAGGGGTAGACACTTAGTGTGTGTGTGTGTGTAACAAATCCATCTATCAAATCATATACATATTACTAGCAATAATGGAAGGTCAATATTTCTCTAACAAATCCATATCTATCAAATCATATATATATATACATGTTTACTAACAATAATGGAAGGTCAATATTTCTCTAACAAATCCATCTATCAAATCATATATATACATGTTTTATAGCAATAATGGAAGGTCAATATTTCTCTAACAAATCAATTTCCTAAATCAATTTGCTAAGACTAAAATATATAACTAAAACTAAACCAATTTCCTAAAACTAACATAAATCAATTTCCTAAATAAATTTGCAATAAAATATCGCTTCTATTTTATTACACACAGTTCACCTTCTTCTTCTTCTTCTTCTTCTCGATCAATCTCCTCTCCGCATAGAAAAACATGTATAAAATGTTAGTGTGTGAAAACAAGCAACTAATAACATATAGTATTATCAAATTTCCTTTTTCATTTTCTAACAAATATTTTTAGAAACTTCCTTTTCCATTTTCCATTTTATTTTTCCTTTTTCTTTTTCTAACAAATCTATTTACAAATTACTCAAAATTCACTAAATCAACCTTTTTCCTTTTGCCTTTTTCTTTTTCCTCTCCTTGCTTCTTCTTCCTTCTTCCTCCTTCGATCTCCTCTCCTTTCCTTCTTCTCTCTCCTTTTCTTTTCTTCCTTCTTCTCTCTTCTCTCGATGTCTCTCTCCGGTGGCCGACCCTCTCTCGGACGGCGGGCCCGCGAGGTGGAGGTGCGGCGGCGGCGGAGGTCGACTGCGGCGGTTCGCGCGGCGCGTGTGGCGGCGCGACGACGACGTACGACAGCGGCGCGGCGGCGGCGCTCGGGCGAGTGGACTAGGACGGGTGGGGCTAGCGCGCGCGGTGCGGTGCGCGGGGGCGTTGGCGCACCGGCGGGTCCCGGCAATACCGATGGTGACGGTGACGACGGCGTGGCGGCTTGCGGCGGCGGTTGCGTCGAGGAAGACGTACGAAGGAGATCGACGAAGACACACAGTAGGAGAGAGAAGATGGGAGGAAGACAGGAGATCGGCCAAGGCTTATATAGAAAGCCAGCCTTTACCAACCGGGGCTAAAGGTACCAACTAGGGCTAAAGGTTGAGCCTTTTAGTCCCGGTTGGTATTACCAACCGCGGCTAAAGGTCCTTCAGCACCGGTTGGTAATACCAACCGCGGTTAAAGGTCTGTTTAGGCGCCAAACAAAGTTTCAATGGGCTCTTTTATATGTTTTGGTATTGTATATAGTTTAACATATGTATAAATTGTTCTAGTTCTTGTTAATTTCATAATAAATTAAATACATGGCATAATTTTTTTTAAAAATAACCAATGAATTTCCTTTTGCTTTATTATACACTAGAAAAATGTATAACATAAAATCTTTTACCTCTTTTACAATATCAAATATAAATGTAACTACCATTAGTATTTGGTTAATGCAAAAGTATATTGTTGAATTAAAAAAATAAAATGCTTGGTTACCAACAGGAAATTAGTTTATACATTATTTTAACGTTAATCTTTTCATTTTTCGCCATTTATTGTCCAATTATGCAACAAATAAGTTTACCCTTAAATAGGAGATTGTTAATGAGACACTAAATGACCCTATATGAAAAACTTTTGAATACAAAGGTTTTATAACTCATCAAGATATATCTCACATAGTGTTTATGAATCTTTATGAGAGACTTGTCATTTTAGAACTAAACTTTTTTAACACTTGGTCAAATGGAAAAATGACCAATATAGAAAATATAGATCTTGATTATTTTACCAAACTTGTACAAAAGAAGTATTAGTAAACATCACTGCATCTAGGGTTTACACATTACTACAAAAGAAGTATTAGTAAACATTAGTCACTAAATGCAAAATTGACCAAATACAAATGTAGATCTTCATTTATTTGACCAAACTTAGCAAAAATGACTAATACACATGTCACTTGACATCACTGCTAAGCTAGCTACATCAAGCGGGCACTGTAGTGAACTTCTTCTTGACATATGTCCCTTGTTTATGATCATGTCGTAACCATGGAGTGTCCTCGGCATTTAGAATTATGCTTGGGTCTTTGGTCACACTGAATGACGCAATTCGGTCATCCCTTTCGTAAAGTTCTGACATGTCTGAGTTGTCCTCAATTCCCAAAATATTTATTTTCCCTGTATGTGACGCTTGGGCTCATTTATGATTGATTTGTCATTGTTTTTTTTTCTTTCTTTGGTTTTGTAGACATGTCTTTTACATAGAACACCTGATTCACATCAGCAGCAAGGACGAATGGTTCGTCTTTGTACCCAATAGTGTCGAGGACCACTGTTGTCATCCCATAATCCTTGTCAATTGTTACCCCGGATCCGGTCATCTTCACCCATTGACACTTAAACAAAAGGGACTTTAAAATTAGATGCATAGTCTAGTTCCCAAATCTCAACTATGCGGCCATAATATGTTTGCCTATTTCCATTTGGGTCAGTGGCATCTATGCAGACACCACTGTTTTGGTTGGTGCTCCTTTTATCTTGGTCTACCGTGTAAAATGTATTTCCATTTATCTCGTAGGCTTTGTACGTGAGGATGTGCCACGATGGTTGTCTAGCCAACAAATACAGTTGGTTATCAATACTGTCCTCACCAAGACATTTTTTTGCATCCAATCGCCGAAAGTTTCCATGTGTTCATGCATAATCCAAGCTTCATTCTTCCCTGAAAACTGGTATCGTAGGAACTTCTTGTCTACCTCGACATACGGCTCCACCATGGAGGAGTTTTGAAGAACTATGTAGTGTGCTTTGTTGAAATAATCATCCCCGTACCGATATATGTTTTCTTCCCTAGTGTTCCTTTCCCACTAAGTCTCCCCTCGTGTCTTGATTCAGGAACACCAATCGGGTCAAGGTCGGGAATATAGTCAAAACAGAACTCAATAACCTCCTCTGTCCCGTAGCCCTTGGCGATGCTTCCTTCTGGGCGAGCACGTTGGTTAACATAATTTTTTCAGAACTCCCATGAACCTTTCAAAGGGGAACATGGTGTGCAAGAACACCGGACCGAGAATACTAATCTCCTTGACCAGGTGAACTAGGAGGTGTTCCATGATATTAAAGAAGGATGGAGGGAAAACCAACTCAAAGCTGACAAGGCATTGAACCACATCATTCTGTAGAGTAGCTAGTTCCATTGGACCGATTGCCTTCTGAGAAATTGCATTGAGGAATGTACATAGCTTCACAGTGGCTAGACGTATATGTGGAGGTAGAATTCCTCTTAACGCAACCGGAAGCAATTGCGTCATTAGCACGTGGCAGTCATGAGACTTTAAATTTAGGAATTTCTTCTCTGACACATTTATTATATTCTTTATATTGGATGAAAATCCAGATGGGACCTTGATGCTACTTAGACATTCAAACATGCTTTCCTTCTCTTCTTTGCTAAGAGTGTATCTAGCAGGCTTTAAATAATGGCGTCCATCTTCTATCTTCTCTGGATGCAGGTTGTCTCGTTCTTTCATGTCTTGCAAGTCCTGTCATGCTTCAAGTGTATCCTTGGCTTTTCCATACACACCCATGAATCCTAACAAGTTCACACAAAGATTCTTTGTTAAGTGCATCACGTCGATCGCGTGGCGGACCTCTAGGACATGCCAATAGGGTAGCTCCCAAAATATGGACTTCTTCTTCCACATGGGTGTGTGTCCATCAGCATCTTTTGGAACTGGTAGGGCCTCTTGTCCCTTTCCAAAGACTACTTGCACATCCATGACCATATCAAGTACATCCTCTCCAGTTCGGTTGCGAGCCTTGGTTCGTTTTACTTCTTCTTTACAATGCTCGTCTTTCTTTCTTAGTTGGTGATTCTTAGGAAGAAAATGACAATGGCCAAGGTACACGACCTTTCGACATTTTTTCAGATATAAACAGTCAAGGTCATCAAAACAGTGTGTACATGCATTATATCCCTTGTTTGTCTATCCTGAAAGATTACTTAGGGTTGGTCAATTATTGATTGTTACGTACAACAATGCTCGTAGGTTGAAGTGTTCCTGTTTGTACTCATCCCACACATGTACACCTAGTTTGCTCCATAAAAGCAGGAGTTCCTCAACAAAGGGCCTCAGGAAGACATCGATGTCGTTGCTAGGTTGCCTCGGGCCTTGGATGAGCACCAGCATCATAATGAACTTCTACTTCATGCATAACCATGAGGAAGGTTGTAGATACATAGAGTAATAGGCCAAGTGCTATGACTACTGCTCTGCCCCCCAAAAGGATTCATACCATCCGTGCTCAAACCATCTTCTGCAAACTCCGGGAATTCTCTGTCAATTGCTCTCCACTGGGACCCATCAGCAGAGTGTCTCAACATGTTGTCCGCCTTAAGGTCTTATTTGTGCCATCGCAACAACTTTGCATAGTCCTTGTTTCTGAATAGACGTTTCAGCCGTGGTATTATAGGAGCATACCACATAACTTTTGCAGGGATTTTCTTCATAGGACGCTTTTCGCCCTCAACATCGCCAGGGTCATCTCGCTTGATCTTATACTGCGCCGCTTTACATACGGGGCATTCATCCAAATTCTCGTAGTCCTTGCCACGGTACAGGATGCAGTCATTAGGACATGCATGTATCTTCAGGATTTCTAATCCTAGAGGGCACACGAGCTATTTTGCTTCGTACGTAGTGGTAGGCAATTTGTTAGGCTTCGGAAGTATCCTTTTTGGATCTTGAGTAATTGCCCTAATGCCTTGTCGGATATGCCATTTTTTGTCTTCTATTGTAGCAACTCCAGTGTTGTACCCAACTTATTTTGCCCATCTTCGGCGCTCGGGTATAGTAGTTTTTTGTGATCCACTACTACAGGATTTATTTACCGCAGCGCTGGCATTTGGCGCCCGGCAGCGGACATCTTAAGAGTCCGTTGCGGTAAACCGGTGGCCAGTTTGGGCAACTGGCCACTGCGTTGCCCACTGCGGTTATTCCATTTACCGCAGCGGGCCACATAACCCGCCCGCTGTAGTAAATGAGCATCTACCGCAACGGGCAGAATAGGGCGCCCGCTGCGCTAAATCTATTTACCACAGCGGGCGGATTATGCTGCCCGCTGCGGTAGATGCTCATTTACTGCAGTGGGCATATTAAGTTGCCCTCTGTGGTTATCCCCGTCCTATAAATAGCAGCAACCCTCCCTCCTTCTTCCCCACGACTTCTCCTCTTGCAAAACGTGAGGGGGAGGTTTTGCCCAAATTTTTCACCAAATCTTCAAATTCAGTTTTAGAGCTTTAATTTGGGGGAGTAGGACACGAATAGAGGTACATGATTGCTCTCCCACCCCTCTTTCTCCCTCGTTTTCTCTCTTTTTAGTGCAATTCCTCATGTGGATCTAGATCTAGATCCATGGGATCCACCATGCATGGATCTAGATCTAGTTTGTGTTTTTTAGTCTAGATTCTTCATAGATCCATGTACTAGATCATATAAAACTTGTGTTTTTTAATCTAGATTCACCAGTGTGGCTAAAGTTTTGTCTTCATCGATCTCTCATCTTGTTGGGGTCGGTATTGCCGAATTTTTCACTAAATCATCAAATTGAGTTTTAGAGCTTTGATTTGGGGAGGAGAGGACAATAAGAGGTACATGATTGCTCTTCCACACACCTATTTCTCTCTTTTATTCTCACTTTTTAGTGCAATATGTCTCATCATGAGTGTCTAGATTCATGAATTATTAGTAGATCTATTTTTTAATATAGCACTTTGTTGTTTTTTCGTGTGTTAAGCTACGATGGACAGGTCCGAATGGATGTACCACATTGATAGAGTGCTTGATCTTCGGTACCTTAGCGAATTGAGGAAGTTTATGGCAGCTGCGAAAGCTCATCGTGCTAGTTTGAAGCGGACGACAACCGTATGTCCATGTTCTAAATGCCGGAACCTTAGAGGCTACCCAGATGGTACAGTGCAATCTCATCTTATTGTCAACGGTTTTATGGAGGGTTACACGGTTTGGACTTCTCATGGTGAACAAAGTCTCGATGCGAGTTGCGGTGTATCTGGAGTGAGCTCGTCGACGGCGACGGTGAACAACCAAGATCATGTTCGACCACCACCACCTTCTGTGCCAGTGCCAGCCGCCACCGACGACGACGGGAACAATTCTCGTGACTACATCATAGTGGATGAGCTGCTCGAGAACATTCCAGGTGATGACGCCGATGACGGTGACACTACTGAAGATGCTACTCTGAGGGAACCCGAAGATGTCCAGCTCTTTGAGGATCTAGTCAACCACATCGACGAGGATGATGTTATGTTTGGCAACCCAAAGTGGTTGGAGAATTTTAGGGAGATGAAGCAGGAGGCAATTGATACCAGGATGGTGGAAAATGTCCGGAGGAGTGCACGGCACTCCGTTTCAACCTCCATATGCTGCTGATGAAGGCTCGACATGGTTAGTCAGACATTGGCTTCAACGAGCTGTTAAGTTACCTTGCTACGACGTACCCTACGGGAGGTAACAAGGTGCAAGCTAATACATATCGAGCGAAGAAGCTGATCCGTCCAGTGGCGATGAAAGTTAGAAATTTTGATGCCTGCCCTAACCACTGCATCATGTACCGGGGCGAGAAGTATGAGAACATGACTAGTTGTCCACTCAGTCGATACAAGAGGAATGTCGGTTGCCGCGTGGATGCAGACGATGATCTTCCGAACAACAAGAAGAAGAAGACCAGTGTTGCGGCCAAGCAGATCTCAGCTCAGCAAGATGAGGAAGAAGAAGGTTACACACTGAGGGAGGAAGAAGAAGGTTACACGCTGAGGAAAAGCCCAGTGTTATCCGTGTGGTACCTACCTGTGGTCGATCGTCTGCGTGCACTGTTTGGGAATCCAGAGGATGCGAAGCTGATGTCATGGCATGCATCTCCTGATCGGGTCAAGAACGATGGCAAGCTATGACACCCCTCCGATGGACAGCAGTGGAAGGATTTCGATAAGGACTACCCTGAGTTTCGTGACGAATCCAGACATGTCCAGTTCGCACTGAGTACCGATGGGATGAACCCGTTCGGTGAGCTAAGCAGCTCGCACAGTACTTGGCCAGTCGTCCTCAACATCTACAACCTACCTCCTTGGGTGTGTCTGAAGCGCAGGTACCTTATGTTGACGATGCTTATCTCTGGACCGAGGTAGCCCGGCAATGATATAGATGTCCTCCTAGAGCCGGTCATGGAGGAAATGCAGATGCTATTCGATGTTGGGGTTGAGATGATGGATGCGTACAAAAAGGAGAGCTTCACACTTAAAGCCATCATCTTTGTCACCATCACTGATTACCCCGGTCTCTTCTCACTATCGGGGCAGATCAAAGGGAAGACTGGATGTGTAGTTTGCATCGACGGGACTTGCTACACGTACCTTTCGAGTTCCACCAAGATGGTCTACACTCAGCATAGAAGGTTCCTTAAGGCCAAACACATGTATAGAAGAAGTGATATGAATGAATACTTTGACAATAAGGATGAGCCACAATGACTTCCAATGCCGCAGACAAAGTGGGGGCCAAAGGTGTATGAGATGGTGAAGGATATGGATGAGATCGAGTTCGGTAAGAAGAAGAAACCACCAGAGGAAGGGACAAAACCGACTAGGAAGTGAAAGCGCGACAAGCAGGCATCTTCTGACGATGATGTCCCAGTTGTCCCTTTCAAGAAGAAGTCGATCTTCTTCAAGTACCTATCGTACTGGAAAACACTACATACACCCCATACAATCGACTACATGCACCTCGAGAAGAATGTGTTTGGGAGCACGATCGGTGTTCTGCTAGACATCCCAGGCAAGACGAAGGATGAGATCAAGTCACGGACTGATCTTGTGAACCAGGGCATTAGAAAGGAACTCCACCCTAGAAAGCCTCAGAACGGTAAAGTTGATATCCCATTGGCTGCATACAACCTCACGCATGCCGAGAAGGTGACCTTTTGCAAATTGATGAGGGGTATCAAGGTGCCGACCGGTTTCTCCTCCAACATCAAGAGCCTGGTCTCCATGAAAGACCTCACAATGACCGGCTACAACTCACATGACTGTCACGTCATGCTCACGGTGTTCCTTCCAATATTGATAAGAGCTATCAGTCCAGAATATGTAAAGATGGTGATAACACTTATGTCATACTTCTTTAACTGCATCACGCAGAAGGTCATCGATAAGGCAGAGTTGCCTGCCTTAAAGGAGTTCATTGTGGAGACCCTCTGTCAGCTCGAGATGTGCTTTCCACCGGCTTTCTTTGACATTATGCCACACCTTATGATGCACATGGTTGACCAGATCGAGCAATCGGGCCCAGTGTACCTACACCAGATGTGGACATACGAGCGCTTCATGTCCACCTTGAACAGGTACGTCCATAACCGTGCTTACCTAGAAGGTTCTATGATCGAGGCGTACACAACCGAGGAGTCAATCAACTGGTGTATGAGGTACATTAAAGACACGAGGGCGATTGGGTTGCCTGTTCACCCACACGAGGGAAGAACCGAAGGGACAGGGTGCGTGGGCCAAAAAGTGCGCACTGATATACCTAACAAAGAGGTAGAAGAAGCTCATTATAGCATCCTCCATCAGTTGGTGAGCATGGAAAAATACGTCGAACAACACCTGGAAGAGCTTCGCACCGCTCATGATGGAAAGCGCGCGGAGGAATGGGTCTAGAAAGAGCACAGGAACAGTTTTGTACAATGGATCAAAGAGCAAGAAATATCGCTTGATGACGATGATAGTGACACTGTAAAGAAGCTTGCGCAAGGCCCATCGACCCTAGTCACCACGTGGCAAGGGTATGATGTGAAGGGGTACAGGTCTCACACGAAAGACAAGGACAACAAGATTGTAGCACAGAACTGCGGTGTTCGATACGAGGGCATAGACGAGTTGACACAAAAGAGGACACAATTCTATGGGCAGATGGAACAAATATGGGACCTAGACTATGGACTCAACTTACGCATAACCGGTTTCAAGTGCCATAGGTTCAACCCGAAATCAGTTGTAGTGGACAACTATGGGTTAACCACCGTGAACCTCAAAAGCACAGGCTACAAAGACGACCAATGGGTACTTGCAACCAATGTAGCGCAAGTGGCGTACTATATCTATCCACCGGATACAAAGAAGCATGTGGTCATGTCCGGAAAGCAACGGATCGTGGAAGCTGATGGGGTGCAAAGCCCCGAGGAGTACAACAACTACGCGGAGCTCCAGCCTTTTACAGATCATCAAAAGAAGATCAAGGTAGTCGAGGTCAGTTGCAAGCATAGCAAGATGAAGCCCTGGGCACGGAGTGGTGATGAGAAGAGGGTCTTGAAAGCTCCCGCACCAAAATGAGATGTCTGCCACACTTTTTGTAATAATATGTAGACCAATACAAGTTTGTGAAATATGAACCTGGTTACAAATATAGATCTTGATGAGTTTGACAAACTTTTTATTCATAGATTTTCTATTTGAATCCTTTTATAATCCATTTAGAGTTCAAAAAATTGAAGTCAGAAATTTATTACCGCAGCGGCCGGGATAAAACGCCCGCTGTGGTAAATCATTTACCGCAGCGGCAAGATAAGTGCCCACTGTGGTAAATGATTTACCGCAGCGGGCAGTATAAATGGACCGTAGCGGTAAATATTTACCGCAGCAGGCATTTAGGTTGCCCGCTGTTGACGGTAATTACGAGCTATTTTGTCACCATCAAAATACCATCAACATCCTCATATTCAAAGGAAAACAAGAATCACATGAACATATTTTACCCAATAACTTGGTTCCACATGTATATGTCCTCTATTTGAATGTAGGCACAAAACGTCATAATTCGGGGCCAAACATGACATATTTCCAAGGATGGTAAATGTGCAAAATACATACACCATCATGATGGGCATTATCTCTAGAAGGTATCTGCAAAAGATGAGCTCATTTGGCCACTAAAGTGGTTCGGCCGATCCACAACTATCTTGGAAAAATACCAAACCACTACCAAGGTGCCAATGACATGTGGGCCATGCTCCACACGAAAGATGGAGGCCAAAGGCCACAACTCATGTTCGGCCGAACCATAGGTGGGGCCCACCAGGCCCCCACTTAGCCCCTGATCAATGGGCCATCTTCTAGAAGGTCCAGGAGGGCCCACAGGCTAGTTAGGGGTTCGGCCGAACCACCATATGGCGGTTTCACCTCCCCAACCGACTTACCCACTCCCCACATCAACACCCTTAATCCTTAGGCGGTTCTGAAGTAGGTTGGATCCAACGGTGCTTGATGAAGGTGACGCGGATCGCTGACGTGGCACCGGAGTAGCCCCTACTCCACCTCTAGCTATAAATACCCCCCTAGGCCCTCACTCTCTCTTCATGCCTCATTGGAGAAACACTACTCCTTAGTCTTTTAGCGGAGCTATCTAGTAGTGCTATGCTAGTTGGAGGAGAGTGAGGAAGGTCTTCTGGAGAAAGCCCTGGGCCTGTCGGGAATCTTCTCCGGAGTTCTTCCTCGGCAGATGCGAGTCTCTTGTAAGTGACTTCTTTTGAGTTCTTTATAGTATTTGATATTCTAAGTCTGGGTTAGCTGTTATACACCTTTTCCTGTTTGTTCATCGCTTTACTTTAAGTAGAGTGCTTTAACCTTAAAAGCTTGGGTTAAAGTAGTAAGAATAGTGTAGACGTGGTGTCTAGACTAGATCTTACCTTTGTAAACCGCTTATCGCGTGGATTGTTCGTGGATGCTAGTAGAAAGTGACAACTCTATCTAGCCTTTGTATTCCACCACGCGTGTCAGATAAGTTCTTAAAAGGTAGGGCTTCAATACAACATGATAGCGCGGTCCGGTTAGAGTTTTGCCCTCTTTCTGATCTATCCCATCGCCTCCTACAAGAGAAGGGCTGATAAAGCCAGTATAACCAGCTATACCTTGTTAGGTATCTTTGCTATATCGAACCTCTCAACCCAGTTATCATAGTCTCCCTTGATCCATCATAGGACATACCTGTATTCCTAGTTAGATCACTTCTCGTTCCCCGTGAAAAATACGATACCTGGAATACTCCTGGTGAAGTGCTACATCGGTATAATCTATGCGCTTGCGGATTTATCCAATACTCATAAGAAATACCAACACCCACTGTGGTAAATCATTGTGTATATAAGGCCCGCTGTGCCGCGTCTGAATTTTGAACTCTGCGGTTTCGGTTTCATTACCCGAAGGGCTGCCCTTTTTCTGCCACCGCCGCCATTGCCGCCGCCGCGCCTCTGCTACTCTCCTCCACGCCTCTGCTCCTCCCGCGGTCATCGTCTGCACCCTTCGTACTCGTGTCGTACGCACGCGGCCGCCAGGAACCCTAGCTCCGGGCCGTCCTCACACCGTCCTCATGACGTCCTCGTCGTCCGCCAGCGGCCATCCTCGTCGTCCACCCGTGGCCAAACCCACGCCGTCCTCGTCGTCCGCCCGCGCCGCCATTTCCCGTCCTCGTCGTCCTCCCGCGGCCGCTGGGAACCCTAGCTCCGGGCCGCCCTCACGCCGTCCTCGTCGTCCGCCTACGGCCGTCCTCGTCGTCCGCCTGCAGCGGTCCTCGTCGTCCGCCCGCGCCGCCATTTCCCGTCCTCATCGTCCTCCTGCGGCCGAACCCTACCTTCGGTCAGGGCGAGCCTGCTGTGGCCATCACCACCGCCTCCTATGCTCCTCCTGTGCTCGTCGTGCTGGTTGCTGTGCTAGCTGTGCTGGCTGCTAGTGATCTCTGCTAGTGATCGCTGCTACCTGCTGGTTGCTTTGCTGCTGTGCTAGCTGTGCTTCTACTAGTTGTTGGTTGTTGGTTGTTGGTTGTTGGTTGTTGGTTGCTGGTGATCTCTGCTAGTTGCTGGTTCTGTGGTGCTCTTCTGGTTATCATCTGTGCTCCTCTGGTTATCTACGTGTTGTGAGTTACCGTTGCCTTTGCTTCATTTACGTATGAGATATATATTTGTGCAATCTGCTAGTTTCTATAGCTTGGGTGTGATTGCACTATTGAACGGATTTATTTATTGCTCGATGATACAAACCGGTGTAGTGAGACAATAACGTGATAGTCGGGTTTATACTTGTTACTCATAGAATACTTCTTGATATCTTGTTAGAACCTTGAATACTACTTGTTATCTTGTTACACCATTGAATAGTACTTGTTATCTTGTTACAACCTTGAATATTACTTGGTATCTTGTTACACCATTGAATACTACTTCTTATCTTGTTAGAACCTTGAATATTACTTGGTATCTTGTTACACCCTTAAATACTACTTGTTATCTTGTTACAACCTTGAATATTACTTGGTATCTTGTTACACCCTTGAATACTACTTGTTATCTTGTTAAAACCTTGAATAGTAATTGACCTCTACATTTGGTAAGATGACTGTCACGTTAGTCGATGATCTGTGATCACCACGTAGCGTTGGATGGATGCTTTGCGGCAACCCTCTATTTTGAGAGCAATTTTACCTTAAAACATGGTTTTGCTTTTAACTTTTCTTGTTGCGGTAAGTTCTTTAATGCTAAACTAGCAATTCTACGTAGATTACAAATGGAGAACCCGGATGAGTGGAAAACACCTACCCCAAGTCCCTCTTCAACCTCACTAGAGAGCGAAGTCTCTATTACCTCTCCGAAGCAAAAGAAGCGTCGCATAGAGGAAGCTGATCCGAGTTGGGAACCATGGGTCGAGGGTGAAAGTGCGTCCTGGGTTCCGACCCGAGATAGCGTCCACGCCGAGGTAGCATCCAACTGGCTTCTTGCGATGTATGCTAAAGCGGTTCAAAACTTGAATGCAAGTATCTCTGAACAACAGGTACCAGGTTCTACTCGGATGCTGGATTTCGGTGTAGTCGGAGAAGAAGAGGCACCGACTCCCTCCATGGGGACCTCGAACTAGAATGTAAAGTAATCCGCGTACGTGGAGTGCAGTCAAAGATGAACTGGAACGCGATTCAGGCGTGGCAATCCGACGCTTCCTCATACAAGTCGAGGCAGAGGTACAAGGCGACCATCTTTCAAAAGGGCTATGAGCTCGGCATGTCTGATATGATCAAGAGCTCGATAAAGGAAGCCTTCACGAGCAACGACCCAGAAATGGTGGCGATGAGGTCACACATGTTCCGCCAGGCTGGCGTGCCCGTCCCTCTGGCTCCACAAGGGGGGAACGTTCCTCAACTCGAGGATTGCCCGCGCCACACAATCGATGACGTCAAGGGGATGACACTTGTGCTGCTTCTGATTCCGTTTGGCAGGAGCAAAAAGATTGCCGTGGGCGAGGGAACTGTATATCCAATCAACGAAATTCCAGAAACATATCGGGACTGGTTACCTGAGAACTATGCGCTGGTGACCATAACGTGTGTTAACCCAAAGCATAAAGATTATGAACTAGATGTTCCCCACCTACAACGTCACCGTACCCTTGAAGAAGCAGAATGTGATGACATCTTTTGGATGAAGGACGACCTTGAGATCATACCAATGACGACAGCGTCTGTTGCTGGATCTTTCCCCTAGAAGGCGACGATGACGGCGATGACGAAGGCCGTGAAAAGGACCCGGCTCGATCACCTCTTGGCAAGAGCACTCCTCAGAGGTCAAAAAGTCTGCCTTTGGGCCCAACCATTGAGGCGGGAGGTTCAGGGGCCGCTTCTGGGGGCAACACAATGCCTTCAAGCCAGCCGAGCCCGAGCGGGCCACCTCCACCTCCCGACACTCATCCTATTCCACCAACAAATGAGGAGGGGGCTCAAGGGGATGCATCGGGGGGATTTATGGAGGGGGAACAGGCGACGCAGCCAACGCCGGGTGCAGCAAGCCAACAGGGAGGTACAGAGGCGGACAACCCGAAGGACGACTCTACATCGCTCCCATACTCGACTATGTTTCCAAGGTACATTACAGACGAGCACAGACAACGTTCAATTCACATTTGTACCTCAATTCACATTCGTACGTTCTATCCTAACTTTTCTAGGCCTGAAGATGATCATCATCATCTATTTCCGGTGGATGATGACTGTCCGGCCGCTTCGAGAACGGGAAGTTTATGATAACAAAGCAAACACTTCTTGATGAAGAATTGTGGGATACAAGAAGGTTTCATCTTTGGTACATGGAAGCGGCAAAAATAGGCATGTCAAGTTTCACCATGAAGATTGTAGCGGATTGCTTCCACTTGCCCAATACCGAGGATTTCACTATTCCGATGGACTTCCAAGACATGTATAGGTTGCTGGTGGGAGAAGACCTAGACATCGTCTAACTCACCCTGTTTGCAATGTAAGTGATGACTTGTGAGTTAATTCCATAGATCTCTCTCGTTGTATACGTCAACTCTACACTTATTAGACTATATGGTACATTGACGTATCTATGCAGGATGTCTGCCACCGTAAGCAACAAAAAGCATCGTCCTATTCTTTTTCTCTCTCCAATGCATATTAATGAGAATGTCATGAAGGGTCACATGTCAACGGATAAAAAAGACAAACAAACAGAGAGAAAAGGAATATAAAGACAATATGAGGAATCAGAAGAAGAAAGTGGCAGACTACATTTGCTCAGTAATGTTCAAGGTCAAGGAGGATGGGCCACGGTGTATCATGGCTCTATATCACTTTGGGTAAGTATGAAAACATGTCCGTATAGATCTGAAGTGGGTAGGATCAAGCTTTGTAATCATCCTAACTAATAGTCTGTTTCACTCATGCAGCAACAACCTCGAGGGCCATTGGGTTGCATATCTCATCTATCCTCAAGATGGCAGAACGGTCATATTTGACTTGTTGAGGACAATAAACAAAGCAGGGTACAAGAAATTTGAAGATTGCTTGAAAGTGTAAGTCAATAAGCATTTTCATCCTTTACGGTTATCGTTATTAATCAAAACATGTCTAACTCTATTATATTTTGTGCAGGGCTTATAAGTCGTACTTGAAGGATCCCGAATGTTGGGATCGCAGGACTGATAGTTGCAAGGCGAACAATACCGACCACATCAAAATCCGACACGACTTCCCAGTACGTAAAGTAATTGCAAAGTTCATTTGTGCTTTGTTTTCATATGTGTTTGTTCTAAAGCTTCTGTAACGATCGTGCAGTGCGCTAAACAACTGGTTGGATCCAAGGCATGTGGCTTGTACACATGCGAGCACCTAAGGCAATGCAGGGAGTACACTCAAAGCTGGAAGAAGCTCAAGGAAGGAGTAAAATATTAGGTGAACACCTACAAGCCATCCTTCAAGAAAGTTAAGGCGGAAATCTGTAAGTTCGTCATGCAGAAATACGTTCTTGAAGGAGAACAATTCTTTGACGAAGAATCTCCCTTAGCTACCGAACCCAGGTACGAGAGGCTAAGGAAGTGGACGACTCTGCTACGCCCAAGTGATTACAAATGGTCCGTTGACTTTTCTTAGAGGATTTTGAAAATGTAACTCAAAAGGCTTGTTGGTTTGATGTGTGATGTGTATATGGATGTTGAAAACTGTGTATTATGATATGTGTAATGCTTGAATGGTTTATATTTAAATGTTTCCTACATATATATGAAATCTGGAATCTGAAAATGTTTTGAATTCAAATTCTAGGAATTATTTGAATTCTATTTTTTTAATTTTTATTTTAAAAAGTATTTACCGAAGCGGGAAATTGAACTGCCCGCTACGGTTAACCATTATTAATCGCAGCGGACGCTGTAAGGATGCCGCTGTGGTATATACATTTACCGTAGCGGGCGACACAAGGCGACCGCTGGTGCCCGCTGCGGTAAATGGATATACCGCAGCGGCCCCTTTTGTTCGCTGCGGTTAACCGATTCTTTACCGTAGCGTGGCAGCGCAAGTGGACGCTGCTGCCCGCTGCGGTAAATCTGTTTCGACCGTTGCGGTAAAGACTTGTGTAGTAGTGATCCTCTAGCATGCGATCCAACTTAGCTTTCTATTTTTCACTTTCACAATCTCTTTGGCATCACGAATGACATCACCAAGAGCATCATCTTCAGAGAGTGTGTCCTCTGCCCCAGCCTCTTCTTCTGCTTCCACCATTGCAGTATCATTAAAGTTATCATATTGAGCAATAATTTCGTCAGGGTCTAATTGCTCTTCTTCGTCTTCTTCCATCATAATTCCGGTTTCTCCATGCTTGGTCCAACAAATATAGTTTGACATGAAACCAGACTTCAACAAGTGTGAGTGAAGAGTCCTTGAGCTACAATATTCCTTCAAATTCTTGCACAAGGCGCATGGACAACACATGAAATTACCATCCCGTTTTTTTTTGCCTCAGCCACTCTTAAGAAATAAT
Source organism: Microstegium vimineum (assembly GCA_022036555.1). NCBI lineage: Eukaryota > Viridiplantae > Streptophyta > Magnoliopsida > Poales > Poaceae > Microstegium > Microstegium vimineum. The sequence goes on from CM039123.1 coordinate 34,823,691, forward strand.
GCACGCCATCAATGAACTCTTTGGAGCGGCGATCTACATTGTACATCCAATGATGTGTCATCGTCTGCATTATATGACCCAAAACATAATTAAATATCTCATTTTGGTCAAAAAAATGATATTATAAAATAGCGAACGAAAGGTCTGCATTAAAATAACATGAGATGGAACACCATCATGTGTCATTTCCGAGTCACACAAATACTAATGTATGCTCTATGAAAGCCTCGGCATAGCGTATGCTAAGACCACTAGCACTATACACAGAAAACCTAAAATACACTTCAGTAGCATAATAATCTCCCGACCAATCCCAACTAAAACAGACAAATCATCATTCGCCTGCTCAACATCGACAGACTTCTTGAGCTGGCTCACTGCCTCATCAGCTTTCGTAGCCTTCGCGACATGTTTAACATACTCTTCCTCCCAGTAGCAGCCGCGGTATCCAGTGTTATCCCACTGAAAATAGAATACAAAATAAGCATTTTAATCAAAACAATCACGTATAATAGGTAGAAATTAACCATAACCATCAAATATGACAAAATATATAACTCACATTGCGATCTGGACACTTATAGAAGATCCGACTGTTGTTGACACTCATCTTCCCCACTTGGTACTCTTTCACAGTCTTTTGCATACACTCGCCACAGGTAATAAGAGGGAGATCTGGCCTTAGTCGCTTTGGAACCCGATCAGAGGCTGAGTGCCCCGAAGCAGTTGTTATCTACTCTCTATACTCATTTTTTCAAACTAGAAATTATAAATTCCTCATTTTGTAAACAAAGAAATTAAAACAACTAAAATTTACATTTCTCTAAAATCATCAAATGTGTCATGTATATAAATAAAAGTATTCTAGGTAGCTACCTTTTTCATTTAAATATGGAATGTATGTTGAGGTCAAGTGGCATATAAATCAAGAACAATCCACCATACATTCCTCATATAATCTACAAATTAAATAAATTAATAATATCGTAAAACTCTATAATTCTCTAACAAAGCTAAATCAATCTTGAAATGCAGAACATATAATACCCTAAAATATCTATTAGAAAAAAATCTATTTCTATTTTTTCAACTAATTAAATTAAACAATTCACTAAAATCTCTATTTTCAACTAATGAAACCATAAAATGTGGTAGACATAGTAGAAATGAAAGGTGTATACTTATAATACTAGTTTTAGTTGTCTTCTTCAAAATATTCAAACAATGTCAAGTGAATGAAGCTTAAAATGGCAAAAGAGATAAAATCATAAAGAAAAATAACATATAGAGACCAAGAAACAACATATGTTGCCGCTAAAACACGAGAGGTTGAAGATAGTAACCTTTCAACAAGTCGATGGAGGCGTAGAAGTGATCAAATGAAGCAATGGTCAAAGAAGAGATGGAGAACAGTGAAGAACACAACAAGAACAGAGTGAAGGAATGAAGCTCTTGGGTTCGGGCTGGGGAAAAGAAGAGTTCAAATAGAGGGACCTTTAGTCCCGTCCATATCACCAGCCGTGACTAAAGGCCTACCTTTAACCTCGGTTGGTGTCACAAACCGGGACTAAAGGTTTAGTCTCGATTTGTGACACCAATCGGGGCTAAAGGTAGGCCTTAGTCCCGGTTTGTGGCACCAACCGGGGCTAAAGGTAGGCCTTTAGTCACGGTTGGTGACACCAACCGGGACTAAAAGTCCCCTCTGACAATGTCTGACAACCGTAGCCGTTGGGAGGGGACTTTTAGTCCTGGTTGGTGGTCTCTTTAGTCTCGGACGCAATTTTAGCCGGGACTAAAACTGTTTTTGACAATCGACCAAAGGTGGTTTCTCTACTTAGTATACTGGTAGCAGCAAGCAGTACTGTTGACGTGAGAGGCAGTAAAAAAAACAAGGAGCACGCCCACAGGCCACAGCCCCGTGCATGTGCATGCATGCGCACCCATGCCCAGCAGCATGTGGTTCTCATTCACGCCGCAGCTCGTCCTCTTGCAGCCAGCCAGTGGTCCAGTTCCAGTAGGGTAGCCACTACCCAGTGGCTATGCTGACTGCTGCGCTGGTCTGTGGTGGTACCCGTACTGTACCCGGGGGCCCGTGCTCCGTCATCATGTTTTCCTGCGTCCCATGCATGCATCCCATTCCCATCCCGCTTGCTGTTTGTGTTGTTTGTGTCCGAGAGGCGAGAATGGATCCAGAGAGAGAGACGAGACCGAGACCGAGACCGACACCTGGCTGTCAAGATCTGGCCGAACCGGTCCCGCACGCCAGAGACACACAGAGACAGGCCGGTGGCTAGGATTCACGGCTCTGCTCGCTCCACGTCTCCAAGACTCCAATGCTTGCTCCCTCCTCATCACTATGGGCATCTTCTCAATCAAGTCGTCTTGCCGTCTTGAAGCAACGACAGTAGTAGCACTACGCCTACTGCTAGCTCACCGCCAATCTCCTCACCAGTGATCTCTTCGAATCCCACCGCCACTTGGAGAAGCACACTGCCTAGACGCATGTTCTATTTACGTGTATGCTAACCACGGATTTGATTTGGACTTTTGAAGGCTGTAATTATACATAATTAGAAGGTCATTCGCGTTTGCTATACTACTATCTTAGAAATAAAATTGTTGCCGAATGTATGAGTTAAATCTACATGTTCTTACCTCCATTCTTACGAAAATTGGGTAAGGAAATAAAAGAATTCAAAAAAAAAGAATTATATATCGGATTCTAATATGACGGTAGCAGTATATGGACGTGTTCTATATTTCTTATATATTGAAAGTACAAATAGCTATTAGCAATTTTTTATATGGACAGATAGATTACATTAAGAGGTTAAAAGCTAGTGGAGATGACATGACTATTAGTGGATGATGTGTGGATAGTTAGTGGAAGATGATGTGGATGACTTGTATATTGAGAAAAACATGTAACAAAAATTAGCTTTATAAGATGGTGTGTTTGGTTCTCGTTCAATTTCTAGCCTGGCTAGTTTTCTAAGCCAGGCTAGAACTAGGTTGGAATAAGCCAACATTCACTTTGTTTGGTTGGAGTGGTTGTTTAAGTCTGGCTAAGTTTTGGTGTCTTCTACATGGCCCACGTCCACACTCTGCCACGTCGGCCAGCGCACCGTCGCTACAAAGCTCCTTTGCTGCATGCCGCCACTCCTCCTCCTCGACCTTGACCCACGCTATTGTCGCCGTCACAACTAGCGGGGAGGAGAGAGAGGAGGAGCAGAGAATGGCAGGGAGGACCATAGGAGCTCACCGACGCATCCCCGCCGCCATGACACTCTTGCTTACTCGTGCGGTGTCGTCATTGGATTCTATGAATTGAAACCAATATCTAGAAAGTAATGTTCATTTCATTATTAGATTATTTTCAATCTTTTTAGAGCCCTTCTATTGTCAATTGACTATCAACATTGATTTTCGTGCTTTAACTCAATTTGTAGCTCTCTAAATAAATTTATTAAAAAACTAGAGTCAAAGATCTTTCTAATTAACGATATTAATTATGTACTATAAATATTAATATTAATATATATAGTCAACGTTGTTTCTGGGAAAACAAAAATGAAAAACATTTAGTGACAGAAGGAGTATTTGTTTTTAAACTGTAACACGTGTTTATTGAGCTAGGGTAGACGGAGGCCTCTAGTGATATCATGCCTCCGCTACATCTTCTCCTCTATTTATTACTACTTTATTTTATATCCTGTTAAAATACATGAACACAAAAAGGATAGCATTCCCCATGCGACCACTTCTTACATGACCACTTTATGGATTGATAGTTACGTTTTGTCTTGATGATCCTCTAGAAGGAGCCTTTTCATAAAGGTGTTTGAACATGTCCAAAGAGGTGAGCTAGTTTGTATGGGTAATAACTAACCTAAATTAGTCATCTTTAGTCAGCTAATAGGCTAATAGCTACAATGTGTGTGGACTAAAAAATAGTCCTGCTATTAACCTCTACCTGTTTGGATGAGCGAATGATAATTTTAGGCGACATCCCTATTATCTACTCTCTTAGTGGACTCGACAATAAATTGATTTCCTTCATTCCTAAGAATTTTTTTCTCGATCACACAAAATGTTTGTGCGTCTTTCTATTAAGATAGAGAAAAATATTCGTTACAACATGTCTTATCAGCGTCCTATGGGGTCAATAAATTTTTACATGGATGCTATCAGTAAGCAATATCGACAATTTGTTTCTTAATGATGGATTTTAAGTGGTTAAGTAGTGTTACTGATCTCGAGGCGTACTCCTATTGCTCATATATTTATTGGTGCATCTCACGGATCACTCATTTATTGCATCTAGCGAAAAATATCTACAAGAATTACAAGAAGTGCTATATGAACTGAAGACTATGAGGAATGGTATTATAATGAAGCTAGATATGAAAAAACCTTCAACAAAGTCCATGGAGCTTCCTAAAAGAGTGCGTAGACAAAGATTTTCCCTAAATTTTGGGTAATACAAACTGTAAGTGTGGCACTAGGGATCACCCATCACTGGGCCGGGTCTCATACTCTCCTATGAACACTTTAGAACATACTATAAGACAAAAGTGTTGTAACCCTACAAGTCACTTTGATTTTGATATCCCTCCCATAAGGTGTTTTCTTGCAAAGGCCACCTTTATTATCTCTTCTGCAAACACCATCACACTGACTGATCTCTTATATTTTTCACACTGACACAACCATAAATTGTTAGGTTTCCAACAAGAAAAGCATTGACTAAAACATAACACGATCGCACTGGGCTTTATTATCCACAACTTTTATTTACTATTAAATGATGGTCAATTATAATCTTCTTATACATTGAAATGCTTGCCTCAGCCAACTTTCCTTTGTAATGGCTCTACATTAGAGCCAAGTAGAGGGTAAGCCTTGTAGAAAAAACCTTATAGGGGATCCCAAAATTAAAGTGAAATATGAGATTTAGGGAGGTTTACCCCTCGATAGCTCGACCCTAGGGACATAACATGAACTTCTAATAAGTTCAGCGTTTAATATGCCATTAGCCTCATACTTCCCCTCAACTTTTGTGGTTAATGGGTAAATGAGTTGCAGAGACCAAAATAAAAAGAATTATTTTATCTAAAAAGGTTGGCTAAGGTACCCCTTTTGAAATTCTTGCAATTCTTGGTTTTTATGTATATAGACCAAGTAGTCTCTATAGATTGGGCCCACGGAAGTGGTCTATATATATCAATGTTTGAAGTTCACAATGTTAAAAACTAAAATGATCCATAAGGCGAGCCAATGGGCAATGAAAAAAATTTCAAATGCATCCTATCTCCTTCAATGCCTGATCCATCTCTTTCTCACCTACATCCATGTCTTGCCCGTGTTAACAGTAGTGATGATCTTCCTCCCTGTGCCGCTCGATGCCCTTCTTCTCTGGCCACGATGGTGAGGCTCTATTTCCAGATCTCGGGCGGCTCTCGCTCGCTCCACTCCCCTCCCCCTCTTCCTTTCATGCACAAGCAATATTCAAATGGCCGCCGTCACCTTGTCACCGTCTGCTTCCTCTCTGTGCGCTCCTGCCTTGCCGCCCGCATCATTTCCTTAGGCACCTCACATGCACAACAGCCACCAAGCACGCTTGTCTCTCCCCTTCCTCACCGTGACCATGAGTGCGATGGGATCCCTATCGAGGCAGCATGCCGATTGTTGTTGTTGATCATGGGCTTCCTCGTCGTTGCATGCATTCACCTCTCATCGCTCACCCTTGGCGATGCCGGCGCAACCTGTAGCACTCCCGTTTTCCACCCATGGCAAGCGTGGCATATGAAGGTTGCACCAACAATATTGATTAGGACGGTGGTGGACGACAATGAGAGAATTTATTTTGTTTATTTTTATGGGTAAACCATAGCCATATGAGCACCTGTAACTATGAATTATACAAAAGATTGATTGCACAACACATATATGCTATTGTTTGAAGCTATATAGATCACTTCATACAACATTGTGGCTGAATTACGCACGGAGGTAAAAGACACATGTGCCCCCTACATCTATTCCTTACCATGGTTGCAAATGGTGATAATTACTTATTGAAATCCCTATAGACCAGCACACCAGTAGTAGTAAGCATAAAAAATAAAACCTTTTCATCATTAGACGTCCGACAAGCTTTAGAAATAACTGATCTTTTCACGTCAAGACACGCATCGCTACTTCACTACTCCCTCTGTCCCATAATGATCTATCATTCTACATCCTAGCACAAGAATTAAGAAATCCAGTGACGCACTTGAGCACCCCTATAAAGTCCGAAGAGTAGTACTCCGCACATTCAACAGCTCACGCCCCATCCCGTATGCATGTACTCGATGGATTTTTTTTTTGTTTTTACTACCTAGCCTGTGCGGTGGTATGAGAAGCAGTGAAGGGATAAGGCTACTGCGGCGACTAGACGTGCGTCGTGTGAGCCTGTGCCTAGCCTAAATGACGCATATTACGGGACACCACTCTTATCCCACGACGACTCGTTACGGGACGGAGGAAGTAGGAAGTAGTCTTGTAGTTTGAGCTTAATAAAGTTGTGCTTTTTCCATAAAAAAAATAAAGTTGTGCTTTTTCAGGGATAGACCTTTGGCTTAGATTGAAAGCTTTTCTCGACCAAGAGAGTACACACATTAGAAAGTGCCAGGTTGTAATTGTATATGTCATGGTTCAGGCGCGCACGTGTTTATCGTTTCTTCAGATCGAGTGGTAGTACGTGCGGGATTCGTGCACCTCGAACTTTTCCATTCATCCGTGTATCCACCGTATTCACGTCCCATCATTTGAGTGAACTACTTCTACTGCTAGGAGTAAGGAGCAGCCAGGCATCATATCGCATTCGCATCTAGTAGCAGTAGCTTTCTGAGCCATTGCGATTGTCCTGGTAACGCACTAGCGCTAGCTGCTCGTTTGTCGACAGGTAGTAGGTCTTCTACGATCCCCTGCTAAATTCTGAGGCAATTAAAGCAATTTGTTTTTCTTGTCAGATACTAGGAGTATTACTATTATTGTTCCAGGTAGCAGTCACGTGTTCAATCAATATATATACACATAAGCAGGAGCTATTGGATGGAATAATTCTCCAGCCTGAAGAAGCTTAGCTAGCCTTTCGTCCGAGCATCAACTTTATTCTGTTTAATAAGATCTGAGTACATATATATATATAGCTAAGTTTGGCTTTAGCTGATTTTCGATCTCTTTGCTTTCCAGTTCCCGTATATTTCCGCTTCCACACAATTTCACTTTTGTCTAGTTTTGTCAACTAAAGCATAAGCAACTTTGATGCCTACAGGTCCATCAGTTAACCCCCACGGTGAAACCAAAGGGAGCACGCAGTGGTGGAGAACGAAAAAAAATGATAAGATCATGTTTGGATGCACACGGTTTGTTCGTTAAAATTTAGCTTATGCTGAATGCTTATACTAATTTATTGTAAGAGAAAAACATTTTTCGTTCGCTGAAAATTAATGTTGAAGTAGTACAGACGAATAGAGCCCATATGTATTAAAGTGGATTGGAGTATAATTGAATTAAGTCCTGTCCAATCTATTTCAACACGTATAGTTTGAGAAAGATACATGTGAAACAAGATCTTAAGTATGACAAAAAAAACTAGATAATATTACATAATAAAGTGTCTCAAAAGGGTCCAGTATTTAGGATTTTTCACGCCGATTCATCAAACCATATTACTGTCTCCTTTATTCCAATCCATGTTTACTCTTACCATGCGTGGCACCTAAATTAGCCAACCAAATTAGGTAATTAACCAATGAAACAAACAAAATTGTTCAACTTATAAACAATTACTAATGCTCTTATTTCGTGACATGGGCTGGCTAAGACTGCTAGATAAAAGCTAAGAGCTAGGGCCACATTTAAGCCCAAATACCGTTTCGTTGGTTGCCAGCCCAAATGACTGGTCACTTTCTTCTTCGTTCGCTTCTCCAGGCGGTGATCAGCTGGGCATTCATGGCGGAGGACTGACGCGGGTGAGCGGCCAGCTCTTGCAGTTGCAGGGTACAGTATATATTTGCAGCGAAGCCAAGGTATGGCACCTACCGAGAGTCCGCCCTCCGCCGGGACTACACTGCATGTATACACCTCGAGTCAAATCAGGGCCTCATTTTTTTTCTACCCCCTCTATCCCAAATTACAATTTACAAGTTGTTCTCAAAAAGCCATATGTATAGCGAGGGAGTGTTTGTCTTTTAAGGCGGATTTTCAGGTCAGGAGCTACACCAAATATATTGAGTTATTTTTGGAGAGTTACAGGAGTGATTCCATTAGCCATATTGCGACCCTAGCCAAATCGTTGGGGCCACGGCAAACAAGCTAGTACAATCAAGCAGGCCTGATTGTATGCTCGGGATGATTTGTGAATGCATAAGATCGATGATGAGTTCAATCTGTTGCATTCCAACACGAAGCAATAGCAATAGCAGCAACCAACACATACACGTGACATTTGGTGGCTGGCACTATGCATAATTGGGCATGTTTAGATGATGCCCTGGTTTGCAGCTGCCTGCCAGGCAACTCATCCTGGCTACAACAGAGCAAATCAGCCGTCTGGTGGTCTTGCCTGGGTTATGAGCCCATCCAAACAAGCCCAATATCTCGTCGCCGATACACACAACAAACCTGGCTTTTGCTCACCACACGAGTGTGAGTTGTCAAGTTTTTGGTAGCCAAAATCATAACTTGCAAATCTTTAGCTTAGAAATATTTTGGAAGCGAACCAAATGGAACCTAACTTAAATTGATATAAATTGACTCCCATCCCATCAATGACAAATTGGCGATGTCACCAACCAAACAATAGGACTCAAAACCCTATAAATTCTCAGAATTGTATAACATGACTCCCATTGCCCTCTGATATAAAAGGCTTGGCATGAGCTCTTGTACCTAAAATGCGAGCAATCAAGCTTGGGATAGAACCGATCAAACCCTATATTAGTAGCATAGCGCTCCCCTACTTTAAATACTCTCTCTCTCTCTATTGTATGAACTCGATTGGGCATTCTAATACGAAAAACCCCATTGCTGGACGTAGGGCTTGTATGCCCAAACTAGGATAAATCCCTTATGTTTTGAGTGCTTAAGCTTTCAGAGACTCACACAGACCCATGTCGAATCGATTACTGCCACGCAATTGAAACCATGACACTAAGCCACCCTATTGTCCAACCCAATGCAAAGGAGTCTCCAACTTGTAGATAACAAAGTGGCGATGGAGGCAACATCCCCTACAGAGAAGGACGTCTGTCCTCCCATATACCACTCACCGATGATTCACCAGGTTCTTTTGTTGTTTCTAGCATTTTACATTGGTCATCTTGTCGGTTTAATTTATTTTGGTGTGGCTGGTTCTGTATTTCCTGGTCTAGGTCTAACATTTTGGCCTAAGAACATTAAAAGGTGTTGGATAATTATGGTTTACTAAATCTATTCCGAATTATAGGTATATATAAAGTTTAGTGAAGATTGAGCACTCAAAACAATATATACAATTAAACATTTTTTCTCGGACCCACACCTTTAGTTGTATATTGTTAACACTGAATTTTAGTGCGCTCAGGAGGATGACAGGTGGGCCAGCGCGCAGCAAATTTACAGAGATGGGTGTTCGGAGCATTCGGCAAGTATCTGTGCGGTCGGCTAGTCTCGGAGCATTCGGCAAGTGTCCGTGCGATCGGCTAATTTCCAAAGGTTCGGCAAATGATCGTGCGGACGACTGTTCCGATAAAGGGCGGTTTTCCGTTAGGGAAGCGACAAAAATGGCAAGTAAAGGACCGATCGGGCAACGAAGACCGCAACAATTAAGGCAATGAAGACTCCGGAGGAAATTAAAGTCAAAGATATCATGTTTTTCCTTTAATATTTTGTAACCGTGTCCTTTTAGGACTCATGTCACGACCAGGGTATAAATATAAACCCTTGGCCATTGTAAAAACTGTTCACAACCAATTCAATACAACCGGCCCCGTGCCAACTTCGAGTCCTTTGTCGTGTCGTCGAGTTCTTCGAGAGAAATCATCGATCCGTCGACCTCCGTAAGTCCCGACAACCTTGCTATCATGTCTAGTATCATGCAGTGGATTTAGATGTTGATGCAAGTAGTCTTGTTTGTTTTCAATGATCGTGCGGCGGATCTTTGCTTGACAATCAAGAAGTCTTCGCTTATGTTTCGTTTACGAGTAAATACCGTGTGGCGGGTGTTTATTCGATATGCTTAGCAAAAACAAGATAGTTATCGGTTCTATTAGATTTGGCAAGATGTAGTAGATTCATTAAGTTATCATGTGTTGCATGTTTTAGATATTTTATATATTTGTAACACACTTTTGTCCAATCTAGATTGATACGGTTCGGTTCTATTCTTTCCTATAGATCTATCCCTGTTTTAATAATTTTTACTTGCATGTTATTTCTACAAATAGATCTCATGTTCACAATAGCCGAATTAGTGTAAATCTAGATTGCTACGTGGTGCGGGTTCATGCATGTTAACCATGTTTAAGCTTTGATAAGGTTGGGTATCGTGCGGCAGATACAAGCTTTAGATTAGTTTGATCGTGTTTTGCTTACATGTTTCTTCATCATGGATCCCAACTCGGTTGGATTACCGAGCTTGGTTATGTTTTAACTCACAATTAATTATGATTCGTTCATACGTACTTTTCCCATGCATGCATATTCGGCAATCAACTTTTCACGTGCTTTACGTTTGCTTTAGCCGAATGATCTATAAAACTTGTTGGCAGATAGCTTCTATAGCTGTATGCCGTCGTAAGTGGCTTCAGAGCCGTATATATGGAACTGTCTGGTCTTACCCATCATGTTCCAATTTTATATCTAATGATTTTCATCCCTTGTTAGTTTCAGGTCAAACTGACTGGCACGTTTCCGGATTTCGAAACACCCGGGCACCCGATTGAAGCCATGTTTTTCGACTTGCTGTGTGTTAGACACAGTGCGTCACATTTTGTGTCAACATATATATACTCGAAAAAAGTTTAATTGTATATATTGTTTCGAGTGTTCAATCTTCACTAAACTTTTTTTTAATGAATAAACAAGTAATACTGAACAACGTTTAGTATCAGTGAATAGTAGCATGTATCAGTATCATGAATATTAAATATTACTGACACATGACTACTAAATTGTATTGAATAATTTTATAATTATTCTACACCTAAGGTGCAAAATAATACTTATATATAACTTTTATTATGTATTTATGCATATGTTATATTTAGATGTATAGTAAAAGCAATATGCCTAGAAAAGTAATACGGACTTCTAATTTGGAAGGGGGGAAACACTAAAAAGATTCAACAAACGTACTTGTATACTAATTTCACCTAATGTCTTAGGGTGCGTTTGGATGAGGGGATCCGTTCCGATTCTTATCTGAATCACTTGAAACTGAGCCAAACGGTATTCCAGCGAATCGTTTCACCAGTGAAACGTTTCTCCTTTCCTTCGTAAACACTCGGAACTCAAAAAGGCTGGTTTCGCAGTGATTCTAGATAGTCACGTACATCTCTGGTCTCATTAGTAATTTTATTTTTTTCTATTTAATAATGTTCTAAGTATAATAAATTAAAATAGATTGTATTTTAGTTGTTCCATACCCACTAAAATAGATTTTTTTTCACAAAGTGACTCTGATTCATCACCTGAAACGTTTCTAAAGAGAATCCGAATCTGAAACGTTTCTATAAGAATCTGGAGCCCTACCAAACGCACCCTTATTTGGATGTAATCGAATTTGTATCAATCCACATGTGTTGGTGTGTATTAAAGTAGAACTTGAACTAAATATCACCGCAATCTATTCTATTTCAGCACATTGAGAAGAATCCAACAATAGCCAAACAATCATCCTCAGTAAGAATAACCCACCCCCCCACCCCCCTTCATTTCACTTGATGTTTATTAGTAGCTCTATTTGAGTAAGAAGACATTGATCCGAAAGAACCACCAGTGTTCGTATATGGACATGCCAAATTTAGAGAATTATAGAATGCGTTTGCCTTATTGCCGAACAAGTATCCTGACCGTATTCTCATCTTCAATATACAAGTATTGTCGTCTTCGGTTCCTTTGTGAAACTGAAAGATAAACTGCACACTCGTAAATTTCGTTACAGACAACCAGACAGGCGGTTAGGCTGTGTGTGCTTTCCTTGTTTCATGCAGGGCCATGCATTCCTTCAACGCCGGTGTTGTTTCCTAACTAAAGGCGCAACCTCCCCAAACCGGACGCCCATTTTCCTCACGCATGCCATCGCCGGCGCCGCGGCATTCCCTTCACCTGCCCCACCCGACCGCCGCGCTGCCACGGCAGCGCCGATCGCCTCATGACACAGCCTGGCAGGCGACCCACGACCTCCACGGAGACCGTCGAGATCGCCTTCCTGGGCGCCACCTCCATCCCCGACCCGCGGTCCTCGCCGGCCACCCCGCTGCCGGAGATCCCCTTCCTGCACGCGTCAACGCCGCCACCGCCTCCTCCGCCGGCGCCGGTGCCGCAGAAGCAGAGGCATGGCAGTGGCAATGGCAAGCAGCGGTCGCGGCCGGCGGGGCGCCTCATGCGGTCGGTGCGCGCGGCGTTCCGGTCGTTCCCGGCCATCCAGGCGCCGTCCTGCCGCGGCATGCCGTCGCTGCACCACCTCCCGGGCATGCACGGCGGCGCCGGCGTCCGGAGCCACTTCCACGGCGCGACGCACGCGACGGGGACGCTGTACGGGCACCGCCGGGCGCGCATCACCATCGCGCTGCACGAGAGCCCCGGCAGCCCGCCGTGCGTGCTGCTGGACATCGGCGTGCCCACGGCCAGGTTCATCCAGGACGTGAGCGCGGCGGGGATGGTGCGCGTCACGCTCGAGTGCGAAAAGCGGCATCGCGCGGCGGCGGCGGTGGAGGCCGCGGCGGAGGGGTCGCTGCGGCTGCTGGACGAGCCGGTCTGGACGGCCGAGGTGAACGGCGAGAGCGTCGGGTACGCGTCGCGGCGGGAGGCGATGGAGCGGGACGACTGCGTCATGCGGCTGCTCCACTCCACGTCCATGGGCGCCGGCGTGTTGCCGGCCGATATGTCCCACCCGTTCGACGGCGAGCTCACCTACATGCGCGCGCATTTCGACCGCCTCGTTGGTTCCAAGGACTCGGAGACATACTACATGCACAACCCGGAGGGCGGCGCCACAGGGCCGGAGCTCACAATCTTCTTCATTAGGACTTAGAACCGAATCGAAATCAAATTAAACCAGCAGCATGCCACTGACATATTGGCAGGAACGTGTCTGTACTGTATATATCACTTGTTATTATCATTGGATTAGCCCAGGTTTTCTTATATAACATAAAGAAAAGGAGTTATGCACTAGTACACAGAGCAACTATAGCGGCGGTTAAAAACCTATTTCTACTAGCGTTTTTCGTAACCGCTTCTTACGTCAGAGACCACTAGAAATAAGACCACACTACAGGCGGTTTCTCTAGAACCGTATGTGGAAATTGATTTTCACAGGCCGCCTGTGAAAATATATTTCCACAGGCGGCTGAGGTTTGTTCAGGCGGCTGAGGTTTGTTTAAGTCAGCTGCCTGTGGAAATAGCCCCCCCCTTTCAGACCCAGTATTTGACCCTAAACCTATTAGATGATGTTCAATTATACCCATATAGTATTTAACTATTTTATACAAGTGGTTTCATGCTCATAAACATAAAGTCACACTTATGGACATCATCAAAGTTTCATACTCTCACAAACATAAATTAAATGCATTTATATATATATACATCAAAGTTTTCACTAGGCTCTAATAACCCTCTCGACTAAGTTGCAGACCGCTAATCTCTGTGAGCGGTCTATACTTTGGATCACTTAAGGTGCCCGACTTGTCGTGATAATTCCCCTCTTGAGGAATGACTTCTCTCATGATGAATGAGCACAAGTCCTCAACTATGGCGTACAAAGTACGTACGCTCATGTTAGTCGCCATTTCTAGATTAGCAGCATCCTCAAAGGAAAGTTTATAAACATTAATATATACACTTGACATAATAGTCTGTAACTTTAATATGAGAACTAAAATCATGGCTACTACTTATATTACCTTAGAAGGGTTCCTACTGTATCGTCCGTTCTGCCTCATGAATCCGCACACCGCACACGTAGAATCCACAGAGGACCGATCCGGGTGGTTGCTTGTGGCACTATATAATAAGAAAGTGGTTATTTACTTAGAACATCATACTATGAATTGAACATGTGTATGATATGCATTCATAATTTGTCATACGTACCGGCCACTTATGATATATGTTCAATGGTTACCCGGGTGTGTCGCACTTTCCTTTTTTTAACTTGTAATACCTATATGCCCTATAATCTCGAATAGAATCACCATGTTATTCTCAAACTCTTTCATCAATAAAAGTATGCAAGCATATCTCAACTTACAGCTCCAAGAAGTTCAAGAACCATGCATAGCTCTTAGTCGGATAATCTGCGGAGTCTAATACCAACACCCTTCCTTGCCTAGGTTGAATGACAAAGCAGATCCAGTGGTGTCTGCACGAAGCAAGTTTGTGATGCACGTGTGTATTAGAATTATTAATTTGAACTATACAAACTCACACTTACTCAAAGTTATATGGGACCATTATGCATCTTCTGTCTTGATATAGAAGCATTGAGCTTGCCAGGTAGTAGGCGTATTCGGATACAAACCTTTTCTTCAACTTCTTTTTCTTCTCCTCTCGTTCTTCACCTTCTAACCCCTTTAAGTCCTTGTGGTCATCTCCTATTCTGAAGTTGTGTCGTTCCTCACATATTTTTATTGGGTTCAAATACGCAACCCTTTCATTTTCCTTCTGACGAGGATCCGTACCGTAACGCATGATCTGCTCATCATATTGCATTTTGCAAGGCGTACGTTCATGTAAGTTATGGAATTAGAATGGATACAACTCACAAATAAAAACATATGCATATTTATTCGTACGAGTAACACTTACACTGCAAACATCGTTATAATGGCAGTCTGCCTTTCACTTACAAATACAGTTGGTGGTATAGACACGTTGATGGTGTCAATGCCAACTGAAGCTGCTCTCATGTACCAGTCATACATCCTTTTTATACCAGCAGGGATTTTGATCAATTTATCCCACTATAGTAGTGGCCTCCCCGAGTGATAACAATCAGGAACATGTTCGTAATCTTCCTTTATTGGCTTCCTGATATTTACGGTAATTACCTCAGGCTTTTTGGCTGACTTCTCGTGATCATCCAAGTCAAGGGTAGAAATAGTGCGTTGACGTCCAATTCATGCCAAAAATCTGCCCACACCAGTATTTTTTATTTTTCTTTGGCTCAAAGGGGGATATAAATTTGGGTATTGGAAATTTCCTCTTTGGCTGCAGTGGAGTCACCTTTGTTTGTTCTGGGTCTTTAGGTGCTGGGCAAGGCGGAGAATTGATTGATGGGTATTTTGGTTCAGGAGGAGCCATGATTGGTGACGGTGGAAGAGACTGGGCAGGTGGTGATGGTGGGTCTAGAAGAGTTTCGGCAGGTGGTGATGGTGGGTCTGGAAGAGACTGGTCGGGTGGTGATGGTGGGTCTGGATAAGATTGTGAAGGACCTGACGATCCCTGAGTGATTGGGAGGGCTTCAGAGGATCGTGTTGGCGGCTCACTCAATTGGACATCTCGTCGAGGCCAAAGGATGAAGTTCTTGATAGCCTGTCTGAGTGTCTCAATGCCCTCGGGACCGGCAATGTCTAGCATGTCATCTTCGTATCCTTGGACGACCGTCACCACTTCAACCTTGCAGTAGTCCTCTAGAATGTCATCATCATGATACTTGCATCCTGGGATCGCAAATCCTATGCCTACTACCCTTGTACGATGATTGGAAATACCATATCTTATGACGAGGGAGCACGGCGTGGGCATATCAATGTCGTCAACTGCATAGTGAGTCTTGTTTTGCCATTGACGCAACATTGCTTGGAATGGTTCCTGGACTCTGTGTCACCACAAGCTATTGTGATGCTGAGACTAGCTGCATCTCGGGACCCTGACCTAGCGTATGTTGTTGAACGGACACCGCACTAGCCAATCTTTGCATCAACTCAGGTGGAGGATTGGACAACATTTGGGACATCATCTCTTGGAAGTATTTTTTTTGCCTCTTCCTTAAAATACGAAGCCATCTCTTCCTTGTATCGATCACGCTTCTTGTACTCACCTTGTCACTGTGGTCCGAATCCTTCTTTCCATCCTTCTTTTGAAGATATGCCTCGAACACGACCAGGATGCTCGGGGTTACCCAAGCCAGTAGTTAGGATGTCCCTATCTCTTCGTGGATTAAATAATCCTTTCTCATGTTCTGCTGCTACCGCTAATATGCTCTTAAGTGCTTCATCGGTAGTTTGGTCTTCAAAGGACATACCGGTCTCAGTTTGCATTGGTTTCCGAGCCATTATCCAGTTTGCGGTCCTTTCTCCAAGTTGGTCGGATAGCACTGGCAACCCTGCCGCCTTCTTGGTAGCCTCTTCTTCCCTCCATTTTGGAATCTGTCATTGGTAACCACCAGTGCCTAAGTGGTGGGGGTACTTGTTCTTTTTTGCGAGCGCAGAATTGGCTTTGCTCCGAGCTAAGAACTATGCCTCTTGCCTCTGCTCTAGGAAAACCGCCCACTGAGCGGCTGAAATCTTGTACTTTTTTGTCGGGTCTAAGCCAGTCTTTGCCCACTTGGTATTCAAGTCGGACCTCCAGTTGCGGAATATGACCACACATTGCTTCAGTGCAAACTCCTTTACCAGTGGTTTTGAACCCCGAGGCCAAATAAACCTTGTCAACATCTTGGCCCAAAGCATGTTCCTAACATCGACTAGCACATTTTTCTAGTGTTGGATTGTGACATCAAGATTGTCCCTAACTACGAAACCAAGTGCATTTTGAAACTTAGCTAGGGTTTCCACAGGAGCTAGTGGCTGTCCTTTTGGGCTCACTTCTGTGATTCTATATGTCTCATCTGGCCACCTATTCATTCCTCTGTCACCTCTTCTTTTCATTAGGACAAAGAATTTGTTCAACATAGAAAACTTGTGCATCACGGTTAGCCAATATCCACGGGTCATCTTTGTAGCCTACCTTACTTAGATCAAGAACTCTAACCCCATAGTTGTCCACTGTGACATGTTTGTCTTCAACCCATTCACATTTGTATACGGGGATTTGGAATGTACCATAGTCTAGTTCCCATATCTCAACAATGATGCCAAAGTATGTAATAATCTCACCTGTCGTAGAGTCAATAGCCTCGCATCGAACACCACTATTTTGTGCCATGCTCTTTATGTCCTTGTACTTGGTACAGAATGTAAAGCCATTAATGTCATAGGTTTGTCATGTCGTGACCTGGCGTGAGGGTCTAGATTCCAACCCCTTGATGGTATGTTCCTCAATTGTTTCCCCATGTGGAATATCCTTCTCCCTTAGCCATGTGTTGAACCGAGTCTTGTGTTCCTTCATTACCCAATCATCCGTGTGCCCAGGATTATGTTCCTGAAGTTCATTTAAGTGTTCCTCGATCAAAGGCTCCATTATCGAGAGCTGATGCAGGATACTGTTGATGTGCCTCGAGGACTATGTTGTAATCTTTCGGGATGAACGATTTTCGTCCCATCCTCCCACTTCCATATAGCCTACCCTCATGTCGTGACGGAGGCAAACCTATTGCAACTTGATCTTTTAGGACACTATTGCAGAATGGACCTCCGGACTCAATGGCCTCTTCGGTTAAATACCCCTCAACCATAGACGCCTCTAGGCAAGCACGAGTCGAAACATAGCCATTTAGTATTGCCATGAAATGCTCATAAGTCCACATTTCATGCAAGTACATAGGACCCAATGCCTCAATTTGAGGAACCAAGTGCACAACGAGGTGCACCATGATATCAAAGAATGCTGGGGGAAACACATCTCAAACTATGACACTGTCTCCACTATGAATTCCTGAAGAGTCGCTAACTCATCACGGTCAATCACCTTTTGTGAGATCTTGTTGAAAATGAAGCACATACGTGTTTGTCGGGTACAAAGGTAAGGGGTACCCTAAACCTGCGATAAACTAACGCTCAACATAGCAACCATTTTTAAGACAGGATCCGATCAGCCGTTCAAGTCAATAGAGAAGGGTCCATCACACAAAGGCCTCCCTCGCCGGCAACAGCAACCAGTTGTGGGCCGGCCCATTACCGGAAAAGCAGACGGACGGGGGTCGAACGAACGACCCCCCGCCCCTACCTCGACTTACGGACAGGGGTCGAACGAACGACCCCTCCACCCTCGACCCCGATTGACGGACAGGGGTCGTACGAACGATCCCCCGCCTCGACCCCTCGAATGACGGGTAGGGGGTCGAATGAACGACCCCTGAGTAGGAAGCTCGACCGACTTACCTGCTCCCGGTATGGGGTAAAGGGGATCCGATGCGCCTACCTGCCCCCGCCTAACGCCATGGGCGCCCACTACCGCAGTCGAATCCATCAACTCACCGCCCATGCCCTGGACCTCCGTTGACCGAGCGACCACTGTAGCCACGTTGCAGGTACGGAATCCAGAAGCACCCCCTCGAGCCATGAACGGGGCAGCCCTCGACCATGTCTTAAGGGATACGACAGGGTCACACTGGCCTCGACCCCCCCCCTCGACCGGGGGGCTCGACCACCGTCCCCAACCACTTCGGCATGGCTCCCGTCCAATCTGTCTCGCGTCAACTGTGGGACTCGTACCCGTCTACAAAAGGCCGACCACACTGCGCCATAACGTTCGGCAGCGTCCAGTCTGCCATCACCATGCCCTGGAGCACCGAAAGGACGAGAAGGCCACGCCGCTACAGCGATCGACGTCCCTTCTCCAGCATGGCGCCACGGACACGCCGCCCATGCCGCTACAGCTTAGGACTTTGTACTCCCATACCTCCCCTTGATCTATAAAAGGGGACGCCGGGATAGAAGAAAGGGGGGTCCATTCGTATCGGCATGCGCATTGGCATCGACATGCGTATTCGCAACACCACTCCACACCCGATTGCTTGATCAACATCTCAAGCTGTCAACCGACTCTCCTAGGATAACCCTTCTAACCCTAGGCCTCAGCTCATCCTGAGCACCCCCGTGTAAACCTGCTTGTAGCCTCCCTGTACGAGCACTTCGGTGCAAGATAATACAATCCATCCTCCCCCGCTGGACGTAGGGCCTTCTTTGCCCGAACCAGGATAAATCTTGTGTTCTTCTTGCATCACGTCTAGGAGAGGGAGCACGCAATATACAAATTTACTAGCCGGTGGTCTTGACCCCCTGGGTCATAACACCGACAGTTGGCGTGCCAGGTAGGGGGGCTTTGCTTGTCGATCAACTCCAATCTACTCTCCCAGATGGATTCCACCGTCCCACCATTTCCATTCGCCACAATCGTCTGGTTCGGGAGCCTAGAGTTCATGTCCACGGGCCACGGCCACGACATGGTTCTACTCCCCGGTGGTGGCATGGATAGCAGCAGCTCCGGAACGCCGGAGCCAAGAGGGACTAGACGACGATCCCACCACTCACGCCTTTCGCCTGCGACCAGGAGGAGACGTGAATGACGCCGCAACATCTTCACTGCGCGGATCCCGAGACGCTAGATACCATCTCCCCGGCCCCGGCTGGTGACACAGTTCCTCCCTTCGGGAGCCTGTTTGACCCATGCTTGCGGGTCGGGGGTGGGTACCTCTCTGAGCCTGACTTTGGCTCTGCCATACCGTCGTCTCAGAAGGTCCCCACGGCTTCTCCGACATACTCGGCCGCGCCGCCGCACTCTTCACCGAGCGGATTCCGAGACGCTGGACGCCATCTCCCCGGCCTCAGCTGGTGACGCAGTTCCTCCCTTTGGGAGCCTGTTTGACCCATGCTTGCAGGACGGGGGTGGGTACCTCTCTGAGCTTGACTTTGGCTCCGCCATACCGTCATCTCGGAGTGTCCCCGTGGCCTCCCCGACATACTCGGCCACGCCACCGCGCAACTTGCTTCCGCACGGGCTTTACAACAGCGCCAGACTCTGTTCTGCCTTTGTAAACTCGCAGATGTAGACACGTTATGGCTCCCCAGGGAACCTGCTACGTGCGACGATTAACCACGTCACCACCCCTCCACCAGACAAACGCCCGGAGCCACGACGAGCCCCGGCCCTAGGGTGTCACACCCGGGGCACGTTACGGCGACGACTAGAGGAGGAGTGCAAGGGATCTCTCCCCGACTTCTACCACGTCTACCCCGATCCAGACACCCCGATGAGGATTACGATCCCATGTGGGAGTGCTTCCACCTCATCGATCCGGTCGACTCCCAGGACGACATCGACGACGCCGCGACTACGAATGAAGGAGGAAAGGGCAACGCTACCCCGACGCGAGACGCCGACCCCTCAAGTCCCGACAGAGCCAATCCACCTTAGGACGCCTGGATCGCGCAAGCTCGAGAGCTGCTCGCCAAGCTCGAGGAGGAGCGCCTACAGCTCGAGCGCGCCCTCGAGCGAGATCACGGGCGGCCACAGGATGGAGGAGCCCGCGGCCAGGCTTGGGAAATCCATCGGCAGATAGTCGAGGAAGGAGCGAACGAACCCCGCTACTACAACCGCGCTAGTCAAAATATCGTAGCAGCCGCAATGCTGCTTCGTGACATGCCGGCACCATCGACGCCCCAGGCGCAGCGCGTTAGAGACAAGATCCAGGGGCTTCTCCAAACCGCAGCCGTTCAAGAGGCGGAGAGCTCGGCCTCGAGGCGCAGAGGAGCTACTTCCGAGCGGCAGGATGTGCCCCCTCGACAAGATCGAGGGATATCTGTCCACCAAGACAAGGCGCCCCAAGGCGGGGCGGAACGACAACCAGTTCGAGACCACACCCTCGACAATCGACAACCACGAGATGCGCGATACGACATCGACGACAACAAACGACGCCGACACGATGTCACTGAGGCTCGAGGTTACAATGCCCATCGAGGTGGGCGCTACGACAGTGATGAGGATCGACGTCAATCCTCGGAACCACCAGGGCCACGAGTCTTCAGCAAGGCGATCCGGCGAACCACCTTGCCTGTTCGTTTCTGTCCACTCACCAGCCTGGTCAAGTACAACGGCGAAACCAAGCCGGAGCTCTGGCTTGCGGATTTCAGGCTGGCATGTCAGCTAGGAGGGGCCGACGACGATCACGTCATCATTCGGCAACTCCCGCTCTTCCTCTCCGACACCGCTCGAAGGTGGCTCGAGGAGCTCCCCCCGGACTTCATCCATGGCTGGCCCGACCTGGTCGGGATCTTCGAGGGGAACTTCAAGGGCACCTACGTGCGGCCAGGAAACTTCTGGGACCTCCGTAGCTGCAAGCAGAAGCTAGGGGAAACCCTCCGTGACTTCACCCGATGGTTCTCCAAGCAACGAGCCAAGCTAACCCACATCTCCAACCACAACGTCATCATGGCGTTCGTCGCCGGGACGACCTGCAAAGAGTTGGTGCGGGAGCTAGGACGTAACACCCCCAAGACCGTCATCGAGCTCATGCACATCGTCATCAATTACGCAGACGGCGAGGAAGCCATCGACGCGTTCTTTGGCATCGACGCGCGGAACAAGGAACAACTACGTCGTTTCTAGCCTTAGGCCTCAAGGCATCGTACATTTTCGCATTTATGTACAATTCTCGCATCACAAATAAATAGAAAGCCCGCGATCCTAGTGCTTTCATTTTCATTCGTGACTCGAGGTAGATTTGACTCTACCCCTCGACGCCTCTCTTTCTTCTGCCCCTCGAAGCACGCTTAGCGCAGGGTAGGAAACGCGCTCGAGACCCACAAGGGTCGAGGGTTGCCAAGCCGGGAACTCTCATATGCCTCACAGTTAAGGTACTCCCACTCGCTCCCCCCATCTCGAGAGCCTCGGGCGTACGTCCAACAACTGCACCAAAAAGTGGAGCACCAAGGTTGGTAGAAGTAAGAATGGCTCGAGAAATCACCGCTCATAGTCGTAAAGGTAGACTCGACCCTGCTCCCGCATAGTCGAGCCTCCATCGGGGGCTAACCGGGAATATCCCCTAAGAAAGTCCCCGAAAACAGCTTTTACCCCTAAGCCGATAACTTAGGCCTTGTACATCTTACGCGTTATGTACATTTATCGCATCATGAATGAATAAAATGTTCTCGAAAAACATTTCACGTTTGTTCATGACTCTGAGGTAGCCTCGACTTTGCTCTTGCAAAGTCAAGTTTCCCTCGGGGGCTGTCAGGGGGGGTCCCCCTCCCTAAGTCCCTTAAAAACCCGAATGTTTTTCGAAGCTCGACGCTTCTCTTTCAATCTTTGCCCCGAGTATGCTTCATGACTAAGTAAAGACGCCTCGAACTCCCTAAGGGTCGCGGGCCATCGAGCCGGGGACTCTCCTACGCCTCAGGGCTATGGTACCCCCACTCGCTCCCCCCCCTCGAGGGATATGAGAGCGCGTTGAACACTTAGTCTAAAAACAACAGCTCAGGCAAAGAAAAATTGAGATGGCTCGAGAAATAAAAACACCCAGATGCATCCTGAATAAAATGCATTAAGGTTTTGAAGCCCCCAGCAGCTCGACATCATATTGTCACCAACCTAATCTATTACATAGACCTTTCTTGTCCAGAGTTCATGTCCTTAGGCCACAACCACGGCATGGAGGAGGTGTGAACGGCGCCGCCGCACTCTTCATCATGCGGATCCCGAGATGCCAGATGCCATCTCCCCGGCCCCGGCTGGTGAGACAGTTCCTCCCTTCAGGAGCCTGTTTAACCCATGCTTGCGGGTCAGGGGCGGGTACCTCTCTGAGCTTGACTTTGGCTCTGCCACACCGTCATCTCAGAAGGTCCCCGCGACTTCTCCGACATACTCGGTCGCGCCGCCGCACTCTTCACCGAGCGGATTCTGAGACGCCGGACGCCGTCTCCCCGGCCTCAGCTGGTGACATAGTTCCTCCCTTCGGGGGCCTGTTTGACCCATGCTCGCGGGCGAATCCGACGAAAGGCAGCTATGTCCCCACATTTAATATACCTACCTACCGCCCCCTTGTATTCCACAGGACAGGACGTTATCTTCGGAGGTAAGCAACGGACGTCGACCCGTCCGTCAAAATCTGGAGAGAGCGAAGGCTGGCCCTCGGTCAGGGCCTTGACAGCCGCCCTCGAGTACCTGAGGTCAGGGAGGACCCAGGGTTACGGACTCCGGTTCACCCCCAAATATCGAGGGGGCGAAGGCTGGCCCCACGAACAGGGTTCCACAGTCGCCCTCGAGTACGCGAGTCATGGATGACCCAGGAGGGGCCGGCGCGAGCCCCTAGTTCGAGAACGAACTCTCGAGGCCCTCTAGGACATATCCAAGGCATAACCACGGAATACCGAAGGATCCCTTCGACGGGAGGCATCAGGCCACCGACTCTCATCGAACATAGTTGGCACCTAGGTAATCCACGCGGTGTTTCTTGAATGAGAACGCCTCAGGGCTTCTATCGACCCCTATCGAACGGGGCACGAGTTCTCACTTGGATTTCTACTCGTTACCAGCTCATAGAGGACTTCGAGGCTTGTCCTAACGAGGATAGCACGATGTTCTTCGCCCCACAATCCGAGCGCAAGGATCTGTGGGAAGGACGCTAGGAGGTAGTGAAAGCCTAGCCACACGAGGCTCGAGGGCTAGACTACGCACGGCACCCCTCGACGAAAGAGGGTCGAAAACACTCGTATCCTGGCAGACAGAGTTGACCCCTCGATAAGGCACTATGACTCCAGTTTAACACTCGATGGAGCGAAGGCTGGCCCTCGGAAGGGTTTCGACAGCCGCCCTTGAGCACCCCCTTTTTTCAGGAAGTGGAACGCTCATAGCCTGGCGAACAGAATCGACCGCTCGATAGGGCGCCACGACTCCAGGTAATACCAACTCCCCTCAATAGAACACACGTCAAAGCCCCAGAGGAGTTCTTAATCACTCCTCTGGGGCCTCGGGGGCTACCCCCACGGGGTGTGCTCCCGCGCACCCCGCGGAGAATCAGACCTCAGACTAACCCTGCAGATCATTGGCAAAAGCCTCTATACGGATTATTCTTATCCGCATAGAGGCTCGAGGGCTACTGTCGGGTACAAAGGTAAGGGGTACCCTAAACCTGCGATAAACTAACGCTCAACATAGCAACCATTTTTAAGACAGGATCCGATCAGTCGTTCAAGTCAATGGAGAAGGGCCCATCACACAAAGGCCTCCCTCGCCGGCAACAGCAACCAGTCGTGGGCCGGCCCATTACCGGAAAAGTAGATGGACGGGGGTCGAACGAACGACCCCCCGCCCCTACCTCGACTTATGGACAGGGGTCGAACGAACGACCCCTCCGCCTCTGCCTCAACCCCGATTGATGGACAGGGGTCGTACGAACGACCCCCCCGCCTCGACCCTCGAATGACGAGCAGGGGGTCGAACGAACGACCCCTGAGTAGGAAGCTTGACTGACTTACCTGCTCCCGGTATGGGGTAAAGGGGATCCGATGCGCCTACCTGCCCCCACCTAACGCCATGGGCGCCCACTACCGCAGTCGAATCCATCAACTCACCGCCCATGCCCTGGACCTCTGTTGACCGAGCGACCACTGTAGCCACGTTGTAGGTACGGAATCCAGAAGCACCCCCTCGAGCCATGAATGGGGCAGCCCTCGACCATGTCTTCAGGGATACGACAGGGTCACACTGGCCTCGACCCCCCCTTGACCAGGGGGCTCGACCACCGTTCCCGACCACTCCGGCATGGCTCCCGTCCAATCCATCTTGCGTCAATTGTGGGACTCGTACCCGTCTACAGAAGGCCGACCACACTGCGCCATAACGTTCGGCAGCGTCCAGTCTGCCATCACCATGCCCTGGAGCACCGGAAGGACGGGAAGGCCACGCCGCTATAGCGATCGACGTCCCTTCGCCAGCATGGCACCACGGACACGCCTCCCATGCCGCTACAGCTTAGGACTCTGTACTCCCATACCTCCCCTTGATCTATAAAAGGGGACGTCGGGATAGAAGAAAGGGGGGCCCATTTGTATCGGCATGCGCATCGGCATCGGCATGCGCATTCGCAACACCACTCCACACCCGATTGCTTGATCAACGTCTCAAGCTATCAACCGACTCTCCTAGGATAACCCTTCTAACCCTAGGCCTCAGCTCATCCTGAGCACCCCCATGTAAACCTGCTTGTACCCCCCTGTACGAGTACTTGAGTGCGAGATAATACAATCCATCCTCCCCCGCTGGACGTAGGGCCTTCTTTGCCCGAACCAGGATAAATCTTATGTTCTTCTTGCATCACATCTGGGAGAGGGAGCACGCAATATACAAATTTACTAGCCGGTTGTCTAGACCCCCCTGGGTCATAACACCGACAGTGTTACTTTCAACTTCCTCAACCACACACACTTCACATGTTTCTCATCTATGTTGAGGTTATAGCTTGCTGCGGATAGATGACACTTCCCATTTTCTTGTAGAACAGGGTGAAGCTTTTTTTATGCCTAATTGTACCATGTCCATGCGTGGATTCAGTCCTTCCTTTGTCTTGCCCTTCATGTCTAGCAAGGTGCCAATTAGACTTTCAAACACGTTCTTCTTAACATGCATACCATCGATCGCATGCCGTACATCTAACTCTTTCCAGTATGGTAAATACTCAAAGAAAATAGACATCTTCTTGAATGTAGCCCCTGGAGTCAGTTTGACATCCTTTCTTGGTTTTTCGTCTTTTGTCTTCTTCCCGAAAACAAATTTGATTTTTCTAACTATTTGGAAAACTCTTTGGCTTTTATTGTTACCTGATGGTGCAATAGAGTGTAGTTCATCGTATTGTCAAAGTACTTGGCCATCTTTTTAAGGCGGGTACCTGTGTCCTTTCGATAAGAAGCGTCTGTGTCTCATGTACACTAACTTCTTAGATGCATTGAGGGACACGTAAGCGGTTTCATCTATGTAGAATACAAAACCAACCTTTCCCTTGAACTACCCTGATAATGTCAAGAGAGCAGGGTAATCGTTGATTGTAATAAAAATAATTGCTCTCAGCGTGAAAGATTCTTTGCGGTACTCATCCCACATTTGAACACCTGTTTTCCACAACATTTTCATATCCTCCATTAAGGGCTCCAAAAAAACATCCATGTCCACTCCAGGTTGTGTAGGCCCAGAGATAAGGATGGTTAGTAAAAGGTACTTCCGCTTTTGCATCAACCATTGGGGAATATTGTAGATGGTGAGGATCACCGGCCATGTGCTATGCGTGCTGCTCCTCTCAGCAAATGGATTCATTCCATCAGTACTCAGTGCAAATCTAACATTTCTTGTTTCCTTTGCAAAGTCTTCATGGTTGTTATTGAAATATCTCCACTGCGTGCCATCAGCCGGATGACGAAGCTTCCCATCATCTTTGTGCTCATCTGAAGCATGCCAGCTCATAAGTTTGGCATCCTCTGGGTTAGCGAACAAACACCTCAATCGATCAACCACAGGAAAGTACCACATCACTAAAGCAGGAATCGTTTTCTGGGCATAATAGTGTACTTCGTCTTTTTCTTTGCTTGTGGGGGGTTTTGTTGCTATCTGTTGGGTCTTGTTTCTCTTATTTCCTTTACACTTGGAGGCAACACATTCTTCTTCTCGAAAGTCTTTATTCGTCTTGTACCTACTTGCACCACAGTTTGGACAGCTGACCATGTCCTTATACTTATCACCTCGATATAGGATACAATGATTTCTACATGCGTGGATCCTCTCAACACCCATAGTGAGGGGACTGATTAACTTCTTTGCATAGTACGTGTTAGCCGGCACATTGTTCTCCTTTGGAAGCATGTCTGCGATAATACTCAAGAACGCATCAAAACCAGCATCAGACAAACCATATCTAGCTTTGAACATCAACAACTTAAGCACAGAACGCAGCGTTGTGAACTCTTGGGTACAACCCTTAGACTCATCATACAAAGGCTCTTTTGATGCATTCTTCAGAGAATTCATACCTTTCATGAAGAACATTGAAGGGTCATCTAAATGATGATGCAACAGTGCCTCTAATAATTCTGCATCTTCCGCAGCCATATCTGGCAGGACCTCACCTTCATTTGCTCCATCAAAACCATGATCAAGAAGAGGTTGTTGTGTCTCGTGTATGAACTGGAACCCGTCAACAAGCATATGTAGATCAACATCAATATCTGCAGTGTTTGTCGTTGTATAATGCGCAGAACTACCCTCTCCATGCTTTGTCCAAATCAAGTAATTCTTTATAAACCCCCGACATACTAGATGAGAAAGGATTGTTTGAGTGTCATCAAATACAACAACATTTTTGCAGTCTATGCATGGACAATGTATGTGCTTCATCTTTGTTCTGCAAGCATGGTTCTTAGTAGCATCAACAAACTTATGCACTTTTGGTAAGTATGATGAATCTAGTCTTGACAACTCATACATCCATAATGACCTCTCCATCGTACCTATACAAAAGTATAATGAATTAATTGTATGCTAAAAGTTGAAACCATAGACCTAGCTCCAAAAAGTTACTCAAACTGAGAAAAAATGAATAAAAGGATACAAGAGAGAGATAAACTAACCTTTGCTAGCACCTCCTTAAAAAAATGAATATCAAACCCTTTCCAATTGTATTTTAAAAATCTGGATTTCCAAAAACGTCTTTAATGGTAGTTGACTGCAAGCTAGAAGAGTTATCGGGGAGGAAGAAGGGATATGATTAAGTATAGGGTTTATCAGAAGGTTTAATTTTTAAACATACATTTGTCTCACCACACAAACAAACAATTCATGAAACAATTTGAGAAATAAAGAAAATACACTAAATAATTAACCTACTTTATTAGAGAACTAACAAAAAAATATTGCTCTCTACATATGAACACACTTCATGAACACAAAAAAAACAATCCATGTAACAATTTATGCAAATAAAGAAAAAAAACTAAGTAAATGGACCTATATTGCTCTCTACATGAACATACCATTCATGGCTATAGCCATATACATACAACTAAAAAAATCTTGGATAAACTAAATTGACAACAAAACATGAGTAGAGAGAGTGGAGAGGCATCATCTAACCATCTTAAGCATAAACATTTCACAAAATCTTGCCCATAACCTAGCTACCCTTCTCTCTCACTCATGGTGAAACCCTAGATCCAAAAAGGGACTCAAATTGAGCAAGGAATGGACCAAATGAGGCAAGAGAGGCATAAACTAACATTTCTTAGCAACCTCCTTTCAAAAATGAAGATCAAAACTTCTCCCTTTGTATTTGAAGAAATATGGACCTCCAAAATTGCATCCAATGGAAGTTAGCTGCGATCTACAGGATTTCTCGGGGAGGAAGAAGGGTATATATAGCTACAGGAACAACACTGGCGGTTGCTTAAGCCAACCGCTAGTGTAAACTGATTTACACTGACGGTTTACCTAAAATAACCGTTTGTGGAAATGGATCATTTCCACAGGCGATTCAGCTAAGTAGTGTAAATCAATTTACACTAGCGGTTGACTTAGCTGAACCGCTTGTGGAAATGCGTCATTTCCACAAGCGGTTATTTTAGGTAAACCGTCATAGTAAATCAGTTTACACTGGCGGTTCGTAGCTCGGACCGTACGAATCTTTTGCATTGACGCATGATAACTCAAACCGCCAATACAAATAAAAAACCACCGCATGCTTAGAGCTGCTTTGTACTAGTGATGGCCGGAAAAAAAAATTCAACGACGAGAGGAAGATGTGTGACCTTGGTGCCCAATCTGAATTTCCACAGTTATTTAGATATTTTTCAAACAGGACGATGGTGAAACAATAGATAAACCATGTATATAAATAATAAGGTGCGTGGCTGGATTGAAAACGCTACTACCTCCGTCCCTAAAAGAATGCAATTGTAGGAACCGTGCCAGTTAAGCTAATCCATGAATGACCAATTTAATAGTATTAGTATTTATGTTTCTAAATAATTTTATTATAAAAATCTATTGTATAACTAATCTAATGATATTTTTTTTATATCATGAATGTTAGTATTTTTTTTATATAAATTTAGTTAAAGTTTAAATTTGTTGACTTCTCGAAAAACGAGAATTGTATTTTTTTGGACGGAGGTAGTACCTTATTATTACTTGTATATATATACAACTCCAAAAAGAAGAAAAAAAATACTCAGATGGTAAAAAGTAGCTCGTGTTAAGTCGGGCTCGATTTCGTATCGCAAACATACTCGTAGCCCGTCACAGGCTCGCAACAAGGCTTTGCGTAGTCCCGCCCAGGCGACCATCCGACTGCCCAAGCCCAATGCCTCCATCTTGCGCCTCTCCTCTTGTCGACTTATCCCGGCTTTCCCAGGCTCCAATACTATCGTACTTTGAGGGTGTTCAGGTTGGTAGGAATTGCAATAGAGCCGCACATGTGTTGGCTGCGCTGGGTTATGCATGTAATGAGGGTGATGAGGTGATTGCCACTTCCATCCCTGATGATGTAGCTGTGATCGTTGTTAACGATTTGTTAACAAAAGAGTAATGAAGGAAACCCAGATTCAAAAAAAAAAAAAATACTATCGTTGATCCCCAAACCCTAGGGCAGCTGCAGGTCGCAAGCACGCGCGACGCCGTGAGCCTTTGCATCGTGCGTCCAGCGCAAAGGCGCGGCATCTCTCGACGATAGGTTTGTACTTGCTCGGTCCCAAAATATCTAACATTTTCGGTTTTCATCGTGAAAAATTTTAAAAATATATATATTAAATAATATTAATATTATGGTATATAATTAGTACTCCCTTCATATAGAAATTGAATGATATTTTGGACAAATTTTAGGTTAAATATTCAAAATATAAATCATCAATAGTTTTTAAGTTGATGAGATTACAAATGTGAAGATTCTATGAATAGATTTATCTTAAAAAAATAATTTCATAAAAGTATACATATATCATTATTCTATAAATATTTTTATAAAAACAAGAGGTTAAATTTGTGTTTCGGAGACCGTGTCGCTATCCAAAACGTCATCTAATTCATATATGGAGGGAGTGTCATTGTAAAGGTTTTCGAATCTAGTTTTTTAATAAATTCATTTGGAGATATAAATGTTTCACATATTTTCTACAAATTAAGTTAAACTTGTGGACGAAAACCGAAGACGACTAATATTTTAGGACGGAGGGAGTATCTCGTTTTCTCGTATCCCCAATTCCTGGTTTTCTTCCACACGAACAAGTTGAATGTTCTGTTTAGATCTAAGGGTTAATTTTTAGCTAGCTAAAGTTATTCTAAATTAGCTCTAATGTATCAAACATGAAGTCTAATATGAGACCTAAATTTTTAGATAAGTTTTTTAATAATTAGTTAACAACTAGCTAGCTAATCCTAACTAATTTAGGCTAAGTTTTAGCTCATATAGCTATTAAATTTTAGTTTTGTTCATCAGCACTACTTTTCAGCGAATAAAAAGTATTTTTCTATCACAATTCACAACAAATTAGTATAAGCATTCAACATAAACTTAATTTCAACAAAACGACCATGACCTTTAAGGCTGGATAAAAATCTCAAAGCTCGTTAGCT
The DNA here is from genome assembly GCA_022036555.1 of Microstegium vimineum. Taxonomy (NCBI): domain Eukaryota; kingdom Viridiplantae; phylum Streptophyta; class Magnoliopsida; order Poales; family Poaceae; genus Microstegium; species Microstegium vimineum. The sequence goes on from CM039123.1 coordinate 34,854,441, forward strand.
TGTGGTTGGCTTGGTTTGGCTTGTTAGCTCGGTAGCTATAACAAGTTAACTCAAGCTAGCTCATGACCTGTTTGTGAGTCAAATGAGCCACACTTTCAAAAACAAGCAACAAAACTTGTTTTGTTATTATATTACTATGTATTCTACTTTACAATTGGCTGATCACACACACACACACACACACATATATATATATATATATATATATATATATATATATATATATATAGGGTTAGTTGAGTGGTGGTTCCTTGCGACGGGAGTAAAAAATATAAAATTACATGATTTAGTGTGCAAAGCTAATGTAAAATAATAATAAAAATATAAAATTACAAGATTTATTGTGCAAAGGTAATGTAAATAATAATGTTATAGTTTCATGTTATAAGAAAAAATATGAAATAAAATAGTTCTACTTAATCATAAACCGTGTCTGACCATACAATTACTTACCATAGTTCATAATGTATTAACATATTGTATCACTTCATGTTTATGATGCGTGAAAAATAAGTTTGGACTTCTATAGGAATTAATTTTTTTTCTTGAATTTCCTTTGTATGTCAATAGTTTGGTCACGATGTCATTTCGTATTCTTCTACCATCCTGTGCATAGGCAAATATAAATACATAATACAATGAATAACATTATATAAATAAATTATAATAAATAAAAAATCTATATATATGACTAGAAATAATATTTTCACTCACTATGTTGATCCGTCAGAGTTTCCCATTATTTCAGGTTGCCATTAGTTATAGAACATGGAAGCCAGACAAACTTCTATAATAAAAATAAACTTTTAGTTATTCATCATTATACTATAATAAAAATAATATAATAATTATATCTTTTTACTGGGTGGTTTAAAGGAGCTTACGTATCTATATGCACTAGAACATTATCTTTATTCAATGAAAAAGACTTTGCGCTTTACATCCAGATCCTTAAGCCTTCGTACAAATCATATAGTCTTGTTCTGGTTGCATAATTGTTCTTATATACCTCTGCAATGGTATATCGTCTTTCATCCATTCTAGAGGTGGTGTCGTATCAAGTATAGTCATACTTAAATCCTTTTGGTCGAGCATATAAAGCAAATATGTTGCTGACAACACATTAATCCATGGGAGAAAGACCTGCAAAAATGGTTGGGATTAAGATATATCAATATAGTATCATTAAAGTATATAAAATTAATCATAAAAAGAAAAGAAGTATTACAAACCTACAGCTTGAGGAATCATATTACATACGAGGCCAACATACGCATGTTTCACTAACCTTTTCTTTCTTTCCTCATTCCGCGAAGTCTTGAAAGTTGTAGAGTGTAACAATGTCTAAAGTAAAATAAAAGGTAAGTAAGACACAAATAAATACGTTATTCATTATGAATATAATAATAAAAGTATACTCACATGGAATCGCAAGTCCATATAATGGTTTAGCATGATATTCTTATTTGTATTCTCAAGCATGTTTGCTTCATTATTTGCATGTACACGAACACCGAAGTTGAAGCACTCTTCACATTCTCGTACATGAGTTCATGAAGATCCTTGACACTTACATTTATTTGGTATGGGATGAAGCTTCTTACCCAATATGTGTTGTATAAAATATAATAAATAATCAACCAATGAGATGGGTAGGATTTGATATGAACCGAGTACAAGTAGGTTACTTGAATATTGTATCATCTTTAATGGACATGATATAGTCACATATGGCATTTGTTAAATCCTTTTTCATCCTTGGCATGTCCATCATGGGTAGGCCTAGCAGCAATTAGAGACCGTCGGCTGTTTGGTCGGAAAAGCATAGCAAATGTTGTCATTTCCTCTTGCTAGATGTAGTATTTGGTGTATTGTTTGTTTCTTCTATGATCTTTATTGAGCACTAATGGATATCCCTTCCATCTGTTTAGCTTTGACATCAACAAAATAGCTTAAAGTTTGTCATATGAAACTATACAATATTGTCATTGTTAATGTATATGAAATAATAAATATTTTATTAGACTACATATTTATTAGGATAATATGATTGTAGTGAATGCTTTACCTGAGTTACATCATCAGACAAGACATCCCATGACCAGTACTCCATAAAGCTTAACATGAAAATGCCACAAGAATATCTACATAAAAAAGTAGATCATGACGCATGAGATTGAATCAATACATAGAGATAAATAAGACATGTCGGGCATGTACCCATCTTTCTATGTGTTAATAGCTACTGAGAGTCCCCATGTGTTTGGTTTTGAGTAATTGATGAAACCTACCTAAGTGCATATGATGAGATAGGTTGGTACATACCATGATGGAGCAAATGGATCAAGGTAGTGATTGCAAGGGCTCTAACATGGTGGTGGTGAATTACAAAAGAAAATGGTGTGAAGGCAAAGGTGAGGATATAGGAACCATTTTCGGTTTGGTGATCAAGACACCATAGAGGGTATGATCACATTTAGGATAGATAGTCATACTATCAAGGAGGGAGCTCTTGTGTTTGATTATGGTTATCATGTGCCACTAGGTTCATTGCATTGCATTTAAAATCAATTGAACTAGTGAAACAACCAACTAATTCCAAGAAAATGTGAACTAAAAGCTAACACACGTGCACAAGTGTTGAGATCACTTAGTGTTAGCCCCTAGAAGCTTGGAAGAAGTTGGAGAGCAGTTTGAGCAGAGAAAAGAGGTCCGGACGCTAGGGTGTTGGCTGTCCGGACCATAGCGCATGTGTCCGGAAGCAAACCCTAGGGTGTTTCGGTCGGTGAGCAGTTGTCCGGTCACTGTTTGCGGTCCGGACGCTGGCTCCGGACGGGGCATCCGGGGTTTGGCGCTCACTGGACTCCTATGAAAAGGTGTCCGAACGCTAGGAGGTATCTGGAGGTGGAGCTCCAGACGCGACGTCCGAAGAAAGGTTGCTCTCGGGTGGTTTCGGGCAGTTCTGGTGCATTTTCTGGACGCGGGTGCGCGTAGTCCGGACAGAGGTTCGGACACGTCTGGAGACACGTGGCAGGTAGAGGCGCGCGTGGGAAAAGAACCGTTTGAACGAGAGGCTCGACCGAACGCACAGCCGTTAGTCCGGACCGCACGATGCGCGCGTCCGGAGGTGTGAAACAGAGCTGCTGTCTATGCCGTTGAGGGGCGTCTGGACACTGTTGTTGGTCCGGACCCAACCTGTTTCTAGTGTCTGTAGGATGTGCAGGAAGTGTTTTGAGGGGGCTAAAACGGCTAGTTGTGAGTGTGGGCTATATATAGTGTTTGGCTGGCCTTTGGGGAAGCTTTCTTGCACATTCTCATTACCCACACACTTGTGCTCATTTGTGAGAGCCTCCACTACTCATCTCTTTGATACACTTGCTAAACCAAGTGCATTGCTTGATTGATTGCATACTAGTAGCACTTGTTGATCATCGTCATCGCGGAAGCTCTTGTTATTCTTGGAGGTTGCCACCTCCTAAACGGCTTGGTGCGACGAGGATCGTTGAGCGGAGGTAGGTGATTGTCTCCGGCTCCGATCGGTGGATTGTGAGGGGTTCTTGAACCTTCTCCGCGGGAGTTCGCGAAATGTATCTCTAGTGGATTGCGCGTAGCTTGTGGATCCCTATCATGTGTTGGTTTTGCGGCACCCGATGACGGGTTTGGCGTGTGATGCCAATTAGCGCGTGAACCTCCAAGTAGGTGTATCGCTACAACGAGGACTAGCTTGTTGGCAAACAAGTGAACCTCGGTAAAAAATCTTGTGTCTCATTGTCTTCTACCGAGGATTCATCTTGTGATTAATTGTGTGATTGGTTATCTATTGGCTCATCTCTTTGCGGAGGTATAACGTTCCTATCTCTAGCTTTAATTACTTTCTTTACTTTCTTGCAAAGTAGAGTAGCTCTTTGTCTTGTGCAGTTTGTTTAGAGCTTTCTAGGTTGCTAGCTAGTTTGTGTGCTCTAGTTGTTATCTTGCTAGTAAATAGATTTGGTAGGTGGCTTGCCTAACCGTAGTGCTAGCGCAAACTTGTTTTTTTTGCCATGCTTTATTCTAACAAGTTTGCCAAAGTGTTGTTGTAGAAATTTTTAATAGGCTATTCACCCCCCTCTAGCCATATCTAGACCTTTCAAGTGGTATCGGAGCCGGTACACCGTTCTTACAAGGCTTAACATCCCACAGTGTTAAAATAGCTCAAATCAACAACACCAAGAGGCCACCCAAGTTTGATGGCACCAATTATAGCTATTGGAAGGCATTGATGACCACCCAAATCAAATCAATCAACCGGAAGATATGGTTGGTAGTGGACAAGAAGTTTGAGGTGGTAAATGAGGAGGCACCCACCGCGGCCGAGGAGGAGAAGCTCCAAAACAATGATATTGCATTGAGTGCCATCCATGAAGCTATCTCAAGAGAAGTGTTTGAGCAAATCAAGAACATTGAGAGAGCTCATGATGCATGGAAGAAGCTAGAAGAGTCATATGAAGGGACTCAATCCATGAAGGGGGCTAAGGCATACATCTTGAAGGAGAAGTTTGCAAGCTTCAAGATGAAGGAAGATGAAAATATGCTGGAGATGTTCAATAGGCTTGAGGTGCTTGTCAATGACCTCAAGTCACTTGGAGAGAATGTGGAGAACAAGGACTTCTCATTCAAATTTTTGAGGAGTCTTCCCTCAAGATTTGAGATGCTAGTCACTCTATTGGTGAGAAGCGGGTTGAACACAATGACAGCAAACCAAGTTCTTGGTGAGGTGATAACCGATGACACCTTTAGAGAATACAAGGACAAGATGAGATAAAACAAGGAGAAGAAGGATGAGAAGAAAGATTAGAAGAAGAAGAGTGTGGCATTCAAAGCCACATCATCGTCAAGAGGCAAAGCAAAGTGTGATGAGTCAAGCAATGATGAAGGGTCAAGCAATAGTGATGATGATGAAGAAGAAATGGCTCTATTTGTCAAGAAATTTGGCAAGTTCATGAAGAACAAGGGCTATAGAGCAAGAAGGAAGAAGAGCTCACACAAGTACAATAAGAAGGATAGAAGATGCTTCAAGTGCAATAGCAAGGATCATCTCATTGTAGATTGCCCTCATCATAGTGACAATGAAGATGAGAATAAGGGCAAGAAGAAAAAGAAGAAAGAAAGCAAGATGACCTTCAAGAAGAACAAGAAAGGAGGCTCATATGTTGTCACTTGGGATAGTGACTCCTCAAGTGATGATGACTCAAGTGATGATGAGAAGAGATCAAGCAAGAAGAAGGCTCTTGCAAGCATTGCTATGAAGAACAAGATCTCTCTCTTTGACACTCCATCAACATGCTTCATGGCTAAGTCCACTAAGCTACAATCCGATGATGAGTGTGACTCTATTGATGATGATGATGAACCCACTAAAGATGAACTAATTGACATGTTGGAAGATGCTAAGACTCATTTTGACATCAAGAGAAAGGAGTGCAAAGCATTGTGGAAAGAGCTTCAAGCTCTTAACCAATCCTTTGATGAGCTCAATATTTCTCATGAGAGGCTAGAGGATGCCCATGAGAAGCTTGGAAAATCTCACTCTAAGCTTAAGGAAGCTCACTCATCTCTTGTTGAGCAAAAGGAGAAAGAGCATATTTCAACAAGTAACATGGGATCAACCTGTGACATAATAAATGAATCTTTCTATGAACCCATCATCATCACCCCAACTAACCCTTCTTGTAGCACTTCTAACTCTACCTTTTCTACTAGTGATGGTTTCACTTGTGATGCTTCACTAATGGTTGAGAATGAGACCCTTAAGAAGGAGGTTGGTAAGCTCACTCTAGCCTTAGGCAATGCCTATGGTGGAGACGTCCGCTTGCTTAAGTGCTTGGGTAGCCAAAGGTTCTTCCTTTGCAAAGAGGGATTGGGAAATACCCCCAAGAAAGGCAAGGCGACCTTTGCAACTCCAAAGCCTCACTATGTGAAGAGCAATGATCGGTTTTGCAATAGTTGCAAGAAAGTAGGGCATGATGAGCAACATTGCAAACTAAATCTAAGCAAGATAAAATTTACAAGTGCATCTATTCGCTTTGATTCTAGTTATGTTCTTACCAAGGGCAAGAAAGGTGTGATAGCTAAGTACATGGGTACTCCTAATGAGAGCTCAAAGAAGAAAGCAATTTGGGTACCTAAGTCCTTAGTCACTAACTTTGGAGGACCCAAGCAAGTATGGGTACCTAAGAAGAATTGAATTGTTTTGTAGGTCAATTATAAAGCCAGAGGGAGGCATTGGGTGCTTGATAGTGGGTGCACTCAACATATCACCGGTGATTCAAGAATGTTCAACTCTATCAAGTCAAATAGTGGCAATGGGATTGAATCTATCACCTTTGGTGACAATGGCAAAGGCAAGGGCTTGGTAAGATTGCAATATCCAATGAAATGAGCATATCCAATGTGTTGCTAGTAAAGAGCTTGAACTTCAACTTGCCATCGGTAGCTCAACTTTGTGATCTTGGTTTCAAGTGCATTTTTAGAGTTGATGATGTAGAGATCATAAGTGTAGATGGCTCTAACTTGATATTCAAAGGCTTTAGATATGCGAACCTATACTTGGTTGATTTCAATGCTAGTGAAACCCAATTGTCAACTTGCTTGCTATCTAAATCTAGCATGGGTTGGTTATGGCATAGAAGGCTTGGTCATGTTGGGATGAGGCAATTGAACAAACTTGCCAAGCATGATCTAGTTAGAGGCTTGAAAGATGTGGTCTTTGAAAAGGATAAGCTATGTAGCTCTTGTCAAGCCGACAAACAAGTAGGAAACACTCACCCTAGTAAGAGCATGATGACTACTTGCAAACCATTTGAGCTCTTGAATATGGACTTGTTTGGACCAACCGCATACACAAGTATTGGTGGAAACAAATATGGCTTTGTGATAGTTGATGACTTCACTAGATATATATGGGTCTTCTTTCTTAGTGACAAGAGTGACACTTTTGATACATTCAAGATCTTTATCAAGAGATGCCAAAATGAATTTGAAACAACTATCAAGAAAGTGAGAAGTGACAATGGTAGTGAGTTCAAGAATACAACAATTGATGAGCTATGTGAAGAATATGGAATCAAACATCAATTCTCGGCCAAGTATACACCTCAATCAAATGGGCTTGTTGAGAGGAAGAATAGGACACTCATTGATATGGCAAGATCTATGCTTAGTGAATACAATGTGAGTGATTCTTTTTGGGCCGAAGCTATCAATATGGCTTGCTACTATAGCAACTGATTCTATTGCCACTAGATGTTTGAGAAGACACCTTATGAGCTATTGAATGGAAGAAAGTCAAATATTGCATACTTTAGAGTATTTGGTTGTAAGTGCTATATCTTAAAGAAAGGTGTAAGATTGAGCAAATTTGAAAATAAATGTGATGAAGGATTCTTGATTGGTTACTCAACTACAAGCAAAGCATATAGAGTATGGAATCTTACTCATGGAATAGTTGAGGAGGTGCATGATGTGGAGTTTGATGAAACTAATGGCTCTCAAGATGAAAATGACAATCATGATGATGTGATAGGTTGGCCAATGCAATGAATAACATGGATATTGGGGACATTAGGCCGAGGCAAGTGGATGATGAGCAAGACAATGACTATCTAGTGCATGCTCCATCCAATGAGCAAATCAATGACAATCAAGCTAGTTCATCCTCTCCAATTCAAGATCAACAAGTGGCTAGTTCATCATCTAAATCCAATGACCAACCAAGTACAAGCAATCAACTTCCAAAACTCCAACCTACATCTATTACAAGGGATCATCCTTTGGATCATATTATTGGAGATATCACAAGAGGTGTGCAAAAAAGATCAAGATTGGCTTTATTTTGTGAACATCACTCCTTTGTGCCATCTATTGAGTCAACCAAGATTGAAGAAGCTTTACAAGATATTGATTGGGTAAATGTTATGTATGGAGAACTCAACAACTTCACTAGTCACTAGAAATCAAGTTTGGGAGCTAGTTGAGAGACCAAAGAACCACAATGTGATTGGCACAAGATGGGTCTTTCGCAACAAACAAGATCAAGACGGTATAGTGGTGAGAAACAAAGTAAGACTAGTTGCACAAGGGTACACTCAAGTAGAGGGTCTTGACTTTGGAGAAACATATGCACTGGTGGCAAGGCTAGAAGCAATAAGTATTCTATTGGTTTATGCTTGTGCTCACAATATCAAGCTCTATCAAATGGATGTGAAGAGTGCATTTCTCAATGGGTATATCAATGAATTGGTATATGTTGAACAACCACCCGGTTTTGAAGATGACAAGAAGCCTAACCATATGTACAAGCTAAGAAAGACATTATATGGTTTGAAGCAAGCACCTAGAGCATGGTATGAGAGGTTGAGAGATTTTCTCCTCTCTAAGGGATTCATTATGGGCAAGGTTGACACTACCCTCTTCACCAAGAAGATTGTCAATAAGGACTTGTTTTTGTTGCAAATCTGTGTGGATGACATTATCTTTGGATCAACTAATCAAGAATTTTGTGAAGAATTTGGCAATATGATGGCAAATGAATTTGAGATGTCTATGCTTGGTGAACTTAGTTACTTCCTTAGTCTTCAAGTCAAGCAAATGAAGAATGGCACATTTGTAAGTCAAGGCAAGTATATCAAGGACATGCTCAAGAAGTTCAATCTAGATGAAGCAAAGTCAATTAGCACACCAATGGGAACAAATGGAAACTTGGATAGTGATGCTAGTGGCAACATGGTAGATCAAAAGCTATATAGATCAATGATTGGTAGCTTACTCTATGTGACCACATCAATACCGGAAGTCATGTTTAGTGTATGCATGTGTGCAAGGTTTAAAGCATCTCCTAGAGAGATTCATTTGAAGGCCACAAAGAGGATATTGAGATATTTGAAGCATACACCAAATGTTGGGTTGTGGTATCCTAAAGGATCAAACTTTGAGTTAATTGGATACTCTGACTCGGACTATGCAGGTTGCAAGATAAAAAGAAAGAGCACATCGGGCACATGTCAATTGCTTGGAAGATCACTTGTCTCATGGTCATCAAAGAAGCAAAATAGTGTGACACTCTCTACCGCCGAAGCCGAATACATAAGTGTGGGGAGTTGTTGTGCACAAATACTTTGAATGAAAGCTACTTTGAATGATTTTGGAGTCCAATTCAAGAAAGTGCCATTGCTATGTGACAACAAAAGTGCAATCAAGCTAACCAACAACCCGGTCCAACACTCAAGAACAAATCATATTGATGTCCGCCACCATTTCATTAGAGACAATCAATTGAAAGGGGATATTTCAATAGAGAGTGTGGGCACCGATGATCGATTGGCCGATATCTTCACCAAGCCACTAGATGAAAAGAGGTTTTGCAAGCTATGGAATGAGTTGAACATACTTGATTTCTCCAACATGAGTTGATGCACTGAGAGCCCCATGTGTTTGGTTTTGAGTAATTGATGAAACCTACCTAAGTACTAACCTTGATCTCTAAGTGTGAATCATGAGATAGGTTGGTACATGCCATGTGGTGGAGCTAATGGATCAAGGTGTGGATTGAAAAGGCTCTAGCATGGTGGAGGTGAAGTGCAAAGGAAAATGGTGTGAAGGCAAAGGTGAAATAGGAATCCATTTTCGGTTTGGTGATCAAGACACCATACAGGGTGTGATCACATTTAGGATAGATAGCCGTACTATCCAGGAGGGAGCTCACGTGTTTGATTATGGTTATCATGTGCCACTAGATTCATTGCATTGAATTTAAAATCAATTGAACTAGTGAAACAACCAACTTAATTCCAAGATAAATGTGAACTAAAAGCTAACAACGTGCACAAGTGTTGAGATCACTTAGTGTTGGCCCATGGAAGCTTGGGAGAAGTTGGTGAAGTGTTTGAGCAGAAGAAAAGGCTCCGGACGCTAGGGTTTGGTGCTGTCCGGACCATCGGCGATGGGTCCGGAGGCATACCCTAGCTTGGCAGCGCTTGTGAGCAGTGATCCGGACACTGTTTGCGGTCCGGACGCAGGGATCCGGACGCGCGTCCGGAGTCCTAGCGCTCTCTGTTGTTCTCTGGTGTGAAGATCCGGACGTAGGCGTTTGTCCGGATTGAGGCTCCGGACTTGCGTCCGGAGGTGCTGCTGGCTCTCGGGCGCTCTCGGGGTGTCTGGAAAATATTTTTAGATGCTTGGTGCAGTGCGTCCGGACCCTAACTATAGCTGCGTCCGGAGACGCGTGGCGTGCAACGGCGAAGGCACGAAAGGAGCCGTTTGAATGGGCAGGGCGACCAGACGCATATGGCATAGTCCGGACTGCGCGTTGCGCGCGTCCGGAGGTCACGTCCGGATTGCCAGACAGAGCAGTTGTGTGCTCGGTGGTGAAGGGCTCCGGACACGTCTGTTGGTCCGGACCCCTTGTGTAAAGCGCGTCCGGAGTACGCACAGAGGTTGTGTTTTTGGGTGGAAACGGCTAGTGTGTTGGTGAAGGCTATATAAGGTGGTATGGCCGGCCCAAGGGGCATTCTCTTGCACTCCTACTTCACTCATACACTTGTGCTTGCTTGAGATTGCTCCACCCACTCATCCTCTTGACATAATTGATAGATTCATGAGAGATTGAGTGAATCCAAGTGCATTGCTTATTGATTGCATACTAGTGGCACTTGGTGATCGTCGTCGTCGCGGGAGTTCTTGTTATTCTTGGAGGTTGCCACCTCCTAGACGGCTTGGAGCGATGAGGATCGTTGAGCAGAGGAAGGTGTTTGTCTCCGGCTCCGATCGGTGGATTGTGAGGGGTTCTTGAACCTTCCCTGTGGGAGTTCGCGAAAGGTATCTCTAGTGGATTGCTCGTAGCTTGTGGATCCCTATCTTATGTTGGTTTTGCGGCACCCGATGACGGGTTTGGTGTGTGATGCCAATTAGCGCGTGAACCTCCAAGTAGGTGTATCGCTACAACGAGGACTAGCTTGTTGGCAAACAAGGGAACCTCGGTAAAAAATATTGTCTTATTGTCTCTCTACCGAGGATTCATCTTGTAATTGATTGGTTGTATTGGTTGTCTATTGGCTCATCTCTTCGCGGCGGTATAACCTTTCTTACTCTAGCTTTGCTTTACAATGTTTACATTCTTGCAAAGTAGAGCCTCTAGCTTAGCTTCTGTAGCTTAGTTGAGTAGCACTAGTTCTCTAGCTTTTGTGTGTGACTTAGGTTGCTTTTGCTAGTGACTAGAATTGGTAGGTGGCTTGCCTAATCGTAGTGCTAGTGCAAACTTGCTTTTACGCCGTGTTTTATTCTAACAAGTTTGCTTAGTGTTGTTGTAGAATTTTTTAATAGGCTATTCACCCCCCCCCTCTAGCCATATCTAGACCTTTCAAGTGGTATTGGAGCCGGTACACGGTTCTTGCAAGGCTTAACATCTCACAGTGTTAAAATGGCTCAAATCAACAACACCAAGAGGCCACCCAAGTTTGATGGTACCAATTATAACTATTGGAAGGCATTGATGACCACCCATATCAAATCAATCAACCGGAAGATATGGTTGGTTGTCGACAAGATGTTTGAAGTAGCCAATGAGGAGGCACCCACCACGGCCGAGGAGGAGAAGCTCCAAAATAATGATATTGCATTGAGTGCCATCCATGAAGCAATCTAAAGAGAAGTGTTTGAACAAATCAAGAACATTGAGAGAGCTCATGATGCATGGAAGAAGCTAGAAGAGTCATATGAAGGGAATCAATCCATGAAGGGGGCCAAGGCATACATCTTGAAGGAGAAGTTTGCAAGCTTCAAGATGAAGGAAGATGAGAATGTGCCAGAGATGTTCAATAGGCTTGAGGTGCATGTCAATGACCTCAAGTCACTTGGAGAGAATGTGGAGAACAAGGACTTCTCATTCAAATTTTTGAGGAGTCTTCCCTCAAGATTTGAGATGTTAGTCACTCTATTGGTGAGAAGTGGATTGGACACAATGACACCAAACCATGTTCTTGGTGAGGTGATAACCGATGACACCTTTAGAGAAGACAAGGACAAGATAAGAGAAAACAAGGAGAAGAAGGATGAGAAGAAGAAGAGTGTGGCATTCAAAGCCACATCATCATCAAGGGGCAAAGAGAAGATCAAGTGTGATGATTCAAGCAATGATGAAAGCTCAAGCCAAAGTGATGATGATGAAGAAGAAATGGCTCTATTTGTCAAGAAATTTGGCAAGTTCATAAAGAAGAAGGGCTATAGAGCAAGAAGGAAGAAGAGCTCAGACAAGCTCAATGAGAAGGATAGAAGATGCTTCAAGTGTAATAGAAAGGATCATCTCATTGTGGATTGCCCTCATCATAGTGACAATGAAGATGAGAAGAAGGGAAAGAAGAAAGAGAAGAAGGAGAAGAAAGAGAATAGGATGTTTCTCAAGAAGAACAAGAAGGGAGGATCATATGTTGTCACTTGGGATAGTGATTTCTCAAGTGATGATGAGAATAGATCAAGCAAAAATAAGGCTCTTGCAAGCATTGCTATGAAGAATAAGATCTCTCTCTTTGACACTCCATCAACTTGCTTTATGGCTCGGTCCACTAAGGTACAATCCGATGATGAGAGTGATTCTAGTGATGATGATGATGAACCCACTAAAGATTAACTAATTGAAATGTTGGAAGATGCTAAGACTCACTTTGACCTCAAGAGAAAGGAGTGCAAAGCATTGCGGAAAGAGCTCCAAGCTCTCAAGCAATCCTTTGATGAGCTAAACCGCTCTCATGAGAGGCTAGAGGATGCCCATGAGAAGCTTGGAAAATATCACTCTAAGCTTAAGGAAGCTCACTCATCTCTTGTTGAGCAAAAGGAGAAAGAGCATGTTTCAACAAGTAACATGGGATCAACTTGTGACATAATAAATAAATCTTTCTATGAACCCATCATCATCACCCCAACTAACCCTTCTTGTAGCACTTCTAACTCTACCTCTTCTACTAGTGATGGATTCACTTGTGATGCTTCACTAATGGTTGAGAATGCGACCCTTAAGAAGGAGGTTGGTAAGCTCACTCTAGCCTTAGGCAATGCCTATGGTGGAGACACCCGCTTGCTTAAGTGCTTGGGTAGCCAAAGGTTGTCCATTTGCAAAGAGGGACTTGGCTATACCCCCAAGAAAGGCAAGGCGACCTTTGTGACTCCAAAGCCTTGCTTTGTGAAGAGCAATGGCCGGTTTTACTCAAGTTGCAAGCAAGTAGGGCATGATGAGCAATATTGCAAACTAAATCTAAGCAAGATAAAATTTACAAGTGCATCTATTCGCTTTGATTCTAGTTATATGCTTACCAAGGGCAAGAAAGGTGTGATATTTAAGTACATGGGTACATCCAATGAGAGATCAAAGAAGAAAGCTATTTGGGTACCTAAGTCCTTAGTCACTAACTTTGAAGGACCCAAGCAAGTATGGGTACCTAAGAAGAATTAAATTGTTTTGTAGGTCAATTATAAAGCCGGAAGGAGGCATTGGGTGCTTGATAGTGGGTGCACTCAACATATGACCAGAGATTCAAGAATGTTCAACTCTATCAAACCAAATGATTGCAATGGGGTTGATTCTATCACATTTGGTGACAATGGCAAAGGCAAGGTCAAAGGGCTTTGTAAGATTGCAATATCCAATGACATGAGCATATCCAATGTGTTGCTAGTAGAGAGCTTGAACTTCAACTTGCTATCGTTAGCTCAACATTGTGATCTTGGTTTCAAATGCATTTTTGGAGTTGATGATGTAGAGATCATAAGTGTAGATGGCTCTAACTTGATATTCAAAGGCTTTAGATATGAGAATCTATACTTGGTTGATTTCAATGCTAGTGAAACCCAATTGTCAACTTGCTTGCTATCTAAATCTAGCATGGGTTGGTTATGGCATAGAAGGCTTGGTCATGTTGGTATGAGGCAATTGAACAAGTTAGTCAAGCATGATCTAGTTAGAGGCTTGAAGGATGTGGTCTTTGAAAAGGATAAGCTATGTAGCTCTTGTCAAGCCGATAAACAAGTAGGAAACACTCACCCTAGTAGAGCATGATGACTACTATAGCAACCGATTCTATTGCCACTAGATGTTTGAGAAGACACCTTATGAGCTATTGAATGGAAGAAAGTCAAATATTGCATACTTTAGAGTGTTTGGTTGCAAATGCTATATCTTGAAGAAAGGTGCAAGATTGAGCAAATTTGAGAAGAAATGTGATGAAGGCTTCCTACTTGGTTACTCAACTACAAGCAAAGCATATAGAGTATGGAATCTTACTCATGGCATAGTTGAGGAGGTACATGATGTGGAGTTTGATGAAACACAAGGCTCTCAAGATGAAAGTGACAATCATGATGATGTGAGAGGTGAACCATTGGCCAATGCAATGAAGAACATGGATATTGGGGACATTAGGCCGAGGCAAGTGGATGAAGAGCAAGACAATGACTATCTAGTGCATGCTCCATCCAATGAGAAAATCAATGATAATCAAGCTAGTTCATCCTCTCCAACTCAAGATCAACAAGAGACTAGTTCATCATCTCAATCCAATTATCAACCAAGTACAAGCAATCAACTTCCAACACTCCAACCTACATTTATTGCAAGGGATCATCCTTTGGATCATATTATTGGAGATATCACAAGAGGTGTGCAAACAAGATCAAGATTGGTTTCATTTTGTGAACATTACTCCTTTATGTCATCCATTGAGCCAACCAAGATTGAAGAAGCTTTGCAAGATATTGATTGGGTGAATGCTATGCATGAAGAGCTCAACAACTTCACTAGAAATCAAGTTTGGGAACTAGTTGAGAGACCAAAGAACCACAATGTTATTGGCACAGGATGTGTCTTTCGCAACAAACAAGATCAAGATGGCATAGTGGTGAGGAACAAAGCAGGACTAGTTGCACAAGGGTACACTCAAGTAGAGGGTCTTGACTTTGGAGAAACATATGCACCGGTGGCAAGGCTAGAAGAAATAAGGATTCTATTGGCTTATGCTTGTGCCCACAACATCAAGCTCTATCAAATGGATGTGAAGAGTGCATTTCTCAATGGGTACATCAATGAATTGGTATATGTTGAGCAACCACCCAGATTTGAAGATGACAAGAAACCCAACCATGTTTACAAGCTTGGAAAGGCATTATATGGTTTGAAGCAAGCACCTAGAGCATGGTATGAGAGGTTGAGGACTTTCTCCTCTCTAAGGGATTCATTATGGGCTAGGTTGATACTACCCTCTTCACCAAGAAGATTGGCAAGGACTTCTTTGTGTTGCAAATCTATGTGGATGACATTATCTTTGCATCAACCAATCAAGAGTTTTGTGAAGAATTTGGCAACATGATGGCAAATGAGTTTGAGATGTCTATGCTTGGAGAGCTTAGTTACCTCCTTGGTCTTCAAGTCAAGCAAATGAAGAATGGAACATTTGTAAGTCAAGGCAAGTATATCAAGGACATGCTCAAGAAGTTCAATCTAGATGAAGCAAAGTCAATTAGCACACCAATGGGAACAAATGGAAACTTGGATAGTGATGCTAGTGGCAACATGGTAGATCAAAAGCTATATAGATCAATGATTGGTAGCTTGCTCTATGTGACCGCATCAAGACCGGATGTCATGTTTAGTGTATGCATGTGTGCAAGATTTCAAGCATCTCCTAGAGAGAGTCATTTGAAGGCCACAAAGAGGATATTGAGATATTTGAAGCATACACCAAATGTTGGGTTGTGGTATCCTAAAGGATCAAACTGTGAGTTAATTGGATACTCTGACTCGGACTATGTGGGTTGCAAGATAGAAAGGAAGAGCACATCGGGCACTTGTCAATTGCTTGGAAGATCACTTGTCTCATGGTCATCAAAGAATCAAAATAGTGTGGCACTCTCTACCGCCAAAGCCAAATATATTAGTGCGGGGAGTTGTTGTGAATAAATAGTTTGGATGAAAGCTACATTGAATGATTTTGGAGTCAAATTCAAGAAAGTGCCATTGCTATGTGACAATGAAAGTGCAATCAAGCTAACCAACAACCCGGTCCAACATGCAAGAACAAAGAATATTATTGTCCGCCACCATTTCATTAGAGATCATCAATTAAAAGGGGACATTTCAATAGAGAGTGTGGGCACCGATGATCAATTGGCTGACATATTCACCAAGCCACTAGATGAGAAAAGGTTTTGCAAGCTAAGGAATGAGTTGAATATACTTGATTTCTCCAACATGATTTGATGCACCCCCACTTATATGGCATGCCTCTACTTCGACAAAGCAAGGTACAAGTTAATTTGAGAGCATTCATGCATACTTTGCTATGACTTGTGTAGAGCATATAGACATCACTCATGCTTCTAGGCTTATTCATGAAAACCAAAATGAATTTTATGCTTATATGGTACCACTATTGCCTCTATGACTTGATATGATCTAGTGGTAGCATATGACATGTTGATGGGCTTGCAATCCTAGTGTTTGATCTATGTCTATGAGCTTAAGTGTTTAATTCAACATAGGCAAGATAACCATCTTAGCATGTATGAACAAGTTTGTCTATGGTTTAAACCAAATTAAATATCTTGGGCAAGTAGCTTAGTTCAAACCAAAGTTGAAAATCTTTCACCCTATCTCACACTAAGGGGAGTAAAACTTGAATATCTATAATTGGTCCCACCTTTTTGTGTCAATTGGATGACAAAGGGGGAGAAATTTGTGTAAAGATATAAAATGTGACCAAAAGGGGAGAAATGTGTAAGGGGGAGAAATTGAAAAATAAAGGGAAGTAAATGAAAAATGAATTTTGAAAAGAACACACAAATAGGGGGAGCAAGCTCATGAACACCTTGTTGCATTTGAGTGCTTGAATCCTCATATGTATTGATTGCACAAGTACTTAAATTCAAATATTCATGCGTGTGTGGTGTTTGCTAGTGATACAACATGATTGATGATTAATCAACTAGCATGCATAGGTTGGCAAGCTAGGTGTGTAGTGACGTTCAAGTGGTATATAGAAACCTTGCTCTTAATGTTGATCTCACGGGGTTTCTAGTGTTTACTTGATGTCTAGCTTATCATGGTGCTAAGGGTGATTCAAATTCCGCACTCCGATGGTATCACGCTTCAAAGGTCTACTCTTAAACCTTAGCATCATTTGGTAGCTATTTACTCTCCCACATTGTCTATCCATGCATATGTGCCAACTTGAACCAAACTCTAGAAGCACATATGTAGGGGGAGCTAATAACTACCAAACCAAATTTGTGTGACTTGTCCAAAATTTAAAATCTTTGGTCAAAATGCTTGGACAAGCTACTCAAGCTCAAAATGATTATATTTCATATCTTTATGGAAAGGTTGTCATCAATTACCAAAAATGAGGAGATTGAGAGCCCCATGTGTTTGGTTTTGAGTAATTGATGAAACCTACCTAAGTACTAACCTTGATCTCTAAGTGTGAATCATGAGATAGGTTGGTACATGCCATGTGGTGGAGCTAATGGATCAAGGTGTGGATTGAAAAGGATCTAGCATGGTGGAGGTGAAGTGCAAAGGAAAATGGTGTGAAGGCAAAGGTGAAATAGGAATCCATTTTCGGTTTGGTGATCAAGACACCATACAGGGTGTGATCACATTTAGGATAGATAGCCGTACTATCCAGGAGGGAGCTCACGTGTTTGATTATGGTTATCATGTGCCACTAGATTCATTGCATTGAATTTAAAATCAATTGAACTAGTGAAACAACCAACTTAATTCCAAGATAAATGTGAACTAAAAGCTAACAACATGCACAAGTGTTGAGATCACTTAGTGTTGGCCCATGGAAGCTTGGGAGAAGTTGGTGAAGTGTTTGAGCAGAAGAAAAGGCTCCGGACGCTAGGGTTTGGTGCTGTCCGGACCATCGGCGATAGGTCCAGAGGCATACCCTAGCTTGGCAGCGTTGTGAGCAGTGATCCGGACACTGTTTGCGGTCCGGATGCAGGGATCCGGACGCGCGTCCGGAGTCCTAGCCCTCTCTGTTGTTCTCTGGTGTGAAGATCCGGACGCAGGCGTTTGTCCGGACTGAGGCTCCGGACTTGCGTCCGGAGGTGCTGCTGGCGCTCGGGCGCTCTAGGGGTGTCTGGAAAATATTTCCGGACGCTTGGTGCAGTGCGTCCGGACCCTAGCTACAGTTGCGTCCGAAGACGCGTGGCGCGCAGCGGCGAAGGCGCGAAAGGAGCCGTTTGAATGGGCAGGGCGACCGGACGCATACCGCATAGTCCGGACGCGCGCAACGCGCCGTTCGGAGGTCTCGTCCGGATTGCCAGACAAAGCAGTTGTGTGCTCGGTGGTGAAGGGCTCCGGACGCGTCTGTTGGTCTGGACCCCCTGTGTAAAGCGCGTCCGGAGTACGCGCAGGGGTTGTGTTTTTGGGTGGAAACGGCTAGTGTGTTGGTGAGGGCTATATAAGATGGTATGGCCAGCCCAAGGGGCATTCTCTTGCACTCCTACTTCACTTATACACTTGTGCTTGCTTGAGATTGCTCCACCCACTCATCCTCTTGACATAATTGACATATTCATGAGAGATTGAGTGAATCCAAGTGCATTGCTCATTGATTGCATACTAGTGGCACTTGGTGATTGTCGTCGTCACGAGAGTTCTTGTTATTCTTGGAGGTTGCCACCTCCTGGACAGCTTGGAGCGACAAGGATCATTGAGCGGAGGAAGGTGTTTGTCTCCGGCTCCGATCGGTGGATTGTGAGGGGTTCTTGAACCTTCCCCGTGGGAGTTCGCGAAAGGTATCTCTAGTGGATTGCTCTTAGCTCTTGGATCCCTATCTTGTGTTGGTTTTGCGGCACCCGGTGACAGGTTTGGCGTGTGATGCCAATTAGCGCGTGAACCTCCAATTAGGTGTATCGCTACAACGAGGACTAGCTTGTTGGCAAACAAGTGAACCTCGGTAAAAAATATTGTGTCTCATTATCTCTCTACCGAGGATTCATCTTGTGATTGATTGGTTGTATTGGTTGTCTATTGGCTCATCTCTTTGCGGCGGTATAACCTTTCTTACTCTAGCTTTGCTTTACATTCTTTACATTCTTGCAAAGTAGAGCCTCTAGCTTAGCTTGTGTAGCTTAGTTGAGTAGCACTAGTTCTCTAGCTTTTGTGTGTGACTTAGGTTACTTTTGCTAGTGACTAGAATTGGTAGGTGGTTTGCCTAATCGTAGTGCTAGTGCAAACTTGCTTTTACGCCGTGTTTTATTCTAAAAAGTTTGCTTAGTGTTGTTGTAGAATTTTTTAATAGGCTATTCACCCCCCCTCTAGCCATATCTAGACCTTTCATGCACCCCCACTTATATGACATGCCTCTACTCTGACAAAGCAAGGTACAAGTTGATTCGAGAGCATTCATGCATACTTTGCTAGGACTTGTGTAGAGCATATAGTCATCACTCATGCTTCTAGGCTCATTCATGAAAACAAATGATTTTGATGCTTATATGGTGCCGCTATTGCTTCTATGATTTGATATGATCTAGTGGTAGCATATGACATGTTGATGGGCTTGCACTCCTAGTGTTTGATCTATGTCTATGATCTTAAGTGTTTAATTCAACATAGACAAGATAACCATCTTAGCATGTGTGAACAAGCTTGTCTATGGTTTAAACCGAATTGAATATCTTAGGAAAATAGATTAGTTCAAACCAAAGTGGAAAACATTCTTTCACCCAATCTCACACTAAGGGGAAGTAAAACTTAAATATCTATAATTGGTCCCACCTTTGTCAATTGGATGACAAAGGGGGAGAAATTGTAAAGATATGGTGTTCAAGGGGGAGAATTTTGAAAGATAAAGGGGGAGAAAATGAAAAATCAATTTTGAAAAGAAACACACAAGTAGGGGGAGCAAGCTCATGAACACTTTGTTGCATTTGAATGGTTGCACTCCCATATGTATTATTGCACAAGTACTTAAAATTCAAATATTCATGCTTGTGTGGTGATTGCTAGTGATACAAAATGAATGATGATTGATCAACTAGCATGCAATAGGATGGTAAGATAGATTCTTGTTGTTTCTTCAAGTGGTATATAGAAACCTTGCTTTTAATATTGATCTCACGAGGTTTGTAGTGTTTACTTGATATCTAGCTTATCATAGTGCTAAGGGTGACTCTAAATTCCACACTCCGATGGTATCACGCTTTAAAGGTCTACTCTTATACCTTAGCATAATTTGGTAGCTATTCACTCTCCCACATTGTCTATCTTTGCATATGTGCAAAACTTGAACCAGACTCTTGAAGCACATATGTAGGGGGGAGCTAATAACTACCAAACCGAATTTGTGTAACTTGTCCAAACATAAAATCTTTGATTAACATGCTTGGACAAGCAACTCAAGATCAAAATGATTATATTTCATATCTTTATGGAAAGGTTGTCATCAATTACCAAAAAGGGGGGGATTGAGAGTCCCCATGTGTTTGGTTTTGAGTAATTGATGAAACCTACCTAAGTGTACTAACCTTGCTATCTAAGTGCATATGATGAGATAGGTTGGTACATACCATGATGGAGAAAATAGATCAAGGTGGTGATTGCAAGGGCTCTAACATGGTGGTGGTGAATTGCAAAATAAAATGGTGTGAAGGCAAAGGTGATATAGGAACCATTTTCAGTTTGGTGATCAAGACACTATAGAGGGTGTGATCACATTTAGGATAGATAGCCGTCCTATCAAGGAGGGAGCTCTTGTGTTTGATTACGGTTATCATGTGCCACTAGGTTCATTGCATTGCATTTAAAATCAATTGAACTAGTGAAACAACAAACTAATTCCAAGAAAATGTGAACTAAAAGCTAACACACGTGCACAAGTGTTGAGATCACTTAGTGTTAGCCCCTAGAAGCTTGGAAGAAGTTGGAGAGCAGTTTGAGCAGAGAAAAGAGGTCCGGACGCTGAGTCTGAACGCTGGGGTGTTGGCTGTGCGGACCATAGCGCGTGTGTCCAGAAGCAAACCCTAGGTTGTTTCGGTCGGTCAGTAGTTGTCCGGATGCTGGCTCTGGACAGGGCGTCTGGGGTTTGGCGCTCACTGGACTCCTCTGAAAAGGTGTCCGGACGCTAGGAGGTGTTCGAAGGTGGAGCTCCGGACGCGGCGTCCGGAGAAAGGTTGCTCTCGGGTGGTTTCGGGCAGTTCTGGTGCATTTTCCGGACGCGGGTGCGCGTTGGTCTGGACAGAGGTCCGGACGCGTCTGGAGACACGTGGCAGGCAGAGGCGCGCGCGGGAAAAGAACCGTTTGAACGAGAGGCTCGACTAGACGCATAACCATTGGTCCGGACCGCACGGTGCACGCGTCCGGAGGCGCGTCTGGAGGTGTGAAACAGAGTTGTTGTCTGTGCTATTGAGGGGCGTCCGGACGCTGTTGTTGGTCCGAACCCTAACTGTTGCTAGCGTTTGGAGGACGTGCAGGAAGTGTTTTGAGGGGGCTAATACGGCTAGTTGTGAGTGTGAGCTATATATAGTGTTTGGCTGGCCTTTGGGGAAGCTATCTTGCACATTCTCATTACTCACACACTTGTGCTCATTTGTGAGAGCCTCCACCACTCATCTCTTTGATACACTTGCTAATTTCATGAGAGATTGAGTGAACCAAGTGCATTGCTTGATTGATTGCATACTAGTGGCACTTGGTGATCGTCGTCATCGCGGAAGCTCTTGTTATTCTTGGAGGTTGCCACCTCCTAGATGGCTTGGTGTGACGAGGATCATCGATCGGAGGAAGGTGATTGTCTCCGGCTCCGATCGGTGGATTGTGAGGGGTTCTTGAACCTTCCCTGCCGGAGTTCGCGAAAGGTATCTCTAGTGGATTGCGCGTAGCTTGTGGATCCCTATCTTGTGTTCGTTTTGCGGCACCCGGTGACGAGTTTGGCGTGTGATGCCAATTAGCGCGTGAACCTCCAAGTAGGTGTATCGCTACAACGAGGACTAGCTTGTCGGCAAACAAGTGAACCTCGGTAAAAAAATCTTGTGTCTCATTGTCTTCTACCGAGGATTCATCTTGTGATTAATTGTGTGATTGGTTATCTATTGGCTCATCTCTTCGTGGCGGTATAACCTTCCTATCTCTTGCTTTGCATTACTTTCTTTACTTTCTTGCAAAGTAGAGTAGCTATTTGTCTTGTGCAGTTTGTTTAGAGCTTTCTAGGTTGCTAGCTAATTTGTGTGCTCTAGTTGTTATCTTGCTAGTAAATAGATTTGGTAGGTGGCTTGTCTAACCGTAGTGCTAGCACAAACTTTCTTTTTGCCGTGTTTTATTCTAACAAGTTTGCCTAAGTGTTGTTGTAGAAATTTTTAATAGGCTATTCACCCCCCTCTAGCCATAACTAGACCTTTCAGCTACATATTTTCTCTTGGCGTCAGGAAGCAACCTGAAGGTTTCACCACTTGATTTTCTTATCATTAAGATTGATACTAGGCGATATAAAGTCAATGTATCTCTGTAGCCCATGGAGCTATTTATACAGTATGTCCACATTCACAAGTTAGTATCATAATGAAGAATATGTCTAGTTTATAATATATATATATATATATATACACACACACACATTGTACTCACCATTAGCTCTAGTTCTCCACAATCAAACCTATCATTAATTGAATTGAGCACCTATACTTGGCATTTCGTAGCATTAACTACAACAAGATACCAGTGTAGGTTTTTGATATTCAATGGAATAAATACCTGTATACACGTACAATTACAAGAATGCAATATTAGAATTTAGAGATAGGTACCGACACACCCTTTTTTGCCAACTACGTCTTTCACTGTACTCTTTATTAAGATGTTTGCATCCAATATTGCCGTCCATAATCAATATTTCAGAGATAAATCTACTCTCTATATAGACACTACCATCAAACCTCTTTTTAAGATGTTCTTGGTCATTTAATAAGCATATGTATGCATTGATGAGCTACAGATTTAAGTCACAATGATAATAAGAAGTTTTGAACATTTATACTTACATATATAAGATAATTACTTAGTACCTCATCATTTACATATGCATTAGGCTGAAAAAGGCACTCGATGTATTTCCTCATAACCAAGGCATCATCTATCTGGACTACCTCCTCGTTTCCCGGGTGAGTAGGGATGCTTTTAATGGGTTCAATAAATTGTAGGTCATCTCAGGTGCAAATATAATCTAAAAAGTAAATTCGTCAGTGGCTAATATACAATCTCTATAAATGAAACGTACTTACACAACTATTGCAAGGAGTTATTCTAAGTTAATTCATATTAGAGAAAATGTGAATAATTTCAATACCTTTTGAGACAACTGGTAATGACATAAATTTTTTGGGTTTATTTTGTAAGATTATGATTTTAGAAAGATCTTTTTTCCGTTGGATCTACCTGACAGTTGACAATGCTTCTTTAGTATAGGTTGTATCAATGCTAAAGCCCTGGTCACCTGATATGGGTAACTTCTGTATGCATGCTTTTTTCCAACCATTCAAAATCAAAATCATTCAAAGGTTAACAGGAATTTGTTATTTGTACAATATCCTCTAAAGAGACTTTGTTTTACACCTCCACATCTAAAGTATCCATCGAGATCTAAAAGACAAAGATATATTTAAATTTTTGAAATAATTAAGTAGATCAAACATGGATTTAGGCTAAGTTTTAGCTCTTGTAGCTACTAACTAGTCATTTTAGTCTTGTTCATCAACACTACTTTTTAGCAAACGTATTTTCCTCTCATAACAAATCAACATAAGCATTCCGGATAAGACAAATTTCAGCGAAACAAACGTGACCTTTATGGCTAGATAAAAATCTCGAAGCTCGTTAGCTTGTCTCAGCTCGGCTCGGTGAAAGGTCCTTTTGTGATTTTGGTAATTGAGTGAAAACTTAGGTGAACTAACATGTGTTTGAGTGATATATACACAGGAGATTAGTTCACAGGTGATTGTGTGATGAAGGAGCTTATTGCACATGAGACATAACATGGAGTCATGTGATCAAGGTGGAGAAGATCAAGATGAGGCTTGGCTTGATGGACCGGTTGCAAGTGTGAAGGGCAAGTGAGTGATGCTTGGCGCCGATGGACCGATGCAACGGTGAAGAGCAAGTGAGGTCAAGATCGATGAACCAATTCGGTCACATGATGATATGAAGTGGATCATATCATTTGGTGATTGGTTGGTGCATGTGTTGCATCAACATTGGAGATGGAGATGGAGATGGAATGGAATACGCAAGGAAAAGGTATAACCTATAGGCCATTTTATTTCTTCGGTCATTGGTATGTAGAGAAGTTTATGACCGGGTTTAGGGTAGATAGTCGTACTATCAAGAGGGGCAAACTTGTTTGCATATCGGTTATCTAGTGTCACTTGGAGCGATCTATCTTTGCGATGCATTAGGATCGAGTGGTGCAGTGAGAGCAAGTGAAAATGCTTTGAAAATTATTGTGAAAATACTAACACACATGCACAAGTTGGTGATCACATTTGTGTTGGCACATGAGAAGCAAAGGAAGAAGTGGGGTGCAGTCTCGGCGGAATACCGAGCTCCGGATGCTAGGGTGTCGTAGGTCCGGACCATTGAAGAATGCGTCCGGAGGCAAACCCTAGGTTCTGCTAAGGTTGTGTGGTCCGGACGGTGGTCCGGACCAATCGGTGTGCGTCCGGTCGCCTACTCCCTTGCTTGAGCTGAGCTAATGAGGTGGGTCCGGACACTGTTCGTCGTCCGGACGGTGATCTCCGGACGAGCGTCCGGATGTTTTTGGCTCTCGGGGAGCTCTCTGCATAGCTCCGGACGCGTCCGGAGACACGTGGTGGCGATCGGCGTAGGGCGCCAACGGCCGTTTCAAACGGCTAGGAAGGTCCGAACACGCGCGGCATGGTCCGGACCCCAGTGATAGGTGCGTCCGGACCCTCTGCAGGAAGCCCAATGTTGGGGCAAAATGGCTAGTTTCGTTTGGGTGGCTATTTATAGTCCTTGGCCGGCTCTTAGGGCTGGCCGAGCACCTAGGGGATGTGTTGCCCTTAGTTGTGCTTGGTTGGGAGCCCTCTAACTCACTTGTGCAAGCAAAGAGAGCAATTCTATTACGAATGAGTGATCTCTAGTGTGTTGCTTTGAGAGATAGCTTCGTGTGGCACTAGGTGATCGTGTTGCAAGCTCGTGGTGCTTGTTACTCTTGGAGGTTGCCACCTCCTAGACGGCTTAGTGGCTCGTGGCTCCGTTGAAGCACGCAAGAAGCTTGTGCGTGGCTCCGGAGAAGTGCTTTGTGAGGGGCATTGTGCTTGCCCTGCGGGAGATCGCGAAGAGCAACTCTAGTTGAAGGTATCGTTGAGTGCCCTCATCTTGTGTTGGTTAGGCAGCAACCCTTGAGGGGGTTAGGCGAGTGAGGCCTGTAAAAAGTCATAAACCTCCAAGTGAGTGAGCCGATACAATGAGGACTAGCTTGGTGGCGACCAAGTGAACCTCGGGAGAAAAATCACCGTGTCAACCATGTCTACATCTTCTCGGTGGTTTGCATTCTCAAAATCACTAGCTTGTATTTACTTATTATTACTTGTGCTAGTGATTAGTTGTTGCTCTTGTAACTAGTTTGGCTTGTGTAGCTTGCCTAGTTACCTTCTAGCTTGTGTAGCATAGAAGTAGCTCTTTGTTGACGGTCCTTAAGTATCAAAATCAACCGTCAACTAGACAAGGAAAAGGATCTATATGAAACCAACACTTAGAAATAGGGTTTATACTGACAGAATTCCACGAGTTTTGGTGAATGTCTATTTCTGCAGGGGGGTATCAGGAAATATGGAGGAAAGGCCCACATGTCATGATTACATAGAGATAAACATCATCCGTAGAAACGAGAACACTCTAGAAGAGTCAAGAAGGCGCGGGAAGGAACCAGAGGCCGAGCGGGCCTAGGGGCAGGGCGCCCGCCCTACCCCTTGGGGTGACCGCCCTAGGGCAAGGCCCAATAGGGTCTGCCTTGTGGGACCACCTTTCCACCGCCTTTGAGATCACATCTAAGCCCTCCATTAAGGTCGGTTTGATCCAACGGCCGACGTTCATTTGAGGAGCCTATATAAGGAAGGCCCCCTGACCCAGAGGAGAGAGCCTCTCTGACCTAATTCATTATTCATCATCCATCTCAAGAGGAGAAGCCCCTGATCAAGCCCTAGAGCCACCACATCAACTAGATCTCTAGTTTAGCATAGCTATATAGGATTAGAACTAGAAGGAGTCAATCTTCGATTGGTTTCCGAATCTGTCAAGAGGATTACTGGTAATTCTCTCTCTAGTTCTTCATTGTTCTTCATTTGTTCTTCAATATTATGAATATGACTTTGCTCTACTTCGTTATATTGTTTATGACTTTACTCTATTCGTTTATGTTCTTAATTATATTGTTCTTAGTCTATTATGATTATATACTTGGCTTAGTTAGATCTGAACATATCCATGTTTAGGATCGTATAGCGTTTATCCACCAGTGCTATGGGTAAATGATAGATATTGTGTAGGCGTGGTGCCTAGACCGTATTTATCTGCGATTGTACCATACATTCTGGATCATGAGGTAGATCGCGGGAGTGACAGTCCTGTTGAGTCCTTTGTAGTCCGCCTCCCATTTGTAGGGCAGGCAGAGCAGTACTATTATGGGAAAGTGATTTCTATGTTCTTCATCTTCCTTAGTAATACTCACTACACATGAATATCTCTTTTCTTGCCATGATTGCCAAGTGTAATTGCAGTAATCATAGTATGCTAGACTGTATAGTTAAGATTGACTTAGGAAATATCTTTGTAGTTAGTCCTAATTCCATGCTAATGACTTGCTTGAATATCCGTTGAGGTGCTTATCATTACCTTATGTGGCTAATATATATGCTGATCAGTATTTATCTTTTGTCATTATTCATTCATTATCTATATCTTATGTGACACTTATCTTGTACTGAGTGAGATAGAAGAAAACTCTCCATTACACATGTAGTGATACTCATTAATCATCTTTACTCATTCATCATTTATTCCTTAGTATCCCTTCCCAGTGGTAAAAATATAAATAACGATACCTGGAATACTCCTGGTTAAAATGCTACTTCGGTATAATCTGTGCGCTTGCAGAAATACATTTATTATTTATTAGAAGAGCAAATGCATATTTCAGTACCGCATCTCTCTGGCATGTTGGGGATGACAACCTGGCTTAAGTGTCATGAGAGGTGGTTAACCCTTTTTGGCACCGTTATCAGAAATAGAATTTATTCTACTTTTGGTAATGACGTTAAGAAGTATCAACAAGCATTTTTGGCGCCGTTGCCGGGGAAGGTTGATTAGCTATCAAAAGGAATAAATGAGTTATCACTTGCATCACTAATGTGATTGAGAAAACATCAATTCTCTACTCGTACAGCCTTACCCTTGATCTTTGCCTATTTTTCCAATCATCTTTATGCAGGGTAATGTATGAATAGATTTGATCTTCCAGACAATTTTGTTGAAAATCCTAAAGCACTAATCAGAAGGACAAAAGCCAAGCTCAAGAAAATAACAGAATCATCATCATCTCAGCTTGAAGTTTCACCCAATCAAGAAGATCATCAAAACATTGTTCGAGACTTGACACCAGAGTTTGAAGCCATGCCAGACAAGTCAATCCGTGAGTTCTCAGCCCCCACCATGGACAACATCCGCACTGGACCCGCTGCGAACATTGATCGGTCATTTGAGCTCAAGCCTGTGCTCATTAACATGGTGCAAGCAAGCCAGTTCTGTGGGAAAGCACACGAAGATGCCAGTGCTCATCTCCATCACTTCCTGGATATTTGCAGAACATTCACTATCAAGGATATCCCCAGAGACGCAATACTACTTCGCCTTTTTCCCATTCTCACTCTTGGGAAGAGAGAAGCAGTGGTTCTATGCAACCAAGGAGAAGAATACCACGTGGGCACTATGTTCCACCAATTTCCTAGCAAAGTGCTTTCCCATGGGGAAGACCAATGCTCTCCGTGGGAAGATTTCAAGTTTTCAGCAACAACATGACGAGTCCGTTCCAGAAGCATGGGAGCGTTTCCAAGAGTACATCCTAGAATTTTCCCATCATGGAATGGAGAATTGGTTACTTATGCAGACCTTCTATCATGGGCTCAGCAACAGCACACGTGAAACCATGGATGCTGCTGCCGGAGGAGCATTCCTATCACTTACAATACCACAAGCCACATCTCTTGTGGAGAAGATGGCATCCAACCAAGGTTGGAATGAAGAAAGAACTCAAACTCGCAAGAAAATTGGAGGTATACACCAACTCAAAGAGGTAGACATGCTGTCAGCAAAGCTAGACCTGCTCATGAAGAGACTCGATGAAAAAGCTAGAGAGAAGAAAGAAGTTATGAACATCTACGACTCTCACATGACCTGTGAGGAGTGTGGAGACACTGGACACTCAGGCAATGATTGTCCAGAATTGCAGGAGGATGTGAACTACATCAACAACAACTACTACTATCATCCTCAGCAAAATCAAGGTTCGAATCAACAACAACAAAGGCCTAACTACTCAGGTAACTACTCAGGTAATTATCAAGGTAACAATTCTTATAATAATCCTAGTTTTCCACCTTTGAGAGAGTTAGAAGCTAACCAAGGAAAATTAATGGATAACATGTCTAAGAAATTAGCATCCAATGATAAAATACTAGAAACTATAAATAATAGGATGGATAATTTTTCTGTTGCCATCAAGAATCAAATTAGCTTTAATAAAATGATTGAATCTCAGCTAACCCAAATAGCTGTTGTTGTTCCTATCACTAACCCTGGTATTCCATCACAACCGGAAGGATTAGAATCTGCAAATCTTATAGACATATTTGATGAAAGTGCCTATTGGAATAACCCCACAGAAGAGTGGTGTGGCGACTCTATGCCAACCAAGAAAGGAGATCCAGGACGACCCATCATCCCAATCTCCATTGGCGTCATAGAGTTTCCTGAAGTACTTTGCGACTTCGGCGCAAGCGTCAATGTCATGCCTAGGGTAATCTATGAGAAATTCTTCAATTATCCTTTGTCAGAAACAACCCTGTGTTTGTAGCTTGCAGATTGGACACTATGCTACCTAAGAGGAATATTAAAAGATATCCATGTCCGAATTGGTACCTCATATGTCCCAGCAGACTTCATGGTGATAGAGACCGGTGTTGATGAGGATTCACCCATCATCCTTGGGAGGTCACTCTTGAACACTGCTGGAGCTGTCATCTATGCTAGCACCGCCAAGATCAGTTTCTACATCAAAGGGAAGAAGGAGACATTTACCTTCAAGAACAAAACCATACAAGCTCCTGAACAACCTCAAGATGAGCCAAAGAAGAGGACCAATGGAAGGAACAAGCAGAAAAAGCAGAACAAGAACAAGAAGCAAGTACGAACAGAATCAGCGAAGATGGTCACGGCACCCCACAATAATCAAGATCACCAAATCAGATCCCCTCATTTGATCAAGAAGGACGACCCAGGTGTCCCAACCATTGAATGCACAATTAATAGATGGTCATTCTAGAAGGCAATCTGCGACACCGGATCGGGCATCAACATTAGGGCCAAGTTGACCTACGAGTTTCTGTATGGCACAATGCCTCTACATCCAACATACACCCAACTCCAGATGGCAGATCAGATATGCTGCATCGTCAAAGGCATAGCAAAAGATGTCCCCACCCAGATTGATGACCACTTCATCCCTACAGACTTCCTAGTCGTTGATATGGGAGAATATGATTATGATCCATCTATCATCCTTGGAAGGCCATTCCTAAGCACCACCAAAGCTATCATCTATATCAGGACAGGAGAAGTGCACCTACACTTCCCCTCTGAGAAGGTACGACGTTACTTTAATGCTAACTACATTATTGAAGAATCTAAGCAGAATAGAACGAGAAGAAGACATCGCCACCACAACCAGAAGAAGCAAATCACCAAGGATGGATGGGAAACCTATAAAGGAGAAGTATCAAGATATGAAGAGAGATACCTCAAAGAAGAAGAGTCAATATATGCAACTCTACTCTCGAGGCCGAACACACCACCAACTCCAAGGTTAGGAAATGAAAGATCACTCTATGACTACCCCAGGCACGAGAGCGGAGAATCTTGGGAAGAAGGAGAGGTACATTGTAAGGACCTGATTAGCCTAGAGGGGGGGTGAATAGGCCTATTTAAAACAAACTTGACACTTGTTGTTAGCACAAGGCCGGCATTGCCGGGCTTGAGGCCGGCACTGCCGGGGTGGCCGGCACTGCTGGTCTCTGGGACAGAGTGCTGGTCACCTGGACAGAACAAAGCACGATTCAAAAAGTAAACTAATAATGGAAATTGTGTTTGAATGGAAACCTTCCTAGAGGTGTAAGGAACCTCTAGCACCACTTGAAAGTTGTAGCAACACACCCACCAAATAGATCGGGTCCAAACCCTAGAAATCACCTTGCAAACAATATATATCAAAGTAGAGAGGCAATCACCTTGCAAACAAGATTTGACCCGTGGTTCAACTCGCCACAAAGGCTTGTCTACGTCCACGTTGTTGAGGTGCGCCACACTAGGTTCAAGCTCACCACAAAGGTTTGCTCTTTCCTCGGTCTCAAGTCAAGAGAGTGAACTCTTGAGATGAGGGGCAATGTATTAGCAAATTGGTGGTGTTACAAACCTCCCTAGGCTGCCACACAAGTTGGCAAGCTCAAGGGCGACGCCTAGCCGTCTAGGAGCAAAGCTCCAAGAGTAACAAACTCAAACCACCAGCCACCACGTGAACCAAATGCTTGTAGGAGTTGAAGATCCGAGGGAAAAGCTTTTTCTCAAGCTTGGAGGCTCAATCTCTCAAAGATTGATGGGAAATCAATGGAGGAGAGTAGTTGAGCACTAAGGGAGAAGGGAGAGCAAGAAGAGAGCTCCTCTTTCTATTTCACGAAGTTAGAATGAGTGGAAATGGAAGAACTAGCCGTTGGGGTGGAGTGAGGAGATGTTAAATACCCCCTCACTGCCAACGGGCAGAACAAGTGGCGGTAGTGCCGGCCTTGAGCCCGGCACTGCCGGCCTGCCCAGCACTGCTGGCCTGGCAAAAACAGCAAAGAGTTGATCTTCGAATAGTTGGCTGATTTACCTTCTATGTATGTAGAGGTGTGATGTATTTGGATAGATATTGCATTTGGTTCACTTGTTGGCATGCGTGTTGAATCCCTCTTAATAGTACTACATACCTAACTCAATTTCAAAGTATAAAATGAATTTAAACTCCTTTAAGCTTGTTGCCATGCACTTTTATAATTGGAGGGGCCGCCAACCTGTTCAACAACCTTCTTTCATTCAACCTGCTTGTCATACTTGTAAAGTCTCATTAGTCTTCTAAATATGATGTCATGTCACCAAAACCCACTTAAGGCTTGATTGCACTTTCAATCACCCCATTTTTGGTGATTGATGACAACACACTTAGAACTTACAAACGTGAATAAGAGTCTGAGACGATGCAAGTCATGGGTGTAGGAGCTCCCCCTAAATGTGTGAATAGGAATTTGAATTTCCAATTTGGCATGAAAGGCCAAAATTCACACATTGGAGTGGAATATGGCTCCCCCTACATCCATGGCTGCTGTGGGGTGCTGAAAAAGTGTCACAAGAATATACGTGATGCATATGAACCTGTCTCAACACAACAGAGTTGCTTGCTGTCAGAGCAAGCCCGGCACTGCCGGCCTAGCTGCTGGCAGCAAGCCTGCGGAAGCTAGCACACGACCACACAGCATGATATAAAAGAAAACTAAAGGCATACTAAGACAAGAACAATATATATGAGAGAGTACATGTCCACAAATAACACAAATCAAGTACTTAAGTGGCAATATTACAATAAAATAGTTTCAGTTTGCTCTCTCATCTCACAAACTAAAAACTAAGAAAACTGGATAACTAGCAGCTGCTGCTCCTGCTCCATGACCGTCGAAGAATTGTTGTTGTACCCCCTTTACTTAGTAATTCTCCCCCTTTGGTAATAAGTCACCAAAAAGAGGAAAAAGAACAAAGCAAAAAGGAATACAAGCTAGTCGTTGTCCTCCTCCATGTGGTCATCATTATCAGCTTCATCTTCATCTTCCTCATCATCATCGTCTGGGGCTGAAGAGAAGTGAACACCAAGAGTTGAGGCACGCTTGCTCAACCTTCGAGTCTAGGGCTGCTGAGTCTCCTCCTCATCATCATCCTCCTCATCATCAACATCACCATCATAGGTGGACTCCTCACTGAGCTCTGGTGGAGGTGTAGGTGGAGGAATCTGCCTGAGGCTCTGCTCCTGTCTGAGCTACCTGATCTCAAGTCTAGTCTGGTAAGCATGGTTATTGGCATAGCAGATGCCACTGAAGATCTTCTTCAAAATCTTGCCAAGCTTACCCTTCCTCCTGCCTATACTAGGTGCTGCTGCTACTGCTCTAGAGGACTCAGGAAAGTCAGGGGCTGCTGCCCTGGTCCTGGTACTACCCCTGGGTGGAGTCTGTACCTCCTCCTGAGCTGTGGAGGAAATAGCCTTCTCTGCTCTGAAGGGCTCATGGGCAGTGTCCTTGTTGTAGATTCGCCCTGTCACCATCTCAATGATAAACATCAGGTAGGGTGCATAAGGAAGCCCCTTCCTGGCATCATCAGCAGCAAGGAAGATCTCATCCCAAAGAAAGCGAGACACTGAAAATGGTGGTGCTCCACCTCTCATCCTCTTAAGCACATTCTTCGATTAAGCATAGAGGTTGGAAGTTGATCCCACCTTGGGATAAAGGGTGGTCCTGAAGAGGTTGTTCATAATATAGTACTTGCTCCTTAACCCCTTCCCAAGACCATCTGCACTATCAGGCTCAATGTACAGCTGAGAGATCTCTGCATTAGTCAGGCTTCTCTCATCATGAAGGTTCATGTGCTCCCTGTCATCCTCTCCAAAGCCAAGCAAACGGGAAAAAGATACAAAGTCAATCTTGTAGTGCATGCCCTCTGTCATCCAGTGCATCACCAAGTTCTCTCTATCAAGATAGTAAGTGGAATAGAACTGGTAGATGATCTCAGTGTTCCACCCATTCTGGAATCCCATCCAGTGATACATGCCAAGCTCCCTGCACTGATCAATGACCCTATCAAACACAGGATCTCTCTTGTTCTCTAGGTACTCCCAATCAACATATTTCATCTTGATTATCTTGGGCTTAGCAGCATGAAAGAGAACAGTGGAGTAGTAGTCAGAATGAAAAACATTCCAGAACCTGTAATCAACTCCCATGTCCTTTGGCACATCATAGGGATAGATAGCCCTCTGCTCTTGGATAGTCCTCCATTGATTCTGATAGCTCACCCTTGGCTTGGCACGGGTGTCCTGAGGCTCGCTGACCACAATCTCCTCAACATGCTCAGCAAGGTGGTGAGCATTGAACAAACCAAGATCTGGAGGTGTCCAGGGACAAACATCTTCTCTGATTGTTCTTCCAGACATTTGGAGTTCACTCTCCTGCCTGATCCTCTGCCTTGGACTCAGGCCATCATCAGAACCATCTCTGCCTCCTCTGCGAACACGAGCCTTTGTCCTTGGCCCCCTTCCTCTGACATTGCTTGGTCCTCCGGCATCCATCTATGCATTAAAAGGAGAGAAAAGTTTAAGTTGCTGCATTTAGACAGTGACTAAAAACCTAGTGGAGAGATTAAGTCAAAAACTAGAGTCGATGGTTGATTAGAGAAACAACTGCACTGGTGCTGTTGCCCAGAGGTCGGCACTGCCGGCCTAGTGCAGACAGCCCCATTGCAAGCTTATCTTATCCACCATGGAATCTAGGTTTTGACCAAATCTAACCACTAGAGATACATCACCATACATAATGCAACTACTAACAACCTAAATCCCGTCTTAAAATCCGTACATTGCATAGATCGAGCCAAGTTAGGGCTTCATCTTATTACCTTCGAAAGAGAGGGAAGAGGATGAGGAAGGTCGGGCTTGAACAGAGCTTGACGCAGGGAGAAAGATCCTCCACACCTCCTCCAATGGCAGCACCTCCAAAGGAGCAGCACTGCCAGGGGGGAGAGAGGGACCTCCGGGCTCCCTAGGTCTCCTTAGGGTTGAGAGAGGAGAGGAGAGGTGTTTCTGTTGGGAAAAAAAGACTTAGGATGGAGTCCCCTCGGGTCTGGGGTAGGAGATAAAGGAGAACCCGAGGAGTTGGACTTGGGCCCGACAGGCTCGGGCGACTTAAGTCACGACACTGCTGGGCTACAGGTCGGCACTGCCGGACCCCCCAGCACTGCTGGCCTGGGAGCCGGCACTGCTGGTTTAGCCAAAGCAGTGAGGTACTATGCCAACTTTGTACTATATATTTATGCTATTTTGGACACATACCCCTTGCCATATGCTGGTCAGTAAGCAAATCAACAATCACACTATGACCAACACATTCAAGTTCTTTTCAAAATTGGTTTTGAAACACATGATTGAAATTTTCAAAGTTTTGCCTAAGTCACTAGGTGGACAAACAAATGTGTGCTATAGTTCAAACCACGTTACGAGAGTCAAGTATATTCAGCTCACTACACAAAGCACAAAACCTTGTCTCATCGAGAGGCTTAGTGAAGATATCGGCTAGTTGCTTTTCGGTGCTCACATGACGAATTGCGATATCTCCTTTTAGTTTGTGGTCTCTCAAGAAGTGATGACGGATGTCTATGTGTTTTGTTCTAGAGTGACTAACCGGGTTGTTTGCAAGTTTGATGGCACTCTCGTTATCACACAAGAGAGGTATCTTGGTGAATTGACATCCGAAATCTTTTAAGGTTTGCCTCATCCAAAGTAGTTGAGCACAACATGCGCTGGCTGCAACATACTCGGCCTCGGCGGTGGAAAGGGCTACACAATTTTTCTTCTTAGAACTCCAAGACACTAGGGACTGTCCAAGGAATTGACATGTCCCCGAAGTGCTTTTTCGGTCTACCTTGCAACCGGCGTAATCGGAATCTGAATACCCAAGTAGATCGAACTTAGAGCCCTTAGGATACCATAAGCCAAGGTTAGGAGTGAAAACTAGATATCTCAAGATTCTCTTAATAGCCACTAAGTGGAACTCTTTCGGGTTAGCTTGAAATCTAGCACACATGCACACACTAAGCATTATGTCCGGCCTAGATGCACATAAGTAAAGGAGAGAGCCGATCATGGAACGATATACCTTTATGTCCACGGATTTTCCTCCTTCATCAAGATCAAGATGTCCATTAGTTGGCATGGGAGTCTTGATTGGCTTTGCATTTGCCATGTCAAACTTTCTCAACATATCATAGGTGTACTTGGTTTGGCATAAGAAAGTCCCTTCCTTGAGTTGCTTGATTTGAAAACCGAGGAAGAACTTTAGCTCACCCATCATAGACATCTCAAATCTCTTAGTCATGATCCTACTAAACTCATCACAAAAGGATTGATTAGTACTACCAAATATTATGTCATCGACATATATTTGGCACACAAAGATATCATTATTGACTTTATGAGTGAAGAGAGTAGGATCCGCTTTGCCTATTTCAAAGCCTTGTTTGAGTAGAAATTCCTTAAGGCATTCATACCATGCTCTTGGTGCTTGTTTAAGCCCATAGAGCGCCTTATGGAGCTTGAAGACATGATGTGGGAACTTGGGATCTTCAAAACCCGGTGGCTGCTCAACATAGACTAGCTCTTGGATAGGTCCATTGAGGAATGCACTCTTCACATCCATTTGATATAGCTTGAAATCATTGTGGGCAGCATAGGCTAGGAGCATTCGAATTGCTTCAAGTCTAGCCACCGGTGCATAAGTTTCTTCAAAGTCCAAGCTCTCCACTTGAGTAAAACCTTGAGCCACCAATCTTGCCTTATTCCTTTTCACCACACCTTGTTCATCTTGCTTGTTGTGTAAGACCCACTTGGTTCCAATCACATTGGTATTTGGTCTTTCCACCAAGGACCAAACTTGATTTCGCTCAAAGTTGTTGAGCTCTTCTTGCATAGCCATCACCCAATCCGGATCATCTAGAGCTTTCTCAACCTTAAGAGGTTCCATAGAGGAGACAAAAGAGTAAAATTGAAAAAAAAATTGCCAAATGTGAGCGATTAGTTACCCCCCTTCGAAGACTCCCAAGAATATTGTCAACGTGATGATCCTTTTGAATTGTTTGCCTCAATCTTGGGTATTCTATGGCTTCTTGTTGATCAGCTTGATCATCATACTCATGTTCTTCAAAGATAGGTTGTAGGTTTATTGGGCTTGCTGGTGGGCTTGCTGCTACCTATCTGCTGGGGCTAGCAGTGCCGGCCTCTAGTCCGGCAGTTCTGGCCACAGGCACAGCAGCCTTACCAGTGAGCACTGCTGGCCCATTATCTTCAACTCTTGGGGCAATAGCTTCTTCACCTTGAGGTTCCACATCTGTGGTCTGAACTTCTTGTGGTCTAATGTCACCAATGGCCATGTTCTTGATTGCTTCACAAGGTGATTCCTCATTGCCTACAATCACTTGATCAATTTGCTCTACTTGAGAGCCATTAGATTCATCAAATGTCACATCTATCACGATTTCAATTTTCCCTAAGGTCTTGTTGAATACACGATAGGCATGCTAATTTGATCCATAACCAAGAAGAAAACCTTCATCAACTTTAGGTGCAAACTTAGAGGTTTTGGGCTTCTTATTAAGTATGAAACACTTGCACCCAAAAACTCTAAAGTATGACACCTTTGGTTTGTTACCGGTTAGGAGCTCATATGAAGTCTTCTTCAAGATCTTGTGTAAGTAGAGCCGGTTGATAGCATGGCAAGCGGTGTTGACGGCTTTGGCCCAAAAGATATCTGAAGTCTTGTACTCATCTAGCATTGTCCTTGCCATGTCAATGAGTATCTGGTTCTTCCTCTCTACTATACCATTTTGTTGAGGGGTGTATGGAACTGAAAATTCATGCTTCATGCCCTCATCATAAAGAAACTCCTCCACTTGAGTGTTCTTGAACTCGGTTCCATTGTCACTATGAACTTTCTTGATTTGGAAGCCAAATTCTCTTTGTGCTCTTCTAATGAAGGTTTTCACCTTATCTTGCACTTGTGCCTTATCATACATGAAAACACCCAAGTGAAACGAGTAAAGTCATCAACAATAACTAAACCATGTTTGTTACCACCAATGCTTATGTAGGCCACCGGTCCAAAGAGATCCATGTGAATTAGCTCCAATGGTTGCTTGGTGGAGACAATGCTCTTTGGTGGGTGAGGTGCACCTACTTGCTTTCCGGCTTGGCAAGCGCTACAAATTCTATTCTTCTCAAAATGAACATTTGTTAGTCCAAGAATGTGTTCATCCTTTAGGAGTTTGGCCAAGTTCCTCATCCCAACATGAGCTAGTTGGCGATGACATAGCCAACCCATGCTAGGTTTTGCCACTAAACAAGTCTCAAGCTTAGCCTTACTTTTGTTGAAATCAACTAGGTAAAGCTTGCCCTTAGAACGACCCGTAAAGGCAATAGAGGAATCCTCCCTCTTAAGGACTTCCACACCCTTATCCGTAAAGAGACAATTGTAGCCCATCTCACACAATTAAGAAACGGACAACAAATTGTAACTCAACGAATTCACATGTAATACATTTGAGATGAAATGATCAAGAGTAATAGCAACTTTACCAAGACCAATCACTTCCCCTTTGGAGTTGTCAATGAAGATAATATTCTCACTTGCATTTGAAGTTGGGGAATATGATGAGAACATACTCCTTTCTCCGGTCATATGATTTGTACATCCACTATCAAGCACCCAACTTGATCCACTGGAGGAGTATGCCTACAAAACAAATTAGTTCCTAGATTTAGGTCCCCAATCAATCTTGGGGCCTTGCATGTTAGTCACAACAATTTTGTGAACCCAAATGTTCATGCTTCTCTTATCATGTTTCTCATCACCCACAAATTCAGCAATGACTTTACCACGGTCATTGCACTTCAACACATAGCATGAGGACAAGCTTCTTTGGGGTGACCTTATCTTGGGTTGATAAGCAAACTTGTTTTTGGCCACCCAGATTGAGTCCTTAGGTTTCTGAGAAACCTGCTTTTGCTTGGGCATCCTCTTGGCATGGACTTGGGCCTTAGCTTGATCAGGTGAAGCACTGGTAGCCTTCCCTTTATTGGGGCACGGCACTGCCAGCCTAAGGTCTGGCACTGTCGGCCTCTGGTCCAGCAGAGCAGCTGTCTGTGCAGGCTTATCTGCACCAATACTTCCCTTCTTCTCAAACTTGACACACTCAATGCCTTTCACTATTTTTTTCCTTTGGTTTTACCTCCTTGAGTATGACCAAGCCCATCTTTGATCGATGGATGCCTTCCATCCTTGTATTGAACTTTCTTTGGCTCAACTTTGTCTTTCTCATTCTTGTTTAAAACTGCGATGACATTGTTGAGTCTTTCTATTTCTTTCTTCATGGCCTCCATGTTGGCAAGGTTAGTGGAATAATCACTCAAATCAAGATTATAGCATTTTCCACAACCTTGGCTAGTGGATGGAGAAGAGGCATCATTTGCTTTAGGAAGATGTGAGTTGCCCTCCCAAAGAAGGGAGTATTGTGTCTCAAGCTCTTGATGCTTTTCAACTAAGCCACAATGCTTTTGCTTGAGGTCACCACACTCCTTCTTAGTGAGAGCATGATCTTCTTTTTCCTTAGCCAAAGCCTTGGTCAAAGAGCTCACCTCACTCCTTTCTAATGCAAGAGCTTCCTCACTAGCAATATAAAGATCCTCTTGTTTAATAAGAGTCTTTTCTCTAGATGCTAGCTCGACATTGGTTGCCTCTAATTCATCCATTAGATTAGCAATGAAGATTTTGGTCTTAACATCCATATTTTTAGTCATTTCATTAATTTCTTCATCACTAGATTCATCATCACTAGAGTAATCACTACAATCACTACTAGAGATGTCTTTAGGGGGAGGAGCTATGGGTTTCGGTTTTGATTTTACCTTCTCACCCTTTGCCATGAGACAAATGTGAGGGGAGCATTCATCATCATCGGACATGTTGTTGAAGAGCCTTGGTGAAGTAGATGGCTTGTGAATAGCAATTGTTGCCAT
Organism: Microstegium vimineum; assembly: GCA_022036555.1. Classification (NCBI taxonomy): domain Eukaryota; kingdom Viridiplantae; phylum Streptophyta; class Magnoliopsida; order Poales; family Poaceae; genus Microstegium; species Microstegium vimineum. The sequence goes on from CM039123.1 coordinate 34,893,668, forward strand.
CTCCTCATCTTCACTTGTAGGCTCCTCCGATGAGTCCCACTCATGCCCAATGTGTGCTTCACCCATATATCTCTTGCTCTTCTTGTGGTCACCCTTGTCTTCCCTCTTGCCTTTGCCAAACTTGTTGTCTTTCTTCTCATTTGGGCAATCGGCAATGAAATGCTCGGTGCTACCACAATTGTAGCAAGTTCTTGACTTTTTGTTGGGGAACCTCCTCTTCATGAGCTTGTACCCATTCTTCTTTAGGCCCTTGTTGAATCTTCTTATGAATAGAGTCATGTCATCAATGTTTTCGGCTTGCTCATCTTCACTTTCACCATCACTTGATGTTTGAGCTTCGGGTTGATGCTTGATGGCCTTGGTTGCTTGGGCTTTGCTTGAGGAAGCTTGCTTGCTGTTTTTGGGACAGCTAGGGGCTGCTCTCCTTGAGCTCTTGTTGGCTTTGAGAGCCACATCCTTGATCTTCATCCCCTCCATCCTTGCTTGCATCTCTCCAAGCTTCTTCCTCTCAAGTGCTTCTTCTCTTTGTAGATCAAAGGTGATAATCCTTCCAAGCACATCACTTGGTGTGAATTACTCGAATCTTTTCTTGTCTCTAATCAATGTCACCACGGTCTCATTTCTTGGAGAGTAGGCTTCAAGCATAATCTTGACAACATTGTGGTCATTGACTTCTTCACCACCAAGACCTCTAATCTTGCCAACAATGGTCATCAACCTATCAAACATCTCTTGTGGCCCTTCACCTTCATTGATCACGAACCGGTTGAGCTTGGCCATCAATAGATCGATCTTGGACTGCCTTACTTTGCTCACACCTTCATGTGCAAGGTGCAAGGTGTCCCATATCTCCTTGGCAACTTCCAAGCCCATCACCTTGTTGTACTCATCACCATCCAATGCACTTAGCAACACACTAGTTTCTTGTGCATTGAGTTGTATGCAACAGAGCTCGGTGCTGGTGGGGCTTGTAGGATCAACCGGAGGATCACATCCTTTGTGAACAATCTCCCAAGCACTGGGGTGAAGACCTACAAGATAAGCTTTCATCAAGTGTTTCCACTTGGCAAAGTTGGTCCCATCGAAATGAGGCAACTTGCCGGCGGGAACATGAAATAGAGGTTTATGCTCATGTTTAGAGATGGATGAATAATCAAAGGATATGGTGGAGTATTTCTTGTTGCCATCATCATCACCGTTGGAGCTACTAGATTCAACCTCCACTTGAGAGGCTTGTTCTTTGCTCTTCTTTAGCTCCTCCTCATTTTCCTTGAGCTCCTTCTTGATTGCTCTTACTTCTCTTCTATGGAGCTTCTTGGCAAGCTTCAAGCTCTTGGCTTCATTGATTGCTTTTTCTTCTTTTTGCAATTTCTTGCCTTCTCTTCTCAATCTTCTAGCTTCTTTTCTTCTTGCTATCTCTCCAGCGGATATACCAGCAGTGGTCTGGTATCTGATCGTGTCGGCACTCCCATCGCTGCTTGAGGTCTCGTGCAAGTCCACCTTCTTGGGGTCAACCATCACGACATTACCCTCTTCGGCCATTACTTCGCACGGTGAAGTGCTTACTGAGGTAACCTAAGCTCTGATACCACTTGTAAGGACCTGATTAGTCTAGAGGGGGGGTGAATAGTCCTGTTTAAAACAAACTTGACACTTGCTGTTAGCACAAGGCCGGCACTGCCGGGCTTGAGGCCGGCACTGCCGGGGTGGCCGGCACTGCTGGTCTCTAGGACAGCAGTGCTGGTCACCTGGACCGAACAAAGCACGATTCAAAAAGCAAACTGATAATGGAAATTGTGTTTGAATGGAAACCTTTCTAGAGGTGTAAGGAACCTCTAGCACCACTTGAAAGTGGTAGCAACACAACCACCAAGTAGATCGGGTCCAAACTCTAGAAATCACCTTGCAAACAATATATATCAAAGTAGAGAGGCAATCACAAGATGACACAAGATTTGACCTGTGGTTCAACTCGCCACAAAGGCTTGTCTACGTCCACGTTGTTGAGGTGCGCCACACTAGGCTCAAGCTCACCACAAAGGTTTGCTCTTTCCTCGGTCTCAAGTCAAGAGAGTGAACTCTTGATATAAGGGGCAATGTATTAGGAAATTGGTGGTGTTACAAACCTCCCTAGGCTGCCACACAAGTTGGCAAGCTCAAGGGCGACGCCTAGCCGGCTAGGAGCAAAGCTCCAAGAGTAACAAACTCAAACCGCCGGCCACCACGCGAACCAAATTCTTGTAGGAGTTGAAGATCCGAGGAAAAAGCTTTTTCTCAAGCTTGGAGGCTCAATCTCTCAACGGTTGATGGGAAATCAATGGAGGAGAGTAGTTGAGCACTAAGGGAGAAGGGAGAGTAAGAAGAGAGCTCTTCTTTCTGTTTCACGAAGTTAGAATGAGTGGAAATGGCAGAACTAGCCGTTGGGGTGGAGTGAGGAGAAGTTAAATACCCCCTCACTACCAACGAGCAGAACAAGTGGCGGCCTGCCGACCTGCCCAGCACTGCTGGCCTGGCAGAAATAGCAAAGAGTTCCTGTATGACGAGAGTTTAAATTCCTACCACAGCCATATATACATGCTTACTAGATTAGGAAACCACACATTTTTACATACTGCTTATGAGCATTGAGTGTGGTCAAGCTGTGCGACCCTCAGAAACTAGTGATGCGGTTTGAATCAAGATTCACACCCATCCATACATGTTGCTTCTACATCAGAAGTACGCATTCAATTACATGCACCCACATATATCCACTCATTCCCATCTCCAGATCCACCCACCAAAAACATTCTACTTCTAATCCGGGAGAGAATAGAAACACATAAATATTCTCCTATTCCGGTTTTATCCCTGTGAAATAAAGGCTCCAGTCAACATTCGCTTTATAGCTCTACAAGGATGAGTGCTCTTGAAAAAAAAGAAGAAAAAAAAGAAAAAGAGAGAGATACGAGGAAATAAAAAGGGCAAAATGTCTGCCAACCTCGAAAAATAAAAAGTGAGAAGAGAGGTAAAAATGGGCAAGTGTCTGACAGTAGAATTAGGGGTACAAGATACCCATCAATATATATATTATCGAGCATCTCATTCCCTTCGAAAGGTTTCAAATGCAAGAAAGGTATATTCATCAAAAGGGAGCAAAAGTAGAATTAGACTTTCACCTCTGCTATCATCATCACCACCATTACCACCACCACTACCATTATCATCATCATACACCATTCATTCGCCACACATGCACATCTTGATTTGACTTATTGACCTGTTCCTTTGGATCCACGGTTTGACTATGGAACATATGTCTTGTAAGTATGTATACGCTATCTCCCACCTATGAGCTTCAGATATTAGCCTATTAGAAGTAGGGTGTGAGAGAGAAGGCAATACCACAATTCCTTATACCACAAATACCACATATTTGAGAGAAAGGCATACACCATCAATGCCTTGGTTAGGATCCAGAAATACCACAAAGGAGCGACTGAGAGAGTCATACAAGGAATCTCTGAGTTTTATTTTGAAAATCTACAAAAAAAACTCCGGAGCTATAGTTGATCAAAGAGCAGGTATATGGTGCTTGGCTAGACCGTTCTATATTTCAACTACCCAAGACAAAGGTGACGGTTACAAGCCCCATGGTGGAAGGTAAAATGAGTAAGTTTTTTATCTTAATAATTGATCTAACCCGGAGATGAGATCTTATTTGAAAGCATGTGTACCTATAAGGCATGAAAGCATTGCAGCAACTCCTGATCCATCACTGAGTCTATCTTTGCTTAGGGACGAGCAAAAGGTAAGCTTGGGGGAGCTTGTTGACGGTCCTTAATTATCAAAATCAACCGTCAACTAGACAAGGAAAAGGATCTATATGAAACCAACACTTAGAAATAGGGTTTATACTGACAAAATTCCACAAGTTTTGGTGAATGTCTATTTTTGCAGGGAGATAATAGGAAATATGGAGGAAAGGCCCACATGTCATGATTACATAGAGATAAACATCATCCGTAGAAACAAGAACACTATAGAAGAGTCAAGAAGGCGCAGGAAGGAACCAGAGGCTGAGCGAGCCCAGGGGCAGGGTGCCCGCCCTACCCCCTTGGGCGGCCGCACTAGGGCAAGGCCCAATAGGGTCTGCCTTGTGGGACCACCTCTCCAACGCCTTTGAGATCACATCTAAGCCCTCCATTAAGGTCGGTTTGATCCAACGGCCGATGTTCATTTGAGGAGCCTATATAAGGAAGGCCCTCTGACCCAGAGGAGAAGAGCCTCTCTGACCTAATTCATTATTCATCATCCATCTCAAGAGGAGAAGCCCCTGATCAAGTCCTAGAGCCACCACATCAACTAGATCTCTAGTTTAGCATAGCTATATAGGATTAGAACTAGAAGGAGTCAATCTTCGATTGGTTTCCGAATCTGTCAAGAGGATTATTGGTAATTCTCTCTTTAGTTCTTCATTGTTCTTCATTTGTTCTTCAATATTATGAATATGACTTTGCTCTACTTCGTTATATTGTTTATGACTTTACTCTATTCGTTTATGTTCTTAGTTATATTGTTCTTAGTCTATTATGATTATATACTTGGCTTAGTTAGATCTGAATCATATCCATGTTTAGGATCGTATAGCGTTTATCCACCAGTACTATGGGTAAATGATAGACATTGTGTAGGCGTGGTGCCTAGACCGTATTTATCTGCGATTGTACCCTACATTCCGGATCGTGAGGTAGATTGTGGGAGTGACAGTCCTATTGAGTCCTTTGTAGTCCTCCTCCCGTTTGTAGGGTAGGCAGAGCAGTACTATTATGGAGAAGTGATTGCTATGTTCTTCATCTTCCTTAGTAATACTCACTACACATGAATATCTCTTTTCTTGCCATGATTGCCAAGTCTAATTGCACTAATCATAGTATGCTAGACTGTATAGTTAAGAATGACTTAGGAAATATCTTTGTAGTTCATCCTAATTCCATGCTAATGACTTGCTAGAATATCTGTTGAGGTTCTTATCATTATCTTATGTGGCTAATATATATATGCTGATCAGTATTTATCTTTTGTCACTATTCATTCATTATCTATATCTTATGTGACACTTATCTTGTACTGAGTGAGATAGATGAAAACTCTCCATTACACATGCAGTGATAGTCATTAATCATCTTTACTCATTCCTCATTTATTCGTTAGTATCCCTTCCAAGTGGTAAAAATATAAATAACGATACCTGGAATACTCCTGGTTAAAATGCTACTTCGGTATAATCTGTGCGCTTGCAGAAATAAATTTATTATTTATTAGAAGAGAAAATGCATATTTCAGTACCGTATCTCTCTGGCATGCTGGGGATGACAACCTGGCTTAAGTGTCATGAGAGGTGGTTAACCCTTTTTGGCGCTGTTATCAGAAATATTATTTATTCTACTTTTGATAATGACGTTAAGAAGTATCAACACTCTTGAGTGGCTAATTGCCTTGAGTAGCCTTGTTAGTCACATTGCTTAGTTTGTGTAGCTAAGTAAGTTGAGCTCTCTAGTTGACTTGTGTAGTCTTGCTAGAGAGCATTGCTAGTGAGCTTAGGTGCTTTGTGCTTTGCTTACTAGTATGAGTAGGAGCTCCCTTTGTGCTTAGAGTACTAGTTGTTCAGGTTTGTGTGACCTTGCAACCTAGACTTATTTAGGTGAGCTTCCTATCTTGGCACCTTAGTGAGCCCAATTAGTATACTTTGCTAGGTGCTAAAGTTATAGATAGAGGGGTGTAGTCTTGGCTAGACCGATAGTTTTAATTCTGCATTTGGTTCGGTTAGCTGTTGCGCTTAAGTTTTAGAAAGGACTATTCACCCCCCCCCCCCCCCTAGTCCAACATCTCGACCCTACACGTGGTATCAGAGCTTGGTCTCTCATTTGTGGTCTTTACCGACCCGAGAGGATGGCGACTTATGGGCTAGATGTTGAGTGTCCACACATTTTTTATGGCACACACTTTGCACAGTGGAGAAATTGGTCGACATGCAATTTTAAGTTTATTTCTCCTCAAATGTGGTGGATCGTAGATGTGGGACTCTCTTGTGCAATTGAGAGAAAGGGTGCAACTCAAGCACAAAAGAAGTGCCTATATCTCGATTGCCAAGCTACTAACATTCTCTACCATTCTATGAAAGATAACATCTTTGGTAAGATCATGGACATGAAGAGCGCTCATGAGATTTGGACCTACCTCATTGAAAATATGAGAAGGCTCCAAACAATGATGATGATGATGTGTCCAAGTTGGTGGCACATGAGTGTTGAGCATGACTACAACTTGGTGGTTGTGGAAGATTGCTCCACCTCATGGTCAAGTGATGATAAAGATGATCTACCTACCCCAAGATCACTTGACAAAAATGATGAAGGCCCAACATCAAGTGTTGCAATTGATGATCCTATTCCAAGCACACTTGATGATGATCATGATGATGCATGCTTGGGCTATGAGAGTGATGCTTTCACAAGCTCTTCTACCTCATCACATTGCTTCATGTCACATGGTGACACTAAGGTATCAATTGGAAATGTGATTGTAGATTGTGATGACCCTAACTTTGAGCTTGTGTGCAAACTCTCCAAAGCTTTAGAAAATGAGTTAAACAAAACTAAGAAACTAAAAGATGAAAACTCTTTTCTAAAGAACTCATGTGAAGAACATAAGCACTTACTTGATGTTCTTCAATGTTCACATGAGGAACTAAAATTGGATCATGAGCAACTTCGTGTGTTTCATGAAGACTTAGTTCACAAACATGGCTCTCGAATTAATGAATTGCTAAATCTTAAAAATGAAGAGAGCTCATCACTTGAGTCAAATGATCAATCACATGTTGTTGCTAACCCTTGTGATGTAGGGAAGAAGCATGTATCCACCTCTTGTGATGATTTACTTGATATGTCATGTTCTTCAAATATAGATGCTTATTCTACTTCTATGTCTTGTGAGACTAACCTTTTGAAGGAGAACAATGAGCTCAAAAGTAAATTAAAGAATATGAGCAACAAGTTGGAGAGGTGCTACAACTCCAAAGTCACCTTTGAGCATATGTTGACAAACAAGAGAAGCTATGGTGACAAGACTGGAATTGGTTTCCATAAGAGCAAGGGCAAGAAAGAGAAGAAGCAAGAACCAAGAAAGCTATCTCATTTCATGTGCTTCAAGTGCCATGGGATGGGACATCTTGCAAATGTTTGCCCAACCAAGAATTCTCAAGCTAAGACACAAGTCGAGCCCCAAGTACAAAACAAGATCAACCATGAAGATGGTGATTCGGGGATGACAAAGAAGAAGACAAGAAGAGGTGGCAAAGCTAGAGCAAGGCATCCAACTCCTATTCATGATGCCAACAAGATGATGATGAGCAAAGATCAAGAGAAGAATCATTTGGCTCACATCAAGTGCTTCAAGTGTGAAGATATGGGACACTTTGCCTCGAAGTATCCTACAAAGCTTGAGATGAGATTCAAGCACAAGAGAAGAGGCAAGACAATGAGAAGCACAACATGAGCAAGGAAGAAAAGGCTCAAGCAAAGAGAGTATGCTACTCATGTCGGGAAAGGGGACACATGGCTAATTCATGTCCCCTAAGTATGACTTCTAAGCCTATTTCAATTGATAATGATCATATGCTTAGAAAGGATGGTAATGGTACCTCTATGGTTGCTATTGCTAAACATCCCGCTATTCATACTAAGGCATTGGATAAGTATGTTGCTCCTAACTTGAGAGGACCCAAACTAGTTTGGGTACCATCAACAAGTGGATGAATGTGTGTAGGTACCATTGGCATTGGAGGCTTGATTCAATGTGTTTTATATTGTTCATCATATGATTGAGTCAAGTAATGAAGCTTAGTGCTATCCTCATCTCAGTGCCAAGTCAAAATATGAAGTCTAAGTGCTACAACATACAAGTTCATGATCAAGTTGTGGTGATATATTGGATTATTTGAAGGCTTGCAAATATTCAAGTTGAAGCTTGCTAATGGATTGATCATGATCTACTAAGGTATATTTATTATTGATCAAGTTCATTTGGGTGTGTATAAAATATTTGAATTGGATATACACATAGTGCATATGAGTTGTTTGAATTGGATATATATGTGCACTAGTTGCTTGCTACAAGTTGTTTGAATGGATTAAATGCTTAGTGATCAAGTTTGAGTTGATTTGAATAAATATGATCATGAGACTATTTTTAGTAAGTGGATTGAATGGATATATGTCTTGTGAGAGTGTTCAAACAAGTTGATATCAAGTTTGATTCAAATTAAAGAAACATAGCTCAATTTGTTAACTCTTGTCAATATTCAAAATCTGAGCTAGCTGTGATCATAGCCATGATTGGGAATTCAAATCTATTTGGATTGGATTGAAATTTGGTGTGTATTCTCTACACTTATGTTATTAGTTGCTGTTCAAATTTCATGAGTATTGGATAAGGGATACTTTGGTTTTGGAGTGGATCTTATCAACACTTGTGCAGCAGTTTTCAGCATGTACATAGGTGGAAAGATATGAAATCTGGTAGCAATCTAGAAGTCCAATGAAGCTCAAATTTTTATGGCTGCTAGATGACTTAGTGAAGCACATCTCCACCAAAATTCATGTTCATTGGATATGTACTTTGTGATTTATGCTATATTCTTTGAAGAGTACAAAATCTGCCAGAAAAGTGACAAACATTGGATTGATTTAGAGTCACTCCAATTGAAAGGTCCTCAAGTTGGAATCATGCTTATAAGTAATTGAGGTGCCTATGTTAGCAATGAGTACAAGGCCATTTGATTGTGGAGTGTATTTGGCACATGCTTAGTACTCAAGATGATGATCAATCAAACAAAGACATTTCAAGTGAGTATCAAGGATGGTTCTTGGAGAAAGGTCACTTCTCCCTTTTGTAGGGGCTTGCCGCCTTGTGTAGGTAAACCAAGTGTGGTGCATGGAAGGCTAACATGGAAGTGGTGATCTAAGGATCATTTGAGATGCTTAGTTGAAGCTATCAATAGGATTGGTCAAGAAAGAAGCAAGCAACACCCAAAAGAAAGAAATGAACATTCATTCAAGTGGTATCATGATTACAAGTGGTATATCATTTGGTATTCTCTCATACAAGCAAAGATCAAAGAAGAAGCAAGTTAACCACAATAAGAAACTGCACTTGATCTTTAGTGGGACTCAAATCATATGGGTGAAGAATGAAATTCATATTGGTAATCATTGGTCTTCACCATGCTCTTAATTGGAATTCACATTGCTAATTGGAGATGGTCTCTATTTGACTATCCTCTACTCCAACATAGCAAAGGTGAAATTGTTTGACATATGCATACATACTTGCTTAGTACATGTTTAGTGCATATAGTCATCCATAGTGCTCATTCGTGAAAAATAAAATGAATTTTATGCTTATAGCCTACCATTATTGCTTGATTAATTGTTTGAATCTAGTGGTAGTATATGAGTTTGTTCATGAGCTAGTAAACCCAAGTACTTGATCTATTTTGGATTGCAATTAAGTGACAAGTACAACCTCTATAAGATAACCGCTCAATGCGTGTGAACAAGCTTAGAGAGGGTTTAAACCGGACTTGAAAGCTTATGCTATTCATTTTAGTTCAAATCTAACATAGAAGCTCATGAAGATGAATCTAGTTCAAGCACAAGACAACAATGCAAATGGATATCAAGATATAACCTTTACAAGTGGTATGTCACAAGTGATATCCTACAAGTTAAGTGATCCTCAACCTTAAGTGATCAAATCATAGTTCTCTTGCTTGGAAAGCCTATTTGGATGACAAATGCTTTGACCACAAGGGAGTTGCCCTACTCAATGGTACAATGGTCAATAATCTTACATGAAGAGTCATTCCAATACATATATGTTGGTGTCCATCAAAAATTCAAAGATACAAGTATCAACCATCTACCCTAGTGCAATCTTTGCATCAATAGAGAAGCATACCTTTTATGGAAATTGATGATAAAGGGGGAGAGATTAGTGAACAAAGATATATTAGTGAATGGACATGCACTAAGGAAAAGAGACATGGACATGAACAAGGGAACAAGATTAAAAGGATCAAAGTCTTGGACTAAGTGATGCACACAAGTAGGGGGAGCAAAGCTCATGAACTTGATTGATTGCATTTGATATGTGCATATTCATGTGCCTGATTGCATATTGCATAAGTCTTATCTTTATATGCATGCTTGTGTGGTGTATGCTAGTTATAGGTTTTGAATGATGATTTGTTAACTAGCATGCATAGGATGGTAAGCTAAATCCTTGTTCTTTCATATGGTATCTAGAAACCTTGCTTCTAATGTTGATCTCACGGGGTTTCTAGTGTTGTTTTTGTGGTATCTAGCTAACCATGGTGCTAAGGATGAACTTCAAAGTGGAACTACAATTGGTATCTTCAAAGGTTTATCCTATATCCCTTAGCATCACTTAGTAGTGTTAGCACTCCCAAAATATCTATTCATCCATGTGTGCAAAGCTTAATTCAAACCTTTGTGAGCACACATGTAGGGGGAGCTAACACTACCAAGTCGGACTTTGTGGCATTTATCCAAATCTTGGTATAGAGCTTAAATGTTGGATAAATGGCATAATGTCCAAATATTATCTTAATTTCCATATCTTTGTAGAGTTGTCATCAATTACCAAAAAGGGGGAGATTGAAAGGTTCTTGTGTGATTTTGGTAATTGAGTGACAACTTAGGTTAACTAACATGTGTTTGAGTGATATATACATAGGAGATTAGTTCACGGGTGATTGTGTGATGAAGGAGCTTATTGCACATGAGACATAACATGGAGTCATGTGATCAAGGTGGAGAAGATCAAGATGGGCTTGGCTTGATGGACCAGTTGCAAGTGTGAAGGGCAAATGAGTGATGCTTGGCGCCGATGGACCGATGCAATGGTGAAGAGCAAGTGGGGTCAAGACAATGAACCAATACGGTCACATGATGATATGAAGTGGATCATATCATTTGGTGATTGGTTGGTGCATGTGTTGCATCAACATTGGAGATGGAGATGGAGATGGAATGGAATGCGCAGGGCAAAGGTATAACCTATAGGGAATTTCATTTCACCGGTCATTGGTGTGTAGAGAAGTTTATGACCAGGTTTAGGGTAGATAGCCGTACTATCAAGAGGGGCAAACTTGTTTGCATATCGGTTATCTAGTGTCACTTGGAGCAATCTATCTTTGCGATGCATTAGGATCAAGTGGCGCGGTGAGAGCAAGTGAAAATGCTTTGAAAATGATTGTGAAAATGCTAACACACATGCACAAGGTGGTGATCACATTTGTGTTGGCACATAAGAAACAAAGGAAGAAGTGGGGAGGAGTCTCGGTTGAAAACCGAGCTCCGGACGCTAGGGTGCCGTAGGTCCAGACCATTGAAGAATGCGTCCGGAGGCAAACCCTAGGTTCTGCTAAGGTTGTGTGGTCCGGACGGTGGTTCAGACACTAGGACTTGGGCGGTCCAGACCAATCGGTGTGCATCCAGTTGCCTACTCCCTTGCTTGTGTTGAGCTAACGAGGTGGGTCCGGACGTTGTTCGTCATCCGGATAGTGATCTCCGGACGAGCGTCCGGATGTTTTTGGCTCTCGGGGAGCTCTCTGCATAGCTCCGGACGCGGGAGCGCATTGGTCCGGACTCGGGTCCGGACGCGTCCGGAGACACGTGGTAGCGATCGGCGCAGGGCGCCAACAGCCGTTTCAAACGGCTAGGAAGGTACGGACGCGCACGATATGGTCCGGACCCCAGTGATGGGTGCGTCCGGACCCTCTGCAGGAAGCCCAATGTTGGGGCAAAACGGCTAGTTTCGTTTGGGTGGCTATTTACAGTCCTTGGTCGGCCCTTGGGGCTGGACGAGCACCTAGGGGATGTGTTTCCCTTAGTTGTGCTTGGTTGGGAGCCCTCTAACTCACTTGTGCAAGCAAAGAGAGCAATTCTATTGCGAGTGAGTGATCTCTAGTGCGTTGCTTTGAGAGATAGCTTCGTGTGGCACTAGGTGATCGTGTTGCAAGCTCATGGTGCTTGTTACTCTTGGAGGTTTCCACCTCCTAGACGGCTTGGTGGCTCGTGGCTTTGTTGAAGCACGCAAGAAGCTTGTGCGTGGCTCCGGAGAAGTGCTTTGTGAGGGGCATTGTGCTCGCCCCGCGGGAGATCGCGAAGAGCAACTCTAGTTGAAGGTATCGTTGAGTGCCCTCATCTTGTGTTGGTTAGGCGGCAACCCTTGAGGGGGTTAGGCGAGTGAGGCCTGTAAAAAGTCGTAAACCTCCAAGTGAGTGAGCCGAAACAACGGGGACTAGCTTGGTGGAGACCAAGTGAACCTCGGGAGAAAAATCACCGTGTTAACCTTGTCTACATCTTCTCGGTGGTTTGCATTCTCAAAATCACTAGCTTGTATTTACTTATTATTACTTGTGATAGTGATTTGTTGTTGCTCTTGTAACTACTTTGGCTTGTGTAGCTTGCCTAGTTACCTTCTAGCTTGTGTAGCATAGAAGTAGCTCTTTGTTGACAGTCCTTAAGTATCAAAATCAACCGTCAACCAGACAAGGTTAAGGATCTATATGAAACCAACACTTAGAAATATGGTTTATACTAATAGAATTCCACGAGTTTGTGTGAATGTCTATTTCTACAGGGGGATATCAGGAATATGGAGGAAAGGCCCACATGTCATGATTACATAGAGATAAACATCATCCGTAGAAACAAGAACACTCTAGAACAATCAAGAAGGCGCGGGAAGGAACCAGAGGCCGAGCGGGCCCAGGGGCAGGGCGCCCGCCTACCCCCTGGGGCTGCCGCCCTAGGGCAAGGCCCAATAGGGTCTGCGTTGTGGGACCACCTCTCCACCGCCTTTGAGATCACATCTAAGCCCTCCATTAAGGACGGTTTGATCCGACGGCCGACGTTCATTTAAGGAGCCTATATAAGGAAGGCCCCCTGACCAGAGGAGGAGAGCCTCTCTGACCTAATTCATTATTCATCATCCATCTCAAGAGGAGAAGCCCCTGATCAAGCCCTAGAGCCACCACATCAACTAGATCTCTAGTTTAGCATAGCTATATAGGATTAGAACTAGAAGGAGTCAATCTTCAATTGGTTTCCGGATCTGTCAAGTGGATTATTGGTAATTCTCTCTCTAGTTCTTCATTGTTCTTCATTTGTTCTTCAATATTATGAATATGACTTTGCTCTACTTCGTTATATTGTTTATCACTTTACTCTATTCGTTTATGTTCTTAGTTATATTGTCCTTAGTCTATTATGATTATATACTTGGCTTAGTTAGATCTGAATCATATCCATGTGCTATGGGTAAATGATAGATATTGTGTAGGCGTGGTGCTTAGACCGTATTTATCTGCGATTGTACCCTACATTCCTGATCGTGAGGTAGATCGCGGGAGTGACAGTCCTGTTGAGTCCTTTGTAGTCCTCCTCCCGTTTGTAGGGCAGGCAGAGCAGTACTATTATGGGGAAGTGATTTCTATGTTCTTCATCTTCCTTAGTAATACTAAATACACATGAATATCTCTTTTCTTGCCATGATTGCCAAGTGTAATTGCACTAATCATTGTATGCTAGACTGTATAGTTAAGAATGAATTAGGAAATATCTTTGTAGTTCTTCCTAATTCCATGCTAATGACTTGCTAGAATATCTGTTGAGGTGCTTATCATTATCTTATGTGGCTAATATATATGCTGATCAGTATTTATCTTTTGTCACTATTCATTCATTATCTATATCTTATGTGACACTTATCTTGTACTGAGTGAGATAGATGAAAACTCTCCATTACACATGCAGTGATACTCATTAATTATCTTTACTCATTCATCATTTATTCCTTAGTATCCCTTCCCAGTGGTAAAAATATAAATAACGATACCTGGAATACTCCTGGTTAAAATGCTACTTCGGTATAATCTGTGCGCTTGCAGAAATACATTTATTATTTATTAGAAGAGCAAATGCATATTTCAGTACCGCATCTCTCTGGCATGCTGGGGATGACAACCTGGCTTAAGTGTCATGAGAGGTGGTTAACCCTTTTTGGCGCCGTTATTAGAAATAGAATTTATTCTACTTTTGGTAATGACGTTAAGAAGTATCAACAAGCATTTTTGGCGCCATTGCCGGGGAAGGTTGATTAACTATCAAAAGGAATAAATGAGTTATCACTAGCATCACTAATGTGATTGAGAAAACATCAATTCTCTACTCGTACAGCCTTACCCTTGATCTTTGCCTATTTTTCCTATCATCTTTATGCAGGGTAATGTATGAATAGATTTGATCTTCCAGACAATTTTGTTGAAAATCCTGAAGCATTAATCAGAAGGACAAAAGTCAAGCTCAAGAAAGTAACAGAATCATCATCATCTCAGCTTGAAGTTTCACCCAATCAAGAAGATCATCGAAACATTGTTCGAGACTTGACACCAGAGTTTGAAGCCATGGCAGACAAGTCAATCCGTGAGTATACACATTGTTGATAACTGAATATTTTTCTGCCGCATCATGATGGGCATAGAAAAGGAAAGTTCAAATTAAGAGCAATAGCAATTATATTCTATATATCCTTCTTAGATGTAAAGACATATATTTTGGAATTCTTACCGTATATGCATATACCACTGGCAAACATTTCTCAACATCACAAAAACAACATATTCTTTCATCCATTTATAATATTTCTTTTCACAAGAGTACATGGCACTTGAAACAAAGAATCAACGCACTGTCAAAAGGAAATGATTTCATTCAGTTAGACCAATAACTAGAAAAGGACATGTCAAGGTGTCCTGCATTTACATGCGACAACATGAGAATACAAGTGGAGCTAATCCCACACTAACCAAATTCATATATATGCATCTGAAATCTCATACATTAATGATACCATTTAGCTGCTCATTTTGAACATACATGTACTTCATTCTCCAAGACAAAAATTGTTCTACACCACTGCATATTCTACTAAGCAGAGTTTACTCTGTTTTGCCTAGCCAAGTATATAGATGGTTCTGGGTCCATTAAGAAAGTTGAGCAACTAAATTGCATATTTGGTGCTCTCTTCCATATTTGTGAACCTTCGAGCTCTTCCATATCTTGTACTTTGTTCAGGTTTTGATGTTCTGGCTTAGTACATTGACATAATCTTATACTCCCTCCATTTTTTACATGTCGTATTAGTTTTTTCACATTCTTAAATCTTAACTTTGACTATCAATTTAACTTAGGACAAAACTAATACAGCATGTAAAAAAACATAGTATGTTTTTGAAAAATTCCCATTGCACATTTGAGCCATCTGCTAGTATGTTGACCTGGAAGTTGCAAGAGGTCATTTATAATGCTTTTCCCAAACTGGCACAGAATACACTAGAGTTCCCAGCAGAAAAGAAAGCAGGAAAGTGGATGCGGCATAAACAAAGGCCCTGGCAATCTGCCCGCTTCTTCTCATTGTATAGACTTCAGCAGCAAAAGTAGACACTGTGCTCAAGCAACCAAGGAAGCCAATCTGTATTCCACTAATAATAGTTGTCGATCGCTTTGTATGTACCTGTAAGAAAAATGAAACAAATCAGATATACAGGCTAATGTATGGAAGAGTCAATATACCAACTACAAATGGTGAATTTGTATGAAAAATTATCTGGCCATACCGCTTTGGATGTTACAGCAAGAACCGCCATGATGCCTGCAGCAAGAACATTGGCTACCAGGGTCCCAATGGGCAGCCATTTCAAGGATCTCTGCTTCCCAATTCCATGGCCATTAAGCCTTGCCAGATACCAGCGTAGCCAAACTCCTGGAGGTGCTACCGAGCAGCCCATCCATAGGACAGCACCATCAGCAAGACTATGCATCTTTACTACAGTCAACACAATGCTCAAAACCCAAAAGAAAGACATCAAAATTATCATCACTGACAAAAGCACATACTGCTTAGTCCTGGTATCCACCCTCCAGTGCTGCCAGTCATATTTGTGACCTATCAAACTCTTCTCCCTGATGTATTTCAGGATCAAACTCCGTAGGCGCTCACCCGTCTCGGCACCAATTGTGATGGACTCATTGACAATGAACATCCCTGAATCAATGTTGTTAGCCATCAGAAGGATTATTTTCTTCCTATTTTTGGTTTGATAATATCTAATTTAGGACATATTGCACTTCATCATAAGAATGATGATGAGATACCTAGTACTACGCCTGCTATAGCATATACCCAGTGGCCTTTGGAAGACAAACCAACCATTTTCTGGTTCCACCCACTGAAGGTTGTAAGGCTTCCCATGTATCCAGTTGTGATTCCGACGATAAGATGGTCAGATATGTATCGTATATCAGCCTTGAATATGATACCAAACCAGCCCATCAAGAAAGATCCAAGCTGGCCCAAGAAATTTGGCAATCAACATGAGTTAGTACATATAAAATCCCCTGTAGTTCTCTACGACTCAAGGTATAACTTTAACACTAAAAGGATTGTGCACACCATATTAGATGGAAGGTCAGGGTAAAGCGGGCTTTGGTCTGAGGTAAGTGCCAAGCAGTCTGGGCCAAACAGCTTTTGGAGCCCATACCTTGTGAATACCTGATCAGTTATTAAAAGCATGATTAGTCCAAGGGAACTGGAATAATGCAAGATAGTTAATCATCCTAAAATAGAAATCTTGCCAGATCCTTTAATGATCTAAACAAGTAAACATCCACACATCAATACTTGGTGCTGGCAGACACCTAAGTTGGAACAGTATGTTCTCAAAAATATAAATGTAAGATTTCTTTAAATTTCAATGTTCCATGATCCCCATTAGTAAAAGCATGAAACTTTAAGTGTTGCCACAATACATTAGATTAGCACATATTAAGTAAGATATTGGAGAGTACCCCGAAAAAGCCAAAGACAGCTAAGTGGATCATGTAAGCAGCATAGTCGAGCCTCAGAGAAAGCTTATATGGTTCAACCTGCAGGCAGACCAAAGCATGGTTATGTCAGCACATATACCATAAAATACAACCTTTCAGCAACATATGAACGGACCAACCACGCGTATGAGAATGGCAAGCAGCTGCTCAACTCCACTACTATCTTTACCTTGGTAGATGAATCTTCTAGGAAGTTAGAAATAGTATCTTTTGTCTCCACTGAACATACAGGTGCTGATGCAAATTTGCCACTGTTTTGCTTTATTGCATCATCTGGAAGAGGGCCAATCTTATGATGCTCAGAAATTCTTGCTGTATCCTCATCAACGTCACCTTCGGGTGATAGAACTCGACCACTTTCGATGAGCTGAGCCAGAACTGAGCTATCGACATCTCCTAGCAATTGATCCGCCGACTGAAGAGAATGCCTCATTGAGCTCAGTATGGAGTCCCCCATCTCCCTTGAGAGGCTGATGGATCCCCTTGAGCCCTGTCTGCTACTTCTCCTACTTAACATTGAGCCAGACCTACCAGCTAACGGAGGACCAGTGGAATCCATAGATGTGCTTCTCGCATAACCCAGGTGATTCCCCTCAGAAACATTGCTCCTAGCTGAGGAGCTCTCCATTCTTTTTCAGGATTGTTTCTTCGGCTACAAAGACAGATAACAACCCTGCACCAAAAGTCAATGTTATGACATGAGTCAGTAATCCATGATTCATAATTTTCGTTTCTTTTCTCCATTTAAAATTCACAGGCCATATAAATTCTTGAAGCATGGGAACTAAACGATGAGTAGGACAAAAAGATAGGGTTTGGTACGTTTTTGTAGGTATCTGGACAAATCACATCACAGCTCTGAAGACCGAGGAGACTGGAGAGTCGTGGTTTTAATCTACAGGCAACATTTTTTTTCTTCAGTGAAATCAAATAGTTCGCAGTACATGTACGTCACTATTCTCCAAACATCAAAATGGAACTTTTATGAAAGAAAGAAAAATGGGAACCGTCCGGAGTTCCTGAAAGGGACAGGGAACTTAGCCGGGAACACATATGGCACACGCGAAAAAATTGTAGGAGAGAGAAAGGACATGTAAACGAAGACCAGAAACAGATAATTAGTTTAATCAAAAGTATAAGGGTGGAAAAGAAGAAAATATAAACATGTCTGAAACCGTGACAGCACCGTTGAAGCAAGGGAAACAAGTGGCGTCTTATGATTAGGCTGCTACTGAATTGAATAGACTAAAAGAAAAGCATCGATCTCGCTAAAGGTGCCTGCCTTTGACATCTCGATACTGATTGTTTGATTGTGAGTAATCAACTGGTCTAGTCTAATCGCGATGCCAATTGTTAATTAACAAATCGCCTAATCTAATGGTGCCCGGTGCCTTTTAGCTCTAAAGGCTACATGGTCAAGTAAGGTGGGAGAAAGATCAGCAGGACGGACGAACCTCACATGGCCACACCTACCTAGTTTCGATGCTTGCATCTGTGTCTCTCTCCGTCTATTGTTCATCCATGCATGGAGATGAAGAGAGATGGGCCAGAGGAGGAGAAGATCTGGGACATCTTCGGAGTAGCTCGATGGAATGGAATTACCTTGGTTGGGATTTGGGAACTCGAGTCGCCAGCACACCGGTCGCCGGGCGCGTGCCGTGGAGCCAACTCCCACCCTTGCGCCCCCGCCCGACGCCCGCCCTCGTGGCCTCACGTCGATTGCCTGCTGCGAAGCCGCCTCACGCCCGGCTGCCCGCACGTAGGACGCTCGCCGTGGAGCCGCTCACCCTGTTGCCGCCTCCGCCACCAGACGCTAGTGTTTGGGGTTGCTGGTCGTGGTCGGGATTCGGATAGAAATCGACCGAAGCGAACGCGAGAGACGGCGAGTCCGTGACTTCCGTCAGAATCCGGACCCCGTTGTTTTTTAAAAAATAAAAAAAAAACTCGGAAATCTTGTTTCCATTAGAATACCAGATCAGGGAGCTTCCCGGGACTTGGCTTGTGAAACACCATCGAGTCACAGCTAACCCCGCTCGTCCCATATATTGCAAAACAGTCAAGCACCTTGTTGCAATTTCTTAGACAAAACCGAATACTATAATAATCAAGAAATAATCTGTTGAAAGCCATCAACTATGAACACCTAAAATTTGAATTGCAATGGTTGGAATTTAATTATTTGCTTAATTGATTTCATTCACATTGTTGTGATCAGAATTAATTAAATAAAACTTAAATTAGATATCATGCTTGGGTTCAAATTTATGTGCTGCAGTTTAATTTTTTCTTAGTGTTGTTGTACAAATCAAAAGGATACATTTCAAAACCTTGAAAAATTAGTTGAAATCATTGCAAAGGAATAAAAAAAGAAAGAAAAATGAAAAAAACCTGTTCCTCCTCTTTCTCTTGTTTTGGTCCAAACCCTCTCCAACCCTTTCTCCCGATGGGCGGCGTCCTTCGGGCCCAGCAATCGCCTGCAGGCCGCGTAATCCGACCGTCCCTCCCTTCCTCCTTTGAGCCGCTGACGGCCTGGCCCGCGCGTAGCGCCTCTCCACCTCGGGCCGAGCGGGACTCTCTCGCCGCCGGCCGCATCGCAGCGCCCGCACGCCTCCGCGTTCTCCGCGAGCCGGCGCCATCCCTCGCCCTTCCCTCCTTCTCTGTGCGCGCTGACGCACGGGCCCCGCGTCAGCCCTTCTCTCAACGAGTCCGCCCGACTCCCGCCGCTCGCGCTACGCCGCATGCGTCAGGGGCCTCCGCACCGCCGCGCCGTTCCCGCTCCCGTGCCCGCGTAGACTCACCCTCTGCCCCTTTAATAGCGCCCCAGCGAGCCGCCCTCCCCTCGCCCTCCCCCCCTCCACCGCTGCGCGCTCGCGAAGCAGCCGCCGCGAAGCCCGCGCCGAGTTCCGCCACCGACGCCCTCCGAGCGATGCGTCAGCGTGCGCTCCGCAACCGCCGCGCGCGTTTCCCCGCTCCCGTGCCCGCGTAGGACTCAAACCCTCTGCCCCCTTTAAATAGCGCCCCAAGCGCCGCCTCTCCCTCGTCCCCGCATCGCCTCGCAAGCCGCAGCAGCGCTCCGCCGAAGCAGAGCAACGCCGCCGAAGCTCCGCGCCGCATTCCCGCCACCGTACGCCTCTTCGAGCGTTGCATCGTCTTCGCGTGACCGCGGAACACCTTCTCCCTCCCTTTTTCTTCTTGATTATCGCTCACCCGAGCGTCTTGCATTGCACAGGGGCTCCGCCGCCGCTGTCTCTCGCCGCCAGTCGTCCGCGTCCGTCCCCAAGCCCCACCAAGCACCCTGGTGAGTTCGCCTTCGCTCTCTCTCTCTCTCTCCCAGTGTTCTCGGATCGGCAAATCGAGCACCAGAGCCCTCGGTCGAGTTTCGCCGGCGAGTTCAGGCTCGGACCGGCCATGGCGCCGCCGCCCCTGCCTTCCTCTCCGGCGGGAGTGCCGCTCCCTTCCCCCTCTTCTAATCTGAGCCGATCAGATTGAATCCAACGCCCTTGAGCGGCCGATACCCCTTCGCGGGTCTTTTTGCTAAAGAGCCCCCGCTCTTTTGGCTACTCAACCCGCGGTCCTATGGCGCCCCTCAGCACTACGCTTTCCCCTCTGGAAAACGTATTCCTTTTTAGATCTGTTTTTATTTCGAAAATAAATGAAAATCCCTATTTACAGATTTGCCACTGATCTTTAAATGCTAATAATTTGCTCGTTTTTAATCCAAATCGATCCATTCAAGTTGCGTTAGATCCGTAATTTTATTCTCTATCTAGTAATATAGATTTCATCTATGTTAAATTACTTTTGAAAATAAAAGTTAGATTAATTCTTTTAATGCTTTAATCTTGCTCTTTAAAATCTTGTTTAATCTATAGTTTATTCGTTTTAGATCCGTTTAGCGTGATTTTCGCGTCTTTGTGATCGTAGTATAATATAGATTTGTTTTATAATCTTTTCAAACCTCTTTATTGTTTTTGGTGTAATGTTCTAATTATATCTATGTTGCTTCGTGTATGTTTGTTAGGATGATTGCGTGGTGATGTTGATCGAGTACAGCCGGTGAGATTTTCGGTGTTCCAGAGTTCTTTCCATCAGATCAGGACCACTAGGAGCTTTGTGATCAAGGCAACTTTAACATGGGATCATCCTTGCTACCTATTCACTTTAATTCACCTAGTCATGATTGCATGTGTCTCAATTGATTCCTATTTAGATCTTTACCATAGCTTGTTACCCTGTACCTTGTCACCTTGGGATACTTTTGCATATGGGTAGATCTGCTATGCTTTATGAAGTATGAGAAGAATCTTGACTAATGACATATGCAACAATGAGATAAAATTGTCTTTTGTAGCGACATGGGATAGAACCCCACTGTAGGGCAAAAGCTGGGACTTAAATGCAACCACGAGTGTTATAATGGCTTTGGCTTTAGTTAAGTATGAAGTGTGGACTAGTATGCTTGTGGTTCGTGAAAGGCACCTTTGTCGAGCTGGTTATGGGGTATAGCTTGTATGGGGACCGCTGCGGGTGGTACCATCGGGGTGTCCCATATACCCCTTTGCATTGGGTCCGTAGGGTCCGCTACATGCTAGAAAGGGCTTTTGAAAGACTTCATAGTGTTCCCTGCCCACTCACCTTGGCAGTGTTTTAGGAGTTGCAAACCCGGGCATATGGGCAACACGGCTTGTGGGTAAAGTGTGTAACCTCTGCAGAGTGTAAATCTATCATGATAGCCGTGCTCACAGTCACGAGCGGCCTGGAAAACTCAGAGTGTAGATGAACATGTTGTTTAATTGTTAATTGTTAATTATTAATCTTATCATGTGGTTATTATTGGGTTAGGCATAACTAAAGCTAAGTGTTGGTAAAACTTGACCAAGTTAAAAGCAACTGCAGTAAGCCAGTGTCAGCCTTTTGAGCTTCATAACCCTGTGTTACTCTTGCTGAGTACTTTAAGTGCTCACCCTTGCTTTATCATCTTCATCAGATGGCTATGAGGACTATCGTGAGGAGTACTAGGCTAGTGGTCAACCAGTCGGCGTTCCCTGTGAAGTGGAGCTTCGTCGCGAGAGTTATCTATATTTCCGTTGTTATGTTTAAGAATATTATTCGTTATATAATAAGAACTCAGTTATGGTACTATTTAAAGATTTGTCGGCTTATGTGTGTGATTGATCTCTGGGCACACATGAGTTATTCGCATTCAATTTTATTCTTAAAATTGGGTGTGACAAATTGGTATCAGAGCAAGTGTTGACTGTATGACGCAAGCCTAGTTAGAATGGTCTTCTTATCTTGTCTTTACCTTCTGTTTTCATGCTTACATTCTTGTATATATATTTTCTCAAATTGTTTATGCTACACTTGACTTATTCTATTATGAAAATGTTGTTCTAATATATCTCTATCTTTGTTATGTTCAAGATGCCTACCCTTCGTCGGTCAGCCCGCATCAGCACCGGAGGACGTGCTCCTCACCAGCAGATTGCCCCTCCTGAACCTCAATCGTCAATGGTGAAATCTCAGGGAGAACCAGAGGAGGAGGTCCAGGAAATCTCCAGTGGCGAAGAGTACCACGGGAAGGAAGCCCCCATGCCCCAAGTGCTGACGTTAATTCCTCCACTCCTGATGTTGCCAGAGAAGACCTGCCAGAAGAGCCAGGGTGGATCCGCACTAAGTATATCCAAGGAGGAGCGCACAGCAGCTACGCTCACTCCCAGCTGGTGGACCTTGTGATAGAATGCCACCCAGAACCCGTGATTGCAACCATGTACACTTGCAAGGAATTCAAGCACCCCCTCGCCAACACTTACTGGAAGGCGAAGAACTATATCTGTGGAAGTGTTAGTGGGCAAGCAGCTGAACGTGTGGATTATACCTTCCAGAGCTGTGTTGCTCATCCTACCATGAAAGCAAGCATGAAGGACGCCACGTTCTCTGCATATATGGTCATCCACAACAAATTCAGGGAAAGGATCACCAACACCCGGCGCCATTACATCTCTCGTTTCGATGCGGAGCAAGGTTGGATAATCGCCGAACCTAACGGGGAAGGTGGCCCCGTCCTGAATGAGCTCGTCAACTTCGTTCAAGAGATGATGAGCATGTATGGTCATCTCTTAGTAGAAGCAAGGGAGCTACGCAAGGAGCTCAAGCGCAGTTACCAACAACAAGATGAGCTTCGCGAAGAGTTTGGGCTACCAATGAACTTCAAGAAGATCAAGAAGAATTAGGACTAGCAGTCCCTTTATAGTTTATTCGCTAGTTTGTGAGTCGTGTGTGCTAGTGTTCCCTATGTGTTTAGTTTCTTATGCTTATGTTGGTGTGTGAGTTGCTTCTTTGTAATGATTGTTGAGGTTGTGGGCCTGTCCGCAACACTCATAGCTTGGGTTGGGTTTCTTGAAAAGTTGAATAATAAATAAAGTTGCAGTTTTCGTTAATCTGTCTTTTCAGACCTCTCTGTCTTGTTAATTTTTCCTAATTAATTTTGAACGTCCTAAAATCACTAAAATTTAACTGGAAATAGTAGACTTCCTTATATTTCCGTGGCCGCAAGAAGCACCTTCATATCTGTTCGGAGTTAAGAGAAACAATTGTTGCAAGTTGATGTTTCTGCGCAGTTCGGTATTCTGGACAGATCTGTTTAAACATGAGTTATGATTAAGTTAATGTCAGCATTAGAAAAAGTCAGAATTACGAAAGTTGTAGATAAATTCTTTATCTTTCCAACCATGTAAGCTATGCCTCGGTTTGAGTTTGGAAACTTCAGATATGACTGTTTTTCTAGACTGTTGTTGTGCTGAAAATCCAGAAAAGTTGCAGACTCATCTCATGTCAGGTTTTAAAATCGTTCTTATGTTCTATGTGACAGATGCCTCGCACCAGGACCAACTCCAGATCCAACACCAGTGGCAATGGAAGTCAGGATGACAACAACAACAACAATAACCAGCACCCTCTACCTCCACCACCTGCGATGACTCCAGAGCAGGCTCAGATGATGCAGACAATGCAAGCCATGATTCAGTTCATGCAAAACCAGCCCCACCAACCTGCTGGAGCTCCACCTGTCAACAAGCGGAGGGAATTTCTGCAAGGACACCCTCCTATTTTCTCTCATGCCAGTGATCCGTTGGATGCAGATGATTGGTTGCGTGCGGTGGAGAAACAACTCAACATCGCACAGTGCAATGACCAGGAGAAAGTGTTGTATGCTTCTGGTCAACTTCAAGGTGCAGCTCAGACTTGGTGGGAGACATACCAAGATGCTCGCCCTAGCAATGCTCCCGCTATCACCTAGGAAGACTTTTCCTGGGACTTCAAGGCGTGCCACATTCCAGAGGGAATCATAGAGCTGAAGCAAGAAGAATTCAGGAACCTTCAGTTGGGACAGATGTCAGTCAGCGAGTACCATGACAAGTTCTCGCAGCTAGCTCGCTATGCTCCCAATGAAATAAGGCATGATGCTGATAAGCAGCGTCTCTTCTTAAAGGGGATCTACTATGAACTCCGGTTGCAGCTGAAGGGTAATACATACCCGAATTTCCAATCCCTGGTGAACCGTGCCATCGTCCTAGACAATGAACGCGGGGAGATGGACAAGAAGAGGAAGCTTAGGGGACAAGCTTCTGGGAGCAACACTCGCCAGCGTCCCAACTATCCTCAGCAAGGTTACCAACAGAGGTACCAAGGCACATCCAACTTTGGGAACCGTAACCCGAACCAGCAACGTCCACCATTCCAGCAGCAGGGTGGTTACTTAGGACCTCGTCAAGGTTCATCCAGCAGTACCCCAGCAAAGACTAATGTTCCCAATACCCCATCAAGTGTTTTGCTTGTGGTGAACCCGGACATTTCTCCTATAACTGCCCCAAGAAGCAAAACTCACCAAACCCTCCAAGTCAGAACAGCAACAACCAGAGAGGAAGGTACCAGCCGCCCTCACATAATAGGAGCGTGAACCATGTGTTTGCAGAAGCAGCCCAGGAAGCGCCAGAAGTGATGATGGGTATGTTCCATGTCAACTCCATTCCTGCTACTGTTCTTTTTGATTCTGGAGCATCACATGCTTTCATATCGCAAGCTTTTGTTAGAATGCATGGAATATCTTTGTTAGCAATGCAAAATCCTATAATCGTAAATTCACCGGGTGGGGTTATGAGAACCGATTGTTATTGTCCATCGGTTACTGTTACTCTAAGGGGGGTAGACTTCAAAGCTCAGCTTACAGTTTTGAGGACCGCTGGAATCGATGTTATATTGGGTTTGGACTGGATGAGAAAGCAAGATGCAGTGATCAAGTGTGATAAGAAGATAGTTGAATTGTCTACACCTACAGGGGGCAGGATTAGTGTTGATGTGGTTATGCAACCTCCACCGACAGCCGCCATCAATCAGCTTGAGGAGAATGACAACCCAGCAGAGCGAGTTGTTGATGAATTTCCGGATGTGTTCCCCGAAGATTTGCCAGGTATGCCTCCCGATCGTGACATTGAGTTTATAATTGAGTTATTACCTGGAACTACACCTATAGCTAAAAGACCCTATAGGATGGGAATAAAAGAATTAGAAGAACTTAAGAAACAAATTAAAGAGTTGTCAGATAAAGGTTTTATTTGTCCTAGCTCTTCACCTTGGGGTGCACCGGTTATTTTTGTTGACAAGAAAGATGGCAGTCAGAGGATGTGTGTTGATTATCGGTCACTCAATGAGGTAACTATCAAGAACAAGTATCCTTTGCCCAGAATCGATGATTTGTTTGATCAGTTGAAGGGTGCTTGTGTGTTCTCCAAGATTGATCTTTGGTCTGGTTATCATCATTGAAGATCCGTGCTTCAGATGTTCCCAAGACAACATTCACTACGAGGTATGAGTTGTATGAATATACGGTGATGTCTTTCGGTCTTACCAATGCACCTGCATACTTCATGTATTTGATGAACAAGGTCTTTATGGAATATCTGGATAAGTTTGTGGTGGTATTCATTGATGATATTCTGATCTACTCCAAGAACGATGATGAACATGCTAAACACTTGAGATTGGTATTACAAAAGCTTAGAGAGCACCAGTTGTATGCTAAAAGAAGTAAGTGTGAATTTTGGTTGAAAGAAGTTTCTTTTCTTGGCCATGTTGTGTCTAACGGAGGTATATCAGTTGATCCTAGTAAGGTGGAAGATGTACTGAATTGGAAACCCCCAACCAATGTCAGTGAGATTCGTAGTTTTCTTGGCTTAGCTGGATATTATAGAAGGTTCATTGAAGGATTCTCTAAGCTAGCTAAACCTATGACCGCGTTGCTTGAGAAGGATGCCAAGTTTGTCTGGTCAGAGAAGTGTTAGGCTAACTTTGAAGAATTGAAAAAGAGATTGACTACAGCTCCTGTGTTGACCTTGCCAGACTTAAGTCAGAAGTTCTCTATTTATTGTGATGCCTCTCGTCTTGGTTTGGGTTGTGTGCTTATGCAAGAAGGAAGAGTTGTTTCGTATGCTTCGCGACAACTGAGGAAGCATGAGTTGAATTATCTGACTCATGATTTGGAGTTAGCAGCTGTGGTTCATGCATTGAAGATATGGAGACATTATCTTATTGGTCATAAGTGTGACATCTACACCGACCATAAGAGCCTGAAATACATCTTTACTCAATCAGATCTGAATTTGAGGCAACACCGTTGGTTGGAGCTGATCAAGGATTATGACTTAGATGTTCACTATCATCCTAGTAAAGCCAATGTTGTGGCCGATGCTCTTAGCAGGAAGAGTTATGCTAATGAGATTCGGACAATACCTATGCCTGAAGAGTTGTGTGCTGAACTTGAGCATCTCAACTTGAGCATTGTTGCTAATGCTATGGAGATGGTAGTGGAGCCTACACTAGAGAAGGAGATTTGTGAAGGACAGTTGTAGGATAAGAATCTGTAGTTAATAGTTGAGAACATGAAGGAAGGAAGATCACCAAGTTTCTGGTTAGATGATAATGGTACATTGTGGTATGGAAAGAGGATCTGTGTCCCCGACATCAAGTCTATTCGAGAGACAATTTTGCGAGAAGCTCATGAGTCAACCTACTTAATACATCCTAGAAGCACTAAGATGTACTTAGATCTTAAAGAGAAATATTGGTGGGTTGGATTGAAACGTGACGTGGCAGAATATGTAGCAATATGTGATACATGTCAGAGGGTTAAAGCAGAACATCAGAGACCTGTAGGACTGTTGCAACCGATGAAGATACCTGAATGGAAGTGGGATGAAGTTAGTATGGATTTCATAGTTGGGTTACCGCTTACTCGAAAAGGTTACGACTCAATATGGGTCATAGTTGATCGCTTGACTAAGGTAGCTCACTTCTTGCCAGTTCGAACCACTTATACGGGAGCACGGTTAGCTGAGTTGTACATGGAAAGAATAGTATGCCAGCATGGAGTTCCAAAGAAGATTGTGTCAGATAAAGGAACCCAGTTCACCTCGCACTTTTGGAAGAAAGTGCATGAGTCCCTCGAAACAGTATTGAATTTTAGCTCAGCCTATCACCCTCAAACAGATGGACAGACAGAAAGAACAAATCAAGTGCTAGAAGATATGTTAAGAGCATGTGCTTTGCAGTATGGTACCAGTTGGGACAAGAGTTTGCCCTATGCTGAGTTCTCATATAACAACAATTATCAGGAAAGTCTTAAGATGGCACCGTTTGAAGCTTTGTATGGACGGAAGTGTAGAACTCCGTTGTTCTGGAATCAAACGGGAGAAACTCAAGTGTTTGGACCAGATGTTCTGAGAGATGCAGAAGAACAAGTCCGAGTAATCAGGGATAATCTGAAGATAGCACAGTCTCGACAAAAGAGTTACGCTGATAACCGAAGAAGAGATTTGTCTTTTGAGGTAGGTGATTATGTCTACTTGAAAGTGTCACCTATGAGAAGTGTGAAACGGTTCAATATGAAAGGAAAGTTATCACCCAGATATATTGGTCCGTTCAAGATTCTTGAGAGACGTGGAGAAGTTGCTTATCGGTTAGAGTTACCAGAAAGTTTGTCAGGAGTTCACGATGTGTTTCACGTATCTCAGCTTAAGAAGTGTTTGCGAGTACCCGAAGAACAGCTACCGTTGGGGGAACTAACAGTTAAGGAAGATTTGACTCATGAGGAATACCCAGTTAAGGTTTTGGACACAGCTGAAAGAATTACAAGGAGTAAGGTCATAGAGATGTGCAAGGTGCAGTGGAATCGATATATTGAGAATGAGGCCACTTGGGAAAGAGAGGAAGATCTAAGAAAAACCTACCCTCAACTCTTTAAGTAAGTAAAATCTGGGAATCTCGGATCGAGATTCTTTTAAGGAGGGTAGATTTGTAACACCCTAAAATTTGAATTAGCAAATTAGGTTGGAATTTAAATTTAATTTGCTTTAAATTTGATTTAATTCAAGCATTTGTTGTGATCATAGAATTAATTAAATAAAACTAAAATAGATATCAATGCTAGGGTTCAACTTATATGTGCATAGCATGCCTCTGCATTTTTCTTTGTGTTGATTGGTTGACAAAACTCAAAAGGATACATTTCAAAACCCTTTTGAAAATCAGTTTGAAAATCATTTGCAAAAAGAAAATAAAAAAAAGAAAGAAAAATGGAAAAAAAAAACCTTTTCCCTCCCTCTCTCTATTTTCGGCCCAGCCCCCTCTCCCTTCCCTTCTCCCGCGTGGGCCGGCCTCCTTCGTCGCGGCCCAGCTCACCCGCAGGCCCGCGTAGCCGCCGTCCCTCCCCTTCCTCCTTTGAGCCGCTGAAGGCCTGGGCCCGCGCGTCAGCGCCCTCTCCCACCTCGAGTCCGAGCGGGACTCTGCTCGCCACGCCGCGCCGCGTCCGTAGGCGCCCCGCAACCGCCTCTGCGGTTCTCCCGCGAGCCGGCGCATCCGCCTCGGCCTCTTCCCCCTCCTTCTCCTTGGTGTGGCTGACAGCACGCGCCCCGCGTCAGCCCCCCTTCTCCTCCAAACGAGTCCGCCCCGGACTCCCGCCGCGCCACGTCAGCGTGCGCTCCGCAACCGCCGTGCGCGTTCCCCGCTCCCGTGCCCGCGTAGGACTCCTCCCTCTGCCCCCTTTAAATAGCGCCCCAAGCGCTGCCTCTCCCTCGTCCCCGCATCGCCTCACAAGCCGCAGCAGCGCTCCGCCGAAGCAGAGCAACGCCGCCGAAGCTCCGCGCCGCGTTTCCCGCCGCCGTACGCCTCTTCGAGCGTTGCATCGTCTTCGCGTGACCGCGGAACACCTTCTCCCTCCCTTTTTCTTCTTGATTATCGCTCACCCGAGCGTCTTGCGTTGCACAGGGGCTCCGCCACCGCTGTCTCTCGCCGCCAGCCGTCCGCGTCCGTCCCCGAGCCCCACCAAGCACCCTGGTGAGTTCGCCTTCGCTCTCTCTCTCTCTCTCCCAGTGTTCTCGGATCGGAAAACCGAGCACCAGAGCCCTCGGTCGAGTTTCGCCGGCGAGTTCGGGCTCGGCCCGGCCATGGCGCCGCCGCCCCTGCCTTCCTCTCCGGCGGGAGTGCCGCTCCCTTCCCCCTCTTCTAATCTGAGCCGATCAGATTGAATCCAACGGCCCTGAGCGGCCGATACCCCTTCGCGGGTCTTTTTGCTAAAGAGCCCCCACTCTTTTGGCTACTCAACCCGCGGTCCTATGGCGCCCCTCAGCACTACGCTTTCCCCTCTGGAAAATGTATTCCTTTTTAGATCTGTTTTTATTTCAAAAATAAATGAAAATCCCTATTTACAGATTTGCCACTGATCTTTAAATGCTAATAATTTGCTCGTTTTTAATCCAAATCGATCTGTTCAAGTTGCGTTAGATCCGTAATTTTATGCTCTATCTAGTAGTATAGATTTCATCTATGTTAAATTACTTTTGAAAATAAAAGTTAGATTAATTCTTTTAATGCTTTAATCTTGCTCTTTAAAATCTTGTTTAATCTATAGTTTATTCGTTTTAGATCCGTTTAGCGTGATTTTCACGTCTTTGTGATCGTAGTATAATATAGATCTGTTTTATAATCTTTTCAAACCTTTTTATTGTTTTTGGTGTAATGTTCTAATTATATCTATGTTGCTTCGTATATGCTTGTTCGGCGTTCCCTGTGAAGTGGAGCTTCGTCGCAAGAGTTATCTATATTTCCGCTGTTATGTTTAAGAATATTATTCGTTATGTAATAAGCACTCAGTGATGGTACTATTTAAAGATTTGTCGTCTTATGTGTGTGATTGATCTCTGGGTACACATGAGTTATTCGCATTCAATTTTATTCTTAAAATTGGGTGTGACACACTATGACCAAGTTCCACCGAGATGAGACATACAAGCTCACTTACATTTATTTACAAGATGATTCTTGTCATTCTCAATTGATAAATTTGGTCACCCTCTTGACCAAAGAAGACATAGTGCATAGACACAAGGCTATAGCCAATGATGGGGAAGCCAATTAGAGTAGGGAGGTGAGTTCTTTTATGTTCCTAAGACCATGGGTCTGGCACCAAATATGTCACTTGTACATAAACCTATTTTTTCTTACTTAATTGAGGGGCAGAGCTTTTGTCTTTTACTTAAAAATATATACTCTCTCTAAATTATACAAGGTAACTAGTGCTTTAGTTTGAATTGGGGTTTTGTCACTCTTTTGAGATTGTTGTATCCTTCTTTTTGAGATTGTCGTATCCTCGTGTTAGAAAGTGACCATTCTTGTCCCTCGCAACAGCATCCTATTTACCTCGTCTTGAATTAGCTTTGAAGGCAACATCGATGTTAATCTTATAAATGCGTTTCCGACGGTGGTTCTCACATTCCCTGCTCCCTCCCTTGGCCATGTCCCTCTATCTTTCCTTTTTTTCCAAATTTTGTAGCATAGAAATTTATCGGGGAACAAACTTCTGAAGGTTTGTCCTGTTCGTCTGATCCGTTCGGTGACTGATAAGCAGACCGATATCGGTTTTGTCTATTTTTTCTGAGATAAAAACACTGTCTCGGTGGCTGATAAGCCAAATGAACAGAACATTCACCTTATTTCTCTCCTATCAGTATCTCCATAAAAAAAGATACAGATATATGGGTGTCATGTTCAAACAAGTGTACACGAGGCGCCATAGGGCCTGTGACATGCGCCGAGCCCAGGAACGCGCTGCTGCATGCACGGCAAGCACGCAGGGCACGGCCTCCAGCAGTGGCTAGGAGGGAAAGTAGGAGATCTTTTAGCTATTTTGGTTAGTCCTTAATTAGTGGAGTTTGTTACTCTTTTTGTTGAGCCGGAGGCTATAGATATGCTGTAATCAAACACTTGGCAATTAAGAAAGATATTACCATCTAATCCCCTCTCGTCTTCTACCTAAGCCGACGGCAGGGGGGAATAACCCACCGACGAAGAACGGCAGCACGGGGGTATAACCCGGCCGGCCATCACGGACAGCGGCTACGATCTACGTAGCCGGGGTTCCCCTACCCTCGGGCTCACTGCCCTTGACAACCTGGTATCTCAGTCTCGTCGATCCTCTTCCACCACCTCCACCCAATCTTCCACCGCAGCCTCACCACCATCCCAGTCGCCGCATCCATCTCCTTCCTCTTCGCCCACGGCAACGTCCGCACCGTCAACCATGGCCGATGTGATGCAGATGCTCCAGTCCCTGACCACCGACATGTCGAAGATGCAGACCGACATGGCGGGCATGAAGGAAAAGGTCGGCTCGTCGACCGACTCCAACACCCACCACGACGGCCAGCACCACACGGATCGCCCCCCGCGGTTCCAGAAGATGGACTTCCCGCGTTTCGACGGCAAGTCCGACCCACTGATTTTCATCAATCGGTGCGAGTCGTATTTCCGCCAGCAACGCACCATGCCGGAGGAGAAGGTGTGGATGGCGTCGTACAACCTGGAGAATGTGGCCCAACTGTGGTTCATCCAGCTTCAGGAGGACGAGGGCACGCCGCCCTTGGGGCGCTTCAAGGAACTCCTAAACCTGCGTTTCGGCTTGGTGCTGCGGTCCGCCCCGCTGTTTGAGCTCTCCGAGTGCCACTGCACGGGGACGGTCGAGGAGTACTCCAACCGCTTCCAGGCGCTTCTCTCTCGCGCGGGCCGGCTCGAGGAAGGCCAGCGGGTGCAGCTCTACACCGGCGGCTTGCTGCCCCCGCTCAGCCACCAGGTGTGCATCCACGCGTCGGAGACCCTCGCGGCAGCCATGAGTCTGGCACGGGCGTTGGAACTGGTCGAGCTCGACCGTCTCAACTCCACCCCCGGTAAGGCGGCGCAGCGCGTGCTCGGGCCACCGCCCGCTCCACGTCCAGGCGTCTTGGCGGCCCTCCCTGCGCCCATCCGGCCGGCGGCCGCGGTCCAGGCGCTGCCAGCACCCCAGGCACAGCCCCTGGCCCTACCGCCACCCCCACCACCAAGCAGCGGGGGCAAGCGCCTCTCGACGGAGGAGCAGGCGGAACGGCGCCGCCTTGGCCTCTGTTATAACTGCAACGAGCCATACTCACGCGGCCACAACAGAGTCTGCCGCCGCATCTTCTACATCGACGGCGTCGAGCTGGCTGAGGACGCGCCCGCTGAGGAGGCACCCGTCTACTCCCTCCACGCCGTCGTCGGCGTTCCAGTGTGCGGTACTCTCCAACTCGAGGTGCAGGTGGGCGTGGCCACGTTGATCGCCCTCATCGACACGGGCTCCACCCACTGCTTCATCGGCGAGGTGGCCGCACAGCGGGCCGTCCTGGCCGTCGAGCCTCGCCTCGGCTGACTGCGACTGTGGCCAACGGGGAACGGATCGCCTGCCCGGGCGTTCTGCGCCAGGCGCCCATTGTCATCGACAGTCGGCCGTTCGCGGTCGACTTGTACATCATCCCCCTGGCCGGCTATGACCTGGTGCTAGGCACTCAATGGCTGGCTACCTTGGGTGATATTGTCTGGAACGTGGCCGCCGGGACCATGGAGTTCAGGGTGGCGGACCAGCAGGTCTGCTGGCGCAGCGTCACACCGCCAACACCGCCGCGCATCCACTCTGCCTCGGTGGCGGAGCCCCTCCTCGACGAGCTGCTTGCCTCCTTCGCCGACGTTTTCGCCGAGCCGAAGGGCCTGCCTCCCGCGCGTGGCCGAGCGCACCGCATTATCCTCAAGCCGGACACCGCGCCAGTGGCAGTGCGGCCCTACAGATATCCGGCCGCCCACAAGACTAAGCTGGAGAAGCAGTGCGAGACCATGATCGAGAATGACATCGTCCGGCGCAGCGACTCCGCATTCTCCTCGCCGGTCCTCCTCGTCAAGAAACCGGACGGCTCGTGGAGATTCTGCGTCGACTACCGCGCCCTCAACGCGGTGTGACGGTCAAGGATGCGTTTCCGATCCCCGTCGTCGATGAGCTCTTGGATGAGCTCCATGGCACCAAGTACTTCACCAAGCTCCACTTGCGCTCGGGATACCACCAAGTGCGCATGAGGCCGGAGGATGTTCACAAGACGACGTTCCGTACACACGACGGCCTCTACGAATTCCTGGTTATGCCGTTCGGACTCTGCAACGCCCCGGCCACATTTCAGGCGCTCATGAACGACGTCTTGCGCCCGTTTCTTCGCCGGTTTGTACTTGTTTTCTTTGACGACATCTTGATCTACAGCAAGTCATGGGCCGACCACCTGCGTCACCTCTGCGTCGTCCTTAGCGCGCTTCGTCGGCACACCCTCTTCGTCAAGCGCTCCAAGTGTGCGTTCGGGTTGCCTCTGTTGCCTACCTCGGCCACACGATCTCGGAGGCGGGGGTGGCCATGGACTCCGCCAAGGTGCAGGCCATTCACGACTGGCCGGTACCTCGTTCGGCGCGGGCGGTGCGTGGCTTCCTTGGGCTCACGGGATACTACCGCAAGTTCATCCACAACTACGGCTCCATCGCTGTGCCGCTCACCGCGCGTACTCAAGAAGGAGGGCTTCGCATGGGGTCCTGAGGCTGCCTCGGCCTTCCTCGCCCTCAAGGAGGCGGTCACCTCAGCACCTGTGCTCGCTATGCCGGACTTCGACAAGCCCTTTGTCGTCGAGTGCGACGCGTCATCCCACGGGTTTGGTGCTGTCCTCATCCAGGAGGGGCATCCGATCGCCTTTTTCAGCCGACCGGTGGCGCCTAGACATCAAGCCCTGGCAGCCTACGAGCGTGAGCTCATTGGCTTGGTCCAGGCGGTGCGCCATTGGCGGCCATGCCTTTGGGGGCGCCGTTTCACCGTCAAGACGGATCACTATAGCTTGAAGTACCTGCTGGACCAACGCTTGGCCACCATTCCGTAGCACCACTGGGTTGGCAAGCTGCTGGGCTTCGATTTCTCCGTCGAGTACAAGCCAGGCGCGACGAACGCCGTCGCCGACGCGCTATCCAGACGCGATACCGTGGAGGGAGAGCTCCTTGCCCTCTCTGCTCCGCGCTTCGACTTCATCGCCAAGCTTCGACAGGCCCAGCTGGACCACCCGGCCCTTGTTGCTCTCCATGGCGAGATCGCAGCGGGCACCCGACCAGCTCCCTGGGCACGGGTGGACGGCATGGTGCAATTTTCTGGGCGGCTGTACATCCCGGCCGACTCCCCGCTGCTACAAGAAATTGTGGGGGCCATACATGAGGACGGACACGAAGGCGTACAGCGGACGCTCCACCGGCTGCGTCGTGACTTCCATTTTCCTAACATGAAGCAAGTTGTGCAGGAACGGGTGCGCACGTGTGGAGTCTGCCAACGCTACAAGTCCGAGCACCAGCATCCTGCGGGTCTCCTTCTTCCACTGCCGGTTCCACAGGGCGTGTGGACTGATGTCGCGCTAGACTTTGTGGAGGCGCTGCCACGGGTCCGCGGCAAGTCGGTGATCCTCACCGTGGTGGATCGATTCAGCAAGTACTGTCATTTCATCCCATTGGCACACCCGTACTCCGCTGAATCTGTCGCCCAGGCTTTCTTCAATGACATCGTCCGCCTCCACGGTGTTCCACAGTCCATGGTCTCCGACCGGGACACGGTGTTCACGTCGACGTTCTGGCAGGAGTTGATGCGGTTAATGGGGACCAAGCTGCAGATGACCACGGCGTTTCACCCCCAGGCCGACGAGCAGTCCGAGTCGGCCAACCGCGTCATCCTCATGTACCTGCGGTGCTTGGCAGGAGACAGGCCGCGCGAGTGGCTCCGGTGGCTTCCGTGGGCGGAGTTCCTTTTCAACACGGCCTACCAGACGTCCCTGCGGGACACCCCCTTCCGCGTGGTCTACGGGCGTGATCCTCCTTCCATCCGGTCCTATGAACCCGGGGAAACCAGGGTGCCGGCCGTCGCCAAGAGCATGGAGGAGCGCGCGGAGTTCCTGGAGGACATCCGCTACCGTCTGGAGCAGGCACAGGCATACCAAAAGCGCCACTACGACCGTGCGCACCGAGACGTCACCTATCAGGTCGGTGATTGGGCGCTGCTTCGCCTACGTCAGCGCGCGGCGTCGTCTCTTCCTCAGGCTGTGGGCAGCAAACTGAAGCCGCGCTTCTTCGGGCCGTACCGCGTCGTCGAACTCATCAACGAGGTCGCCGTCCGGCCGGCTGGAGCTTCCTTCCCGCGCCCGCATCCACAATGTGTTCCATGTGGGGCTGCTCAAGAAGTATCAGGGGCCGCCGCCAACCGCGCCTCCACCATTGCCGCTACTGCATCATGGCGCCATTAGCCCAGAACCTGAGCGCGCGGGGTCGGTACCGCCTGGCTCGCGGCGTACATCAGGTGCTCATCCAATGGAAGGGCACGTCGGCAGCATCAGCAACCTGGGAAGACGTCGCGCCGTTCCGTACCAAGTTCCCCCAATTCCAGCTCGAGGACGAGCTGGCTCTCGACGGGGAGGGAGATGTCATGTTCAAACAAGTGTACACGAGGCGCCATAGGGCCCGTGACATGCGCCGAGCCCAGGAACGCGCTGCTGCACGCACGCAGGGCACGGCCTCCAGCAGTGGCTAGGAGGGAAAGTAGGAGATCTTTTAGCTATTTTGGTTAGTCCTTAATTAGTGGAGTTTGTTACTCTTTTTGTTGAGCCGGAGGCTATAGATATGCTGTAATCAAACACTTGGCAATTAAGAAAGATATTACCATCTAATCCCCTCACGTCTTCTACCTAAGCCGGCGGCAGGGGGAATAACCCACCGACGAAGAACGGCAGCACGGGGGTATAACCCGGCCGGCCATCACGGACAGCGGCTACAATCTACATAGCCGGGGTTCCCCTACCCTCGGGCTCACTGCCCTTGACAATGGGTTTGTTGTGGTAGGGACCAAATCTTTTGCATCATATCCTTATCAGAATGGCAGCCAATAAAACATGACGATACTCTTCTAGATTTAAAAATTTTCAGCATTCTTTCAATTTTTACATTTGAAAAATAGATGACCACAATCTTCATCCAGTGCCATAGGGAAAAAGGTATTCTCCTTCATTCCTTTTTTGGCTAGATTTCGACGAACTACCAAAACTTTTATGAACTAGGCGCCATATAAACATTTTTAGTTTATACAGACCCTTTTCAGGCGGGCAGAAGTGTAACACCCAGCCTATCAAATACCGGTTGGCTTCAACAGTGGGTTGATGTGTCACCGGACAGAGCCCATGGCCCAAAGTCAGATCCTCATCTCTACAACAAGACCACGTGAGGCCAGAACACGGACGGAGCCACAGAGGGAAGGTAGCGATTCTTCATCCTCCGTATCGAGATCATCCTTCTCAGATTATCCCTGTGATTGCTCATGTCGTCGATTTGATCTCGTCGCGGGTGTGACATTCCATCTGAGTAGTTACAAAGTCTGTTTTTGGGCTGGGCTAAAAGTGATGGCATGCTTCCACAGTTCCAAGTAAACCTGATGACACAGACAACAGATGTTGATGGATTTCAAGGCAAGGGCACCACGGAAACAGGGGAGAAGTGATCTGGTGGCGAAGGGAAGGAGATGGACATACCTCAGGTTAAGGCGATCTTGTCGATGTACGTTTTCCCTCCAGAATTATTTTTTGGGCGCCATTTTTCTGTATTATATTGCCCTAACTCCTTTGCTTCTCCTCCTGCGATGGATTGGTCCGCGTCGCAACTATTGGGCCAAAGCCGGAGAGGCTCGAAATCCTAAGCGGACGGCTCGATTGATGGTTTTCAGTATACAAGGATGTCGATGCCTCGATGGTTCTTGATCTTGATTACAAGCCGTTACCATTTACCAAGTTGATTGCCGCTGGACCATGACAAGATTGTGCTCGAGTATATAAAGCTCAGAGATCAACAGACACTGGAAGAGCAGCTAAACTGCTTTAGAGAGGAGGGACATTTCGATGCTTGTATAGGCTACAAGAAAATGCCGTTTTACTTATTCAAAGATGAGTGATACCCAAGGATCCACAGAGGACCTGGGTTCAGATACTGATGAATTGGATTATAAAGAGCTAGGAAATAAGGGCAATCAAGGTTTCCCAAAGTTTTCTGAAATACCATAATTATTGACGAACTCTGTGGTGTTCCCAAGGGGCATTTGACTCGGACTAAATGGTTGGTTGGTTGGTGACTGTGAAAACACAAAACCAACTGCAGCTCTTTGCTGACTGCTTTGTGGTGGCTAAGCAGAGGACTACTTGCTGTGTCAATGAGATGATAATTGTACCACTGCTTCGTTAGAGTGTGTTCCTTAATGTTGAGTGCCATGGTGAATACTGTCTGTGGACTATGGTGCTTAAACAAGAGGTTTGACACAGCATGACATTTTAGGGAACTTGTGGGAGATCTTATGTTGGTGTCAAATTGTGTGCCACCTGCAGCGTTAGCTCCTCATATATCGATCCTGAATGTTTTAGTGAGACTTTACAACTTTGTTGATTGTTTCGTGGTGGCCTAAGAAGATGGTTTTTTTTTGCCTGTTTCCAGCACAGTGAGATGGCAACTGTGCCGCTGCATCGGTCAAGTTTGTTCCTTAATGCTGAGGGCGATGGTGAATACTGTCAGTGGTGCTAAAAGATGAGCTTTGACACAGCATGGCATTTCAGGGAACTAGTGGAGATCTCATCTTGGTTTTAAATTGTGTGCCACATGCAGGGCTAGCTCCTCATATATGACTATATGAGCCTTAAGGTGTGTTCAGAACCCTAATTGCTTATATTGTATCTAATGGATTGTGTTTGGTTGTTCACGTATTCAATTTTTGTGAGTTGTTTCAGTCCAAATGAAATGCTTTAATCAACAGTAAGCTGTTTGTAATCTTACTATAATTTTGTTTGCTCAAGTCTCCTGTTCGCTGATGCTAGTTCAGTAAATAATATTGTTGTAAGGTTACTTGTTACAAGCTAGTATATTTCAATTTTCTGAACATGGTTTATCAAAAAAAAAATATTGAGCGTGTTTTATTAAAACAAGTCTGTACGTACAGGTAATATATTTTTTTTGTAATATTTGGAGAAAGCTGTGAAGTGCATAATATCAGATGCGCAGGGTCATGATTAATGTAGATTATATTCTATTTTTATAATTTATTTTCATAAATTACCTATCATGCACATAATGGCTTGCTGATGGTATCTAAGAGACTAAGACTAAGAAGAATTTCATGTGCTAAGTGCTGGTTGTAACTGCAGATTTTACTATTCTGAGCAGTCTTTCCAGTGTAATTTCCTGTTGTGTTCCTTTTACACATGCCTGTTATCCTCTCAGTTTTCAGGGCAAACTTTGTGCTTGCGACCAGCATCGAACTGGCCCTTCTTTTAACTGTTAGACAAGCTAAAGAAATCAAAGAGAATTGGAACACAACATGCAGGATCTTGTATCGGCTAAAACTAGTTAAATCTGCCTTTCCAATGCTTGCTTCTTATCAGAACATTGTTGAGGGTTATGCCAACTAATGATCTGACTGGTGTAATATTAGAATAGAAACAAACTGCCTTGTATAGTGAAGAACATGATCAGCAATGTTCAGTGATGTTAGATCTTATTATAGTACATTTGTGAAGTCCTGTTACAGTTGCTAACATGCATATTCCTGTACTTTTTTTCATCTTCAGGGTTTCATTATCTTGGTTCTGTATACAAATTGCTAGCAGTACTATTTTGACAATTTATATATGGTGCCACATAGGAGTATATCTTTAGTGCACATAGGTGTCTGGCTGACAGTCACTCCAACTTGTACCAGTCTATTGTCAAAAATCTTTTCGGGTCACAAAAAAAAATCTAGTTTAACAATTTTCCTTTTTTTGTCTTGTCTAGGTTATACGGTAAAGGTGACTGGTGCCCGCTTGCTGTAGCTTATCCTTACTCTTACCGTTTCAAGTTTATTTCTTGGTTCCTTTCTGCCATATTATCTTACTGTTTTGGTGCTGTATCAGTCTGCCTAACATTGATGCTAACATCCACTTTCAGATATAATTGGAAGTATAAATCTTGACATGAGAGTTGGGTCCCATGGAGCACACTGAGGTATGCCAATCATTTATCTTTACTAGTCTTATGTTGTGCCAATTGATATGGTGGTAGACATGAAGGCTCTCAACTCTCAACAGTTGTTATGATATTGTTTCCCACTCTCGGTTGATGAGAGGAACTTGCGATCCAGACTTGCAGAGTCTTTAGAGATGTGCCATGTTGATGTTGTACCCCTTTTGTGATTGTTTTAATTCAGTTTCTAGAAAATCTCTTATAGGTCAGAGACGGAAGCAGCAAACCAGGCTTCCTGATACAACACAAAAAAGCTAGCTGATTATGGGTGACAAACTCTAAACAACAGAAGCTGAAACCCTTGGATTGATTCTCCATGGATCATTGGGAATCAAATGAGTTAGTACCAACCTCAAGGCAAGGTTCTGTATGACCTTGACTATTCATGTCAGATTCCCAATAGAGAGCATTCAGCAGTTGGGCCATCTGACTGCATGATCCTTCTAGTGCTGTCACTCTCAGGGTCTCAGGCTGCTACTGCTGATATATTGCTCCCCCGCAAGGTTTGGTATCTGACCAGCACCAACTAGCTAGGAAATCAGCAGGCTTTTTTTGCCTGGCACTTTCGCGTGAGGAGCAAGGGTGTGGTTACTTATGTGGAAAGGCGGCAATCTGCCACTAATTAATATTCCCTTTGACAAGACGCTCCCAACCCATTACTAGTTTCATCAGTATTTATATATATAGTAATAATAACGTTTTGGCCGGTTTCGTATTTCGTGGTTGGTGGAGGGAAGCAAGTAAATGTCGGATGGAGGAGCTGCATGCCCTGCCCGACTTTATTGTGTTTTTTTTTTCCAGCATGCCATCGAGCACCAACCACTACTCGTTGTTCTTCACAACAGGTTTCATTCATTCTGCTTGATCGAAGTTTCTTTGAAGGCCTAAAAGATGAGTGTTTTGGCTGTTGTTGCCCCACTGCACACTGCATAGTTGACTTATCCCCCTGACAGCGCTAACATGAGAGCAAACTGCATGACGGGTTTTTGCTTTAAGCTATTGCATTGCATTCACCAATAATGAAGTGGAAGCGTTTATACGAAGTGCTTTTCAGTTGAGATGCTAAAATTCTGGAGAAGAATACGATGAGCGAGGAGGGAGGTGCTGACGCAGTACGTGGGTACCCTGGGTACCAGGTTTTCTGTTCAACAGAGCACAATCTCAACTCGGATCATGTACAGGACACAAAAGTTTGAACAGTTTAGCCAGCGGTTCTAGCTCGTCGGATACAATACAATATACAATACACGGGAGGCAAAGTGCATGCAGTGCAGTCCTAGAGGAGGTAAGGCCAGGACTACAACTTCCATGCCTTTTGCCGGACCTCCTGCGGCTACAATCGCCATCCATCAACCACCGCGTGCTGGACGGGCTGCATGCATGCCGTGTATGTCTCCGGTCGTCCGTGCCCATGAACTTTATTTCCAGAAAGTCCAGTGTGCCGCTGCCCGCTGCAAGTTTGTTTACACTTGCTCTCTGTAGGTGTGCCTGTGTCTTGTGCGCAAGCTAGCGGTTGCTTTCGCCGACGTCGAAGAAGAGCTTTTGGCATGTTTGATCCGGCAAACCGGAGAAAAGCGATGGGAACGCCGAGGCGCGCCTGCCGGAGAGCG
Source organism: Microstegium vimineum (assembly GCA_022036555.1). Taxonomy (NCBI): domain Eukaryota; kingdom Viridiplantae; phylum Streptophyta; class Magnoliopsida; order Poales; family Poaceae; genus Microstegium; species Microstegium vimineum. Next base: position 34,934,781 of record CM039123.1, read on the forward strand.
GGACAATTTGAATTGACCGGGGTGTTGAGTATTGCTACCATGCCGTGCATGCAACAAGCTAGCTTCTCAGTCGAGCACTCGAGCCGTCTCACTCCCAGCCATGCATGAGAATTGACAGGTTCTTGTGAATCGTGACGTGGGGGTCTTTCTCAGGTGATGTAGAGGCATCTAGCCGGGCAAACGTCGACACGGGAGCGGTGCGGTGCCGTGCCGCCGTGCCAGAGGATGGAAGAATTTATACTCCTAATCCGACAGGCAATGAGAAGTGAACGAACGTGCAGTGGCGACTGCCAAGCTAGGAACGTACAGTGCGGACGTGCGGTCCAGGAACCTGATGCTGTGCGCTGAACCATGACCGGCTGATCCTGACAGCCCTGCCCTGCCCAGCGGATCCGGTGCCGACGAGCGAGCGAGGTGTCGTCGGGCCAGGGCGCCAGGCGCACGGGAGCACCCTGGTCTGGTGGTGGAAGTGGAATGTTGCTGCTCCTACTCCTTTTTTTCCCCTGGCCCTGGCCGACTGGCCCCTTGAGTGGAATGTTGCGCGCAGTCAGTAGTGTATGCAGCGGGATCATGATGCCGTTCCGTGGCCCTCGCGCCAGGCGTGCGGCCCTTTCCATCATCCCGTCTCGCATTCCCATGGCGCTCCGCTGCTAGTAAAATGCTTCCAACTACTCCTACAATCATATCCTACTAGTATGCGGCTATGCACCGGAAGCAATTGAGGGCGTCCACAATGATGCTAGCTATATAGCTAGCTGATGTGAATGTGACAGACAAAAACAAATATTATTATATATTATTGTACCCACATGTTCATCTCTTAGATCCTTGAACTACGTAAAATAGACTAGCTATCTACTCGTCGCTAGTGACTGTTTATGTTCACGTTATAATAGCTAGCCAAATAAGGATGCCCTGGGTTCTGCCTGTCCCGCGGCCGCGGAGGCATCGATGGAGGGGCTCGGCCACTCGATCCCTTCCATGCATGCATGCTTCCCTGTCTGCCTGCCTCCACCTTCTGCAGGCGGCGCGGCGCATCACTCTCGCTAGCTAGATTTGCCTGTGGCTGCGAGCCATCACCAACCCCGATCTTTCTCTCTGCATGCGCGACCCTGCAGTGCGTGAGCCTGATGCGCCCATGATAGGGCAAATCCTGTGTCATGTGGATCTCTGCTCGTCTGATCAGGATCAGCACAGAGCGCAGGCCAACGGGTCGCCGCCCGTCCAGAGCTGTCCTGCCCTGCCCTGCCGGGCAACAGGCGTTTGAGTCTGTCAGCGGGCAACAGGACTACCGACCCGACGCGGCTCAAGACGTGTGCGTACGTACGTGTTGTCGCACATGGACCGAGCGCGAGCCTAGTCCGTCGCGTTGTCGCCACACGGCGGTGCTGTTAATGGTCGGGCGACCCATGCCATGACGTGACTCAGTTCGTTAATAATCCCGCGTCGCGTCCGCGGTCCGACCCCGGGCCCCGTATAGCACGCGTATACTACTACTACTAGTACGCGCATAGTATGCTCCAATCCTACACGCATACCGTAGCCTGTAATACTAGGTAGGAACATATATGCACATGCCTCAGAGTCGTGTGCACAGTACTCGGATCCGGCCAGACCAGACCAGTTCTCGCCGCAATATTACAGTAAGAGTCCACACTTCCACAGCACATGTGCTACAGGGTACGGCTACGGTTATTACAGTAGCAGGTGGTGCCCCAAATCCAGGCCTGATTCAACTGTCTGAAGAAGATACCATTGAAGGCGGAGCAGAAGTACAGTGGTGACGGAAGAGGAAGGATCCAAGTCCAACAGAGGGGCGCCAGCGACGCAACTGACAACTACTACCTCAAGCCTCCGGGGAGGGAGTGTGAATGATGAGCACGAGCAGCCAACGCCGCCCGCGCACAAACAAAACAAAACAAAACAAAACGAAGCGATCGCCCGATAAACAGCTCGGCGCTCGGCAGCGGACAAAACTGAAGTCGCGGGTCAGAGGTCAGCAGAGCTGATATTCCCAGGTCGCCGTAATTGACATCTTCCTCCCAAACAAAATTTTCAAAGCTCACATAAAATTTTCTTATAACTGTTGAGGCTAATCCACTGTCTTCGTCTAATGTGCTGCTGCTGCTGATGCCAAACTTGGCTGCCTAGTAGTAGGAGTACAAACCAAAGCAGATCCCCCGAATCATCATTGAATTTTGTTTTCACTCTCGTGGCGGCTAGCTAGGCGCTAATTGCTACTACTGTACTACTAACAAACATCGTCACATCATCTTCGAGATTATAACAAAAAAAAAAAGGAAATGAAACAAAAAAAAAGGAACTTTGGCCGGCGCTGCCCGCCGCCGACGCGGACCGGGCGGCGAGGCTGCGTCATCGGAACCTACCCATATCAGCGAGCTTCCGGGAGGTGTTGCGCCCGAACGACGCAGCGCCTCCGGCCGACGCGTGTCGCCGGTGGCTGTCTCCCAGTCCCAGCGTGGAGGAGGGGTCCGGCGGCTGGCACCGGCGCCGGCCACCAGCGGAGCTGGGCCGGACGAGCGGGCTCAGGCACACGGCGAACCCCGAGATCCCGTCCCCGCTGGCGCCCGCGCCCGCGCCAGCGCCGTGGCGCCGCCGGTGCTGCTGCTGTCTGGCCGGCGACGGCGAGGGGAACCACCAGCTGCTGCTGCTGCCTCCGGGGGACTCAGGCTCCTCGTCCTGCTGCGCTGGCGGCGCCGGGAACGACGCGGCCGCAGGCAAGTCGACTGGCCTCCGCTTGCGGCGGATGATCGCTGAGAGCCACGAGGTTGACCGCCGTGGAGGCTCCTTCCTGCCCGCCGCCTCTTCCCGTCCGTGCCGCCTGACGCCGAAGATCGCTGACAGGAAGGACCGCCTCGACGCGGCCTTCCTCTTGCCGCCGGTCTCCTCCTCCTCCTCCCCAGGCTCGTCGCGGCGAAAGGCGGCCGGTCCGACCTGCGGCGTGCGGAAGAAGAGGAGGTTCGGCTGGTGCTGGTACCCGGAGGAGGTCGCGTAAGCGCAGGCGTCGGAGCGCCGGTGCTGCACGTACGGCGAGACGGAGCGCGGGAACGCCCCAGCCCTTTCGTCAGCGTGGCCGTGCCCGTGCCCGTGCTGGTGCCGCCGAACGGGCGAGCCGCCGCAGCTGCTGTGGCTCCCGTAGCCCCCGTCGCTGCTGGCGTCGGCGGCCTGGGCGCGCTCGGCGGCGAGCGCGAGGAGACGGTCGCGGAGGCAGGGCGCGCACACGCCCACGGGGTTGGCGTAAGGGTGGAGCTTGCACCTCATCTCATCTCCCAGCGCTCATCACGCCGGCCAGCCGCCCGCCGCAGAGGAAGGAGCAGCAGAGGCAGGCAGATCGCGAGGCGCAAGAGACAGGAGCAGCGCGGTTGGTTGGTTCGTTGGTTGGGTTTGGATTTTGGCGTGGCCTTTGTAGCAGCCAGCGGCGTTGTAGTTGCAGCAGAAGGGCAAGCTCCCCGAGTTGAGCCTGTCGGCCTGTGCTGTGTGTGGCCTGTGGGAAGACCGGAAGAGTGGTTGGGCTGGGCGATGGCGCCGTAATGGCTAGGATTTATTTTGGGGGAGGGAAGGACGGGGTGGGGATGCGGGCGCGTGTGACCGGGACTCCGAACGAAACGGGGCGCAGGCTACTCCGCAAGTCTAGTTCAACCCCGGGTTCATTTTTTTTATATAATTTATTACAGTATTAACAAGCATAGTACAAAATAAAATAATACTCTAGTCTTCCTCTCAGAAAAAGTCTCTGTTCAAGAATACATAGTGAGAATGAACTCATCAAGGGTTGGATATATAATATAAACATATAACCACGGATTTGCAAAATGGAAAATCTCCGCACTGACAAGAATTGGCAATCTCTTGAATTGAATTGACCGATCCATGAGCACGAGGCCCCGCTTGGAACACGTGACTCTAGAAATTACACTATTTTACATGAATTTTACTACTTCTAACAACAAAAGCAACCCTAAATAGTATTAGGGTATGTTTGGATCCCTTGATAAATTAATAAATTACTAAAAAAACAAAAGAATTGCTATTTTTTGTAAATGGATCCAAACATATAAGGCAAAAAAATAACAAAAAAGCAAAAATTTATCATTTGACAAGTGGCAAATAGTGGTAAATAAAAAATTCTCCCAGTCACACCCCTCCCTCCTATACATGACATGTGAATGACAGTACAATTATTAGGGATAGAATTATCTTTATATTTGTCATTTATTATTTGCCATGTGATCTAACACACTAGAAAATAGTAAAAAATTGCTAAATTATTTATCATTTGCTAAAAGATCTGATACATGTATTAATTAAAGCGTGGAAGGGGGCCCACAGGCTAACATTTCTTATTCATTCTTTCACTCAATTAGTAATGTTTCTCTTCCTCACTGTAATAGCAGCGTCTGTAAGAGAGAGCTGAGGGCGGGTGGCGTGACTGCCGCCAGCTCATAATCAGTCATTTGCTCTAGCAATCGCGAAGGAAAAGAAAACAAGAGATTGTAGTGGATTCTTTTTTTCCTGTGAAATCGGAATCTAGCTACAGGAATCCAAAGGAAAGGAAATATTAATTCCTCCGTTCCAAACGCACTTTTGGTTTCCTTTCCTCCATTTTCTGATTTCTACAGCTTTCCTTTGAAAAATACTCCAATCCAAACACAGCCTTAGTATGTGAATGAATTGCATGCCGATTGCTAAACGGGAATACCGTTAAGACGGAGTTATTGCCCGAAGGAGTAGGACGTCCATATGCATGGGATTTATTGCCCCCGTTGTCACTGACGGACAAATTGAATACGTTTGGGGACAGGACACGTAGTGGGAGCATATGCATGCGAGGACGTCCTCTTCCTCTCTCGCGTGTTTGTTTTGGGATCGGATTCATGTCCAGCAGTGCAGGCTCAAGAGGCAGTTGGGTGTAGGGTGGTGGCAGCCCGATCCCGTCCTCGCTGGTATACTATAAACTCGCGTGTACAGTCCTAGGTCGATTGGACTCACTCAAGTCAAACGTCAAAAACATGGTACACAAAAATGCCGGCACATGCCATTAAACACAGTGCAGGTACAGTCGTAGAAATTTGTTTGCTGGAGAGCGAGCGTATGCCGTCTCTGTTTGATTATTTGCCCTGCTTTTTCGGTTTCATTCATTCCTATGGTATTACATTCGTTGGAGTATGCATACTGCTACTATGTGAATGAATAAACTAGTACAGTACTAAAGTAGTAATAGTGCCAAGTGTTCGCGAGAGATACTAGACCGACAGGCGTGACAGGGAGAAGCTTCCATCCATTTGGGTCCGTGTCCTGGCTGGCCCATGCCTACTACAGGAACAAGGCTTGTCCAGGTATGACGGTAGTAGTAGCAGTAGTAGACAACAACAGCAGCTGACGGGGAGGAGCTTAGCAGAGCAGTTGGATAGTGTTTTCCGAGGAGGAGCGGCAGGTGAGGTGACCGGGGAGACGCCGACAGACCTCCCCCCGCGCACACGACACGCGAACAACGACGCCCTCCCGCCCGTCCGCCGACGAGGGATCATTTGGGGGTGGAGACGGAAGAAAGACTGGACCCTGGAGAGGAGCGCGCGGGCGCTGCCGGTGCTTGGCATGTGGCGAGCAGCAGCGCCACGGGATTACATGTGCAACCAACTCTTCTTCTTGTTTAATTGCATTTGGTCCGTAAGGGGGTGGTCAGCGGCATAGAAATTACAGTACTATACAAGCTCGACGAGGAAGGCCTGCACGAGGAGATTACTCATTACTCGTTCGGTGATCCGGTCCGACCACCCACTAGTAGTAGATATATATAAATGCCTAGACCAACCGCCACGTGAGACCGTATATACGTGTGCTACTCCAAAGTAGAGTACGTAATGGCCAACGACTACCGGCAGGCATGGTGCAGCATTTACGCTTCTAATCCAAAGGGCGGCCCTGGATCTTGTTCAGGCATTACATTACCATCACGGCCGACCGTGACAGATAACATACATACGCAATTAGTAGCAGGGGTACTTGTTACCACCATCAATCAATATTGGCCGGGAAATTTTGAGCGGCTATTACGTACTGCTGCTGTGGATTGGCAGCGATGGCGGTTTCGATCTGTACAGAATGTGGACAGCCAGAACAGCCAATGAATCGTATCCATGGTGACGGACGTGCTCTAAAAGCATTCAAATCGTATCAGCAATGAGGAAGGGGACGGATCAAGGCCTGATTCATAGGAGCACATTTATTCTGGCTGGCAGGTCGTGGTGGCAACAATCTCACCAGAAACACTAGTAAATGACGTGTATGGCTCCTGATTACAATATCGTGTGCTAAGGACGACCAGTCCAGTCTGCTGAAGATGCATGAACTCGTCAAAATCAGGACAGCACGTCATGCGTTTTGAGTTTCTGTTCCAGAAGAAAGACCTGTTCTATGCGGGGAACTCATGGAAGGGTGCACGGCGGGCAAAACGTCCTCTAGAAAGCGTGAATCCATGGCCAGCAGGCGAGGATATTTCCCGGGCGAATCAAAAGGGTCAGATCCTGACCGGAAAACAACGAACGGATTCGTCTGTATGCTGCTGAAAGAATGCGAGCATGCCAAATAAGCATTTAGAAATTGACCAAGGATTATGCGGGAGTTGACTGACCTGAATACCTGATCCCTGTTTCGGATGGTTCTGCACTGCACACGTCATTCATCCCGGATGTGAAAAATGCCAGCAATAACGCTAACAAATAAGATAGGTGGCAGACGGGTCTTGCAGGTCCAGCAGGCCGAGAATGTTCAGACACAATACTGTCAAAACATTGTTTATCGAACGGCTCTCATCCAATTCGTTTATGTTAGTGTGGACAACCCCAAATAACTTCCCTGATTCAATTGCATGGTAATGTTCGCAGGCAACAATGTGGTGTGATTGACTAGTGGCAAGTTGCATAAAACAATATATTGGTCATTAAGTCTGAAGTAGTCTGAATTCTACAAGACGGAAGAAGAATCGACGTGCATCCTACATAATCTAGGTATCATGAACAAACTTCATTCTCATTCGTGCATACAAGTTTGCACATGGGTTACGAAGGACTCAGAGATTTGCACCTAATAAGAGTTGGGAGTTGAAAGTACAACACAAGCAGTCAAGCACACAACTGGTATTAACAGGCTAAGATACGAGACAGGTGATTGGTCTACTAATACTTGACAGCCAATGCATAATAGCTAGCTGCTAATTCTGCATTTATCGAATTACATTGTGTCTAATGAAGGACAAGTGTTACCTTCATCGTGTCCATGACACGGAATCAATCTCGTCCCGAGCAGACTTGTACAGCTCAAGCCTCTTAGAGCATTGCAACCTGCGTTCCATGAGGGCAGGATCCTCGTCAAGGAGTACTGCAAGTTGCTTAGCCTGCAAAAACAAAATTTATTTACTGGAAAAATTGGTAGAAGGAATGAACAAGCTAGAACACAAAGAAGGCTACTCACATCTTTCCCACCCACTTGAGTATAGAACTCGTTAAGCAGGGACCGCTTAGCTTCTCGGACCTGACAATGGACAACAGACTTGGGGATAGTATTCTTCAGGGTTTCAGACACCATGCCAATGTATGAGGACACATTAGAAGCAATCCTCCTGAAATGTGCATCACTGTAACGATCATCCGAAGGAGCAGGGGGGTTCGCAGTTCTGGGATTCCCAGGAGCAGGAGGATTTCCAGTTCCAGTTTTGTCAACTTCCTGCGGGAGCTTCCGGAAGAACTCCACAGTCAAATATGCTGACTCCATATCAACCAGTCGTAGAGTAGTTTTCCTGCCATCTTCACGGAATTTCTCGAGGGCCTTATAGCATGCAGCAGCAAGCTCCGTTTGTAGAGATGGAAATCGTTTCAACTCCTAAAGATGCAGTAACTTTTGTGACTAATGTACAGGGGAAAAGGATGTGACTGATACTTTGGTATCTAAGAAACCAAGGACCAACCTGAGTCTCTCCAATGGATATCCTCACCAGCTCTTTCAAAACAGAATGCACCTGCAGTGATGTAAAAGACTCTTCAGTTGATGAAAGGAAATACTAATACCATGAGCACAGGATAAAGCTTTCTTACAGCATCTACAGAAGCTTCAGCTGGTCCTCTAAAATAATTGAGAGCAGATTCAATCAGCCGACGGTACCCTTGCTCAGGAGCAATTAAATGAGGCTGATAACCATCTGCCTGTGATACAACCCGCTTCACATTTTGCACAGCGAGGTGGCGATCAAATGGAAGCTTCCGCAGAGCAGAAGGGAGTTGGTTATCAAAGACCCCATAAATTCTATCACCACCAGGTCGTCTACAAATTTTATAATTGCATTTCACATGTAAGGAGTAAGGACAGCCCAGAACAATAATCAGATCTACAGTAAATCAATTTGGAAAAAACATTGATATGAGGTTTACCCTCCATCAGATGTTCTTTGAATATTTTATCAAATGCACGGCAAAGCTCCAAGATGAGGTACAATTGAGCCTGCAAAAGAACAGACATGATGTCCCTATGTCCATTAAACTTGAATGCACTTTAGCTCAAAATTTCAGTAAGATTACCCCAGCATCAGAGGCAATAGGTCTACCAAGGTGATCCATCTCAGATTCAAGCTCATCAATAGTTTTGTTTATCAGAGCGGTTATGCTCGGAATGCGTGATCGGATCGCAGCCTCTAGATGCTGAAAGATGGAAGCAGCACTGCATCATCCACCATTTTTTAGATCACTAACAGTAGAAATGAAAGCATTGCAAGATTTCTTGAACCTGTGAAAGAGTTTAGCAAGATATTCTGAACCCATCCTGCTGGCAAGATGAGAATATTCAGGACTAGAATCAAAGAACTCTTGCTCTTTTCGCCTAGCAATAATCATGTCAACATTCTTGTTGATATCTGCCTGTGAACGGTTCACAATTCCAACCCAGGGATGCTGCAGTCTATAAGATCTTCCTTCAAGAACCTAAATGAAAATGAAGAAGCAGGGGAAGTTATAGAGTCCAATGGAAATAAAAAACAAAAATGCACACAGAATAAGAGACCATAGACATGTACGTCAAGTGCATTTGTTCCCTTGTCCATTAAATCAAGCTTTGTCAACACACCAAACGTCCTCTCACCTGAAGAAATTTAAGATCATCCTCAGCCAAGGAATTAACTAGGCGAATCAAAAGGGTAGGACTTTGTCAGCATGGAGATTCTCAAATGATAATTAACCTTAACTTTGGAGAAAGGTAAAAAGTAATCTAAGTCAAGTTGCTGACAGTAAGAAAGACTCCTCAATTATTCCTCTTTCTTGTCAACTTCTTATTTTACATTGACAATTTGACAATATATCATACACCATCCAAAGTTGATCTAGTAGCTGAAATGAGTTCACAGCTTCACATTCTCTTATTTTATTGGTGTTCACAAGCATTATGTTTCCTGGCACTTTTTTAGATAATAGAGTAATCATATCATACCCTGTGCATCAAAAGAGATGCACACAGTCACAAATTTATTACATCATTTTAGAACTTTGCTACATAGCACAAAACTAGGATACAGCGAGCCAAGAGTTTGAACACTACTTATGTCTCCTACCCTGTCAGTCCATAACATATTTATCCATTATAAACAAACTGTCAGTGACCTCAACAACAAAACTTTGAATGTTCTGAACTTATAGACATGAAAAAGTGTCAGATATACTTGAAATGAGGTTTGTTAGGAAGTATCCTATTTATCCATTGTATAAATGGTTAGGGAACAGGATAGCTTCATTTAGAAACTGGTAGAAGTAACAATGAAGGGAAGTCTATAATCAGTTAGTACAAAATGACCCTCATTTGCAGTTGGAGCACAGTATAGTATAGTATGTTTAGAACAAATGCTCTCAGGTTCTACCCAACACACTGAAACAATGCAAATGGTCTTTATCCTAAAAAGATGTGCATTCAATCATTGTTGGTAATAATCCTGTGTGTTTAGGCACATGCTAGTGTCTTAGGTTCATAGACTTTACTTTAGCTAAATTTCAGCATGGAGTAACAGGAGAAATAGGCTGATTATTTGGGTAATATTCTGCATTAATTAAAAAATCATAGCCACAATTGTAGCTCTCAGCAGTGTATAAAGCTAGGAGGAAAATCAGAAAAGGCTAAGTCATTTCAGCCACCAAAACCATTGTGTGTGTGTTCTTATGTGTGTTCTTGGTGATCTGTTAAGAGGCTATTTGCCTATCAATCATTGTTCATGACGAGCACAGATGATATGGACAAGTTTTGAGCGGACAAAAGGTTTTATTGGACATATGTGAAAAGAGAATACACAAGTATTCAAACTCACAATCAAAGCAGGTATCATCAGCTAATAGAAGTAATAGACCGTGGAAAAATAAGTATGCTATCTTGATTCATACCAGATGGATCCACTTCCCGAGCAAGCTTGATTGCATCTGATGTTGCTATATCTTGATTGGCGGGAGATATAGCCAGTATAATACAATTCGGCTGCAAAGAAAATACAGAATTCAAGACACCTTGTTGATGTGATTGAGAATAAGAATATAACCATATGCAATAAGCAAGTGCCAAAACATAGAGTAGGTATAGGAAGTTAGGGAGTGAATTCAAGATAGAGCAGACATAATAATACAGACCATGCTATAGAAATTCTACGAGTCTTATATTAGTAGATCTGCTCATGAGCTCAAGTGTAATGGTTAAATGCTCTTGAATATACAGAGTATTTCCTCACTATTTTCAACTAAAAACCTAGTTTTAAATAGTGGACTACACAATTTAGCAGAAGCCTCCTCCAAAAGCAATAAAAAGTCACAACGAGATATAGCGGAAACTATTTCATTTAGTGGTTTTATAAAACAAAACATCGAAATTGTCAATTAATTATGAACAAAAACATGAAACTAACAAAATTTCATAAACATAAATACTCAAATACATATAAAATGCACTAGGATACATATCCCATGTCTTACCAATCATTCAATTAATCAATATACTCACGGCTATAATCAACATTCATATTCATTCAATTAACAATGAAGAAATAAACTCAATTGTTACTCAATGGCTCATTACATTAATCATTGAAGGAAAAAACAAGAGTGAAATGCACTGTGGGTCCTTAAACTTTCCCCCACTTGTTGAACTTTTTTTTTTCGCTCGTCCTGAGTCCATAAACTTTTTCCTCACCTAGGTCCGTTAACTTTTATTTCACTCATCTAGGTCCACAGCAAGCCACATAAGACTTTGTTGCCTACGTGGCCACTGATGTGGCGCCCCGTGCTTTTTTAAATTTCATAAGCTAGCTACATCTTTGAAAATTGTATAAAATCATATAAAAATCATTAAAAGGAAAATCCAGGTTAGATTCCACGTGAATAGATTTATGCAATAGATATATAACATGACATGCTTTAGTTTAAAATTTTTGTTGTAGTTGTAGATCTATGTGTTTCTTTTTTTAATTCATAACTGCACCTCCTATGCTCCAATTGTGGTGAAATTTTTATGGTAGACTACTCATTACATGCTTGAGCTATGGTAAAAAATTTGCTTCAGTGGAGCATGTATTAACTATTAAACAAGCATAAACCTAGATAATTCAAGAACTCGGTCATATGTCCTCCTTGAATCTGAAATTTTTACCATATCTCAAGCATATTAAGATTAGTCTATCGTAAAAATTTCACCACAATTGGAGCACAAGAGATATAGTTGTGAATTAAACATAGAAACACATAGATCTATAGCTACAACAAAAACTTTGAACTAAAGCATGTCATGTTCTATATCTATTGCATAGATCTATTCATGTCTAACCAAACTGGATTTTCCTTCTTACGATTTTTGAATGATTTAAACAATTTTTCAAATTTTCAGTCAGTTTTTGTTTTTGAAATAAAAAAACACATGGTGCCACATCCGTAGCAGAGTCCTATGTGGCTTGTTGTGGACCTAGGTGAGAAGTGGAAAAAAGTTCATGAACCCCGATGAGCAAAAAAAGTTCAAGGACCTAGGTGAGAAGTGGGAAGAAGTCATGCACCCAGATGAGCCAACAAAAAGTTCATGGACCTAGGTGAGAAGTGTGAAAGGTTTAAGGACCCACGTTGCATTTCTCAAAACAAAATAGAGAGGCATAGAATTCTATTCATTAGGGCAAAGAGTGAATATTTGACTCAGGATTAGTGGCGCTAAAAAAATTGCGGCAAAGACAACTAGCAGTGTTTAGCGCAACTGGTGTAAAGTGCAATAGTGAAAGAATCGACAATATCATAGAGGTAGGCCCTCTGAAAATGCTATAGATAGATATTTAGAACCATGACTAAAAACAAGGTAAACATCAGTGGGTATAATTCTATTCCAAAGAAGAAATGAATGTTAATGCTAAAGCATTCTGTATGACCACTAAAGGTGCCAATGATGCAAGTGTTACATCATTTAATTTAAGAAAACACCGTACAAAATATGCCAAGGTCATAATCAGTTCCAAAGATATCTGCACCATTCATACCTTATCAACATACGAACGCACCATGGTTTCGATATCCTGAACAATGCTTTCAGGCTGCCCCTCTGAAAGAGAACATTATCAATGAAACTTCTACTGAAAAAACACCTAATACAAGAACATGAACAGAAACAATAAATGTGTTTACATACCTACTGCAACTTTTGTTAGACCCGGCAGATCAATCAATGTTAAGTTGACCACTGCAATAATTGACTGAATTGAGTAAACATATATACTACAAAGATTCAGGAGCTCAGAGATGCTTTTGCATATAAATCAACTGCTCTACAAATTAGTAGCCAATAAGAAGCTTCCACTAGCATCAACTTCAATTATTAAAACATGACCAGGACCAGGAAAACAAAAGCAAAAAAAACATGGCAATGCTGTTTTTATCAGAAAGAAAAGATATAGTTCCATACACATAGCATTGGACTGAGATTTTTAGATTCAACAACTAAAAACAATAGTAATAATCTTCATTTTTTTTCTTTTTTTTTCTTAAAAAAGCAGTGGCAGGTTGTGTCCAAGGCTTAGATACCATGTGGAGAGTATATGCTGAGATGAATTGGAACTGGAGATATTTGCTTTGACTTTCCAGTCAACCTGTCAGTTTCATCTTGGATTTCCTTCCATACAAGAGCTGCAGAGAACAATAAATGTTGACATCTGAGATAAGTACTTCAGCCATTTCCATGTACTGAAAAATACCAAATCCACTCTGAGATCAAAGGGCAACTGCTTCTTACTGATTTTGTGCATTCTACTTTTGAATACATGTTGCTAAGCATGATAAAATGCACATAATATTTGAACTAGCAGCACAACATGGGAAACACAAAGATGATCATGCCATTTACACAAGTCAAATACTGCTTAGACCCCAATTGCAACGGCAGGTGCAACATAGCAACTAAGGTAAGGAGTGCCATCCTCATGGAGCAGAAATTTTGAAGAGAACTTAAATAGGAGGCAATACAATTGCACACATCACTGAAAGAACCGGATTCGTTAATAACTGGATAGTAGTAAGACACAGCTTCTGCTAAGTTACTGGTTTCAGTAAACAGTGCATCTTGCGATGGGAAACATGGCCATTAAAGCATTCAATTATACTAGCAATTAACGTACCAACAAACCAATTTCATAGCAGCTTAGGCCAAGAATAACCCTATATCGCTGAAGACTACGAAGGTTGCTTACCGAAATCAGTGAAGCGGCGCTTGGGCATGTGCAGGAACTCGGCGTACTCCTGCACCCCGTCCTCCGTCTTGTGCAGCTGCAGTACGAGTGGCCTACGCGTCACGATCCCTTCCAATCCAAACACAAACCAAAAATCATAAAATTTCGAGCCAAAAAAATAACATGATTCGGCGATGAAGGTAAACATCTCTTCCTACCTGATCCTCGAGGCAGGAAGTCTCGCCCCACGATGCTCTCGAGCACCGATGATTTCCCCGAACTCTGTACATGGCCGCCCAATTAAGCGCCCTCGTAATTAAGCTACGGAACAAAATCCTAGGCGAGCAAGCACCTAGAGGTAACAAAAAGGAGGCGGACCTGACCGCCGACGACGGCGACCGATGGGAGAGCTTCCCAGAGTGTGGGGAGGGAGGCGGCGGCGTCCCCGCCGCCGTGGTCGCCGAGGACGGTGCAGGCACGCTGGATGCGGTTCACGAGCACGATCACGTTCTCCATGGTCGCCATCTTCGAGGTGGGAGGAGAAGAAAGCGATGTGCTGCGACGAAGCGGGGCGGAAGGTTCTAGAAGGAAGCGGAAGGATCGAGGGGGAGAATGCTCCCCGCTGCCTGCCTGTGTCTGAGGTAGGAGCCGAGCAGATAGAGGCGTCGCTGCTGCAAGCCTGCAACCCGTAACTGCTTCCCTCTTTTGTATTTGTCTTCCGGTTTTGCCCCGCCCTTTTCCAAGTCGTCGAGCGGGAACTGCTTTTTGTTTCACAGAAATTATTGAAGAGTTTTTTTTTCATATTCATTTCAAAAATTATTTCAAGCTACAATTACATCACATCGCCTAAAAGTAATGTTGTAAACGTGTGCTCATACTGAATTCCGTAGGGTTCAAGCTATGTTCTTGTATAATTGTTGTGATGAAATTTCGACGTGTTTTTTTTTTTTGGCTTCATACGAAGTGAAAAAAGTGAGCTTGTATACACTGTACAGACTCCCTTCTCGCAAACGACTTGTTTTTTTCTAGACTAGACCTTCAGCAACGCTAGCAAACTCCCATCTTCTTCGCTAGAATTCACAAGGATAGTTTCGGAACGAAATTTGAGAGGGCGGTCGGATAAGGACAGTGGGGCCTTGTCCATTGGATGAGAGAGACAGGACGGCTGGTTCGAATGTCTTTAAATTCCTCCATCAGATTTGAAACCTTTGTGTATGGTGGGCCCCTCCTAAACTGACAAATGGGCCAAAATTAGACCGAAAGGAAACAACAACGACCCAGTTTTCCACATAGATATGGCAGTAAAGCAAAATTGGGCCTGTGTAGAGAAAGAAAATCTAGGCCCAAACGAGGCCTTCATATAGCTGCCGGCCTAAATAGCCTTTTGGGCTTCCATTTTTCTCAGCGTGATGAGTGGGGTTAATTATTTCTTCTACCCTCGTTTAAATTCATCTTTCTTTTTGCTCTGTGTCATGAGTGGGGCTGTTAATACATGTTCAACATCCTGTTTAAGTTTCTGTTTCTTCAAACGACATAATCCTTTGTCTGTAGGCCATAAAAAGTAGACAATTCTCTTCAATCCTAGAGCAGTTTTTTATAGCACTTTTATTTATGAGCTTTGATTCACCCCCATACATACAAACATGTTACAAACACAGGTACAGGAGTGACTACACAAGATAGGGGGGAAAAAAGAAGAAAACATTTCTCCATTCTACTCGATGAAGTAGAAGCGTAGGAAGATCGGTATGCGTGTGTGTGTGCCCAATCAGACTGATCAGTTCAGTTCAGTTGGTTGTGGCGCTTGAGCTTCTTCTCGGCCAGCATGCCCTCGATGGCGGCCTTCCAGACCTTGCAGTGCGTCTGGTGGTCGAACAGCAGGTGCACCGTCACCCGCTCCTCTGACGTGATCAGCGCCACCGGGAACGCCGGTCGCCCTTCCACCACCGCCTCGCCGCCGCCGTCTCCAACCGCCATGACCACATCTGAAAAATCATGGTGGCCACCAAACGGCAAATCGATCAGTCAGTCGTTGAATGAATCCGATCAAGTATCAACACAGTATGCGGCCAAGCAGCTTGGGGCCAAATCACAGCAGCGACGACGACGCTAGCTAGCACCGAGCGAGCTCCAAACAGACCAGTCTTGACGGGACTGGACCTGGACCGCCGGCCCCGGAAGATTGATTGGGTCGTTAGAGACATGCGTGTCGGCCGGAGCAACCGGCCAAAAAAGGCAAGCGGCTTAGGTGTTACGGGCGGTACGGGCCAGCGGCTCGTCGTCTTTCCCCTGGTCGGCAACGGCAAGCAGAGCGCGAGGCGACACACAGTGCGCCCACCCACGCGCATGCACGCGCGCGGGCGACGACCCGGCAGCGGAACAGCGTTGTGAGATGACTGCGCAGCGTGCACGAGCTGCTGTTACTTACAGTCCTTGAACGTGGCGAACGCGCCGTGCAGGCGCTTCTTCCCCAGCCGCAGCACCACAGCGCCGTCGCCGCGCTGCGGGAAGACGGACACCGTCCTCACCCGCACACTTCCTGCATATACGTATAACACGTACGCAAACAGTAAGTAGTGTTGCAGAGTGTCAAACTACACACACACACACAAAAAAAAAGCGATGCACAACTGGTACTGCTAGTTTTTTGTTTTTTTACGGAGGTAAATCCCTCTTTTATAAAACAATGTACGTAACAAGTGTTTCACACACAGTAAAAAGAGAAAAAGATACTAGGTTTTAAATCTCCAGCTATAACTATTGGAGAACGATTTAGCTAATTTTCTTTTATGTATAGCTTAGCTCTTAGCTAATGCTATAACCTGATTTGCAACATAATAAAAACTAAATGTCTTAGCCAGCTATTTAAAACACTGATGGTACTACTACCACATCACATGATAAATGCATGTCGTCTCTCACCGCAAGGCAGGTAGACTCTGAGAGTCGTGCCCTTCTGGATGCCAGCGCTGACGCTCATGGCCATGGCGTTGTTGGTGCTGGTGCTGGTGCTGGTGCTGATTCCCCAGAGGTCAGTTGCTCTTTGCTTCAGCGCCGCGGCTCCCTCAAACCTGGCAGAAGCATCAAGACGCAATTAGCTCCCCCTTCATTCTGAATCTGTCTGTCACGTTAAATTTTCTGGGCGTGGCTTGCAGTTGCTACATGTGGCAGCGGTAGCAGTGAGGGTGAGCAGCTCGGCGGAGGAGCGGCTCTCGATGCCGGTCCGCACGGCGGACGTGACGCGGCCGCGGTTGGCGCCGGAGCTCTCCGCGGCCTCAGCGCACACGGTGGCCACCAGCGCTGCGGCGGACGCGAGCACCGTGCCTAGCCTCCTGTCGCCAGCGCTGGCCGAGGCCGCCGACCTCAGGTCGCACGCCGACACGATGCCCGCCACCGCCGCAGCGAGCTGCGCCACCGACACGGCAGCGTGCGCCTGCGCCGAGTGCAGCCGGAGCTCGTCCCTCCGCCTCCTCCGCCGGCTTCCGGTGGCTGGCACGCTGTCCAGCAGGAAACCACGCAGCATCGCCTTCATGTTTCCAGCTTTAAGCTGCAATTTTTATTTTTTTTTTGGAGCAAGCGAACCAAACAAAGCAATTACCGTATCAGTTCCGACAAGATACCGCACCAGCTGTGTTTTGTCACTGCAATAACAGTGGAGTACTATAGTATGCTGTTTCAATCTGGCACTCTGCGCCATGTTATGAGGAATAAGCATTGGTGTTTGTAATAACAACTGATTAGTATCTTGTCCTTGCTCCTTACTTACCCAGGCAGGCTGGACGAGCTTGTGCCGGCGCTGTCCGCAGTTAGGCCTGCCGCCGGCTACAGGTCTCTGTCAGGCAAACCAGGGATCATCATTAGCAGGCCACTGGGGTGAATAGTTAACTGCTGAGACGTGAGCCCCTTGGTGACTGACTTACGCATGTCTGATTGAACAATTGGTTTGTTGTTCCCCCGTTGAAGCGAACCGTGCCAAGGTGCTTTTCTTTGTCTTGGCCTCCTTCTCCTCTTGCTTCATCTTGCTCTGGGTCCTCCAGAGTTGATCCCAGGCCCTTTATTATATTATTAGATTAGATAAAAGTAACCGTGAACAAAAGACAGAACATTCTGCACACTGAAAAAGATACGTTTTTCTTTTCTAAGGAAGATCCATGCTGTAATAAATACTTCATCGTCCCCCCAAATTACAAGATGTTTTGGTATTTTTAGGTTTGTATCATTTAGTATGGATCTAGACTTAACATATAGTATCTACGTGCATAGCAAAAGCTATGAATCCAGATAAGTCAAGCGTCTTGTAATTTCGAAAAGAGGAGTAGATAAGACTGAAAGTGAATCGTTACTGTAACTTGTGTGAAGCATTATTTTGTATTTGGATTGTAAAAAGAAACTGGAGCAGTGGTCCATGGCCATAATAAGCATACACTGGGGGAGAGTATTTGGAAGAGATCCGAGGAGGAGGGGCTCCATGTCCGAGAGAGGAACTCCATGGCCTGCTCAGGGATGACTGACATCTCTTCCAGGTGGCAGCACTTAGAATGCAGTGACTTCTCTTTACAGCGGATATCCGCCTTCTGCGCATCGACCGGTGCGCTCTCTGCCTGTTTGAACATTCAGCAATGTCTATGTATATTCACATCACATGAAATGAACCCAAAACAAATCTAAGAGATGGATGCAGCAGCATGATGCAAAAAAAGAACTTAGTACATATATGTAGGCACTAGGAACTGACGATCAGAACAGCAAGGAAAAAGAACAGCAGTTTAGTCAATCTCTTAATTTGTCACAAGATGCAGTTATGGCAGAGGCAGGAACAGTTCTGAAAACTTAAAACTAGTCAGGTTATATAGTAGCCTACTAGTCTTAGCAGACATCTATGGTCAGTTTCTATTATATAACTAAAAATCATGAAGCAAAGGTTTTGCATGATCACCAACCATTTGACATGACAGTGGATGGCATCTCTGGAAGGAGGCCATCCCAAACTCGACCCCTCGCCTGAAATGCTCCATCAGAACTCCTCAAATCAGGCTCGTGGCTGCGCTGAGGAATGCAACAGAACCGGATCAGTGAGGAAGAGGTGATGAAAAAATGATCACCCTAACACCGTCTATTTGTAGTTGATATTGGAGAGGGCAACTTCTTGTCGACCACTAAATTTGATATCAAAGTCCTACCTACAGTATAACTCCACTGTTCTGCGATTCGCATTTGTTACTCTGGACAATCCACTAGGAAACAACCAGTAGAGAACAATCAGAATTATTGAATCAGAAAAGGTCGGATTGCCTAATTGACTGTAGACACAGTATGATTTGAGAACTTTGTTTCATGTGTGACGAGTCTGCTTTGCTATGTCAAATTTGACCAGAGGAAGCTATAAAAGTAACTGTTTCCTGCAGATTTTGTTCGTGCGTGGCTGATCACTGGAACCTTTCAAGTCTAGAACAGTTACAAACTTTCCAAGTTTATAATGACTACAAAGACAAATGTTTAGAGGATTGAACGACGGTATCTATGGTGTTCAACTAATTTTACAAGGAAATAAAGAAAATAATGAAATCAAAGGAGCAGATAGGGACAGATTTGACTACAGTAGCAAGCAGATGGAAGTCCAGAGAGAAGAGGACCTTACCTTAGCAGGAAGCCCTGGATGCACTGATCTTGTGACACCTGCATGGCTCCAAGTCTTTATATTGTGCGAACATACCCAAAAAAAGCTGAAGCATGCGGGGTTTACAATGCACCGAGAGTACTCAGAAGGAATAAATATTATAATCAGCATTCCCCACAAAATCTTTCTTCGATGTATCATACTCGGAGTACTTGTCGCTTACTCGCTTCCATATCTCTTTCTGGGCTGAACTTCCCCATTGAGAACTCGTGGTGCTCAAGTAGACTAGTATACGGCGATAATGACTTAAGCACATTGCTTCTTTTGGAATGGACCTTGCCAAAACTAACCAGTTATATGACTAGAGTAGTGTGTGTGTGTGTGTGTGTGTGTGTGTGTGTGTGTGTGTGAGGGGCAAGGAGATGGTCCTGCTAATGAGAATTTGGCATGGCGTATGATTACCACTTGTACCAAATGAGTATACAAAATATGTAACGCTGTTCGCGTGATCGATAATGAAAAAGTTGTAAATGAGATGCGCATCATGTGCCATATATACGTGGAAATCTACAAACAATTTCTAAAGGGCACTCAATCGATGTAGAGAGATTAACAAGACGGTAATGATGATTGTGATGCCGGATGAAGCATGGATTAGCTAGCAGTGATTGTAAATGAGTGTCTAGCCAAAAGGTGAGAAGACGCGCCATAACTATAGCTTCGGCAGAAAGCAATTAACTAGTAATCTCCGGTGTACTAAAGGGGTAATCCATGCATGATATATTCACCCAATGCAATTGGGAAACAAAATGTATACGTACATCTGGCAGGACATGTGCAGTGGTGATCTTGTTATTGTAAGGTTCGGACTTCGAAGCTTAATTCCTACTTGTGGTATATAACTGAGATGTGCGAGTTGGATCAGTAATCAGTTGCGACCTGGTACCATCGATCTCAGTTGCAACCCGGAAGACTCATTTTTTTCTGAAGACTGAAGCACTGATGTGAATAGGAGCTCGCTCATTGGATTGGATGGATCAGCGACAAGTGATCCAGCGATTAGGGCGAAACCACATGCTCCCGCGCGCGCCCCAATCGACGCGCACCATGGAGATCAACTTGTGCTAATTAGTAATTACCCAGTTCTTTAATCTCCTAACATTTGACTATAGGAAAGAAATGAAGCAATAGATATACTGACCTTCTTTCTTCTCCGTTTGGACAGGATCAGATGTTCAGAAGAGGCCCATGTCCTGGGGAGTGGGGAGAACCTCTGCTGCTGCTGGGATCGACGACGAAGAAAGCAGGCAGCGCGGTTACACTTGTAAAACCAATGTAGAGTATATACTTTCAGTTACTAATAGTCGTTGCCGTAATCGCGGGTTTCAGGGCGCGAAATCGTGTGGCCGTTTTCAGAGAGATTCAGAATGAAATAGGGGCCCGGCCGGCCCACATGGCCAATGACTGAGTGACTGGTGTGTTGTCCTCTGCAGCTTATATATATACTACCTGGACCATCAAGACCGTGGTCTAAGCTACACAACACAAGATTTTTTTAAAAAAAACTAAACTACACTACACTACACAACAGATTGAAAAGAAATGCTCCTTTTTCTTCTTATTTTTTTTATTTATTATAAGAGCACAAGTGTACTTGTAAAGCTCATACGAGGTATGCACAAGTACGGGAATGGATACGACCCCCTCTATTTCGAACGCACAAAGCATGAACGACACCGACACGACCGTGAGCACCGCTCCCGTTCCACGGAGCAGACCGTGTCCGTGGGCGATCAGGGTTTTGGTTAACTGTGGTTGTGGACTATGATAAAGGGTTTTGAGATCGTATAGATTGGGGGAATACTCGATGTATTACTCACTAAGTATTTTTATTTTGCTCTATATTGTTTTATAATAATACATGTTAGTTACGAAAACAAATAAAAATGTGTGTTTAGTTTTAATTGTGTTTTTAAGAAATGGTTAATAAAGAGGACTCTAAATATTCTTTTACATGGAAATGATGAAAGTAGTTGCTCTGTTGTATTAGTACCTAGTTTTTAACTGGAGTTTTAGGATAAAATAGATTTGATATAAGGACTTACTCTGAACTAGAAACTCATGGGTAGCAAATACTTTATCCAAGTCTAGGTAATTGATGGATATGATATAAGAAGGTCTGAGGTGTTGTTTATCTTGTTCCTAGTGATATTAAGTTCTTGAGATTTATTTTTGTAAACTTAAAATGCTACATATGAGTTCTTATATGACAAGCTTAAATTCCTACATAGTCATACACGTTGTGTAGGCTAGAAAAACTTCCACATATATGTTGGTTGCATTGCATTAAGTTTGGTCAAACTTTGTTGATCCTTATAAGATACTTGTCATGCTCTTAAAATCAAGATTCCAGTTGCACATCATCCAAATATACACTACTCCTCCACTGCGGGTAGGCGCAAAAACATGTGTTTACATTTAGATCTACTAAAAAATGTTTAACTCCTACACTAGGAGTGGACACCAAAAAAGTACATATCTGATTGGTCTGCATCCACTAAATAAATGCTCCAAGTTTTTGAAACTAGCTCTTAAGGTTTTGTTGAAAAAGAAGATAGGGGTTATAAAAAATGAGAAAATAATAGACACAAAAGTGTCTGAGATATTGAAAAAGTGAGAGAGAACAATGGCTACTTCGATTCCCTCCATGAGAGAAAAAGAAAATAAATACACTGGCTCTTGCAAAAGTATTTTTCAATTTCAAAAGAGAGATATATTCTCAAGGAGCAAAGTAGAATTAGGCTATACACTATTCACCATCCACCATATATCCACCTCAAATTTGTTCACACACATACATATCTTGATTTGATTGTATGATTCGTTTCTCTTTGGATTCATCGTTTAACTTTATAATATATGTATTGCAAGTATGTCCTTTCAAGCTTTTTTCCACACCTATGAGCTCCACATAAGCCTTAGTCGTAGGAAAAATAAAAAGGCAAATCAACATTATTTATGCCTTGGTGATCGACACTCCGATACTCCTCCAATTCTTTGCTCACTCACTCCCTATTCTAGATAATCCCACCAACCCAGCTAATGGCATCTAAAACTAGCAAATTACCAATTTGTCCATCAATTTATTTCTGCTTTGGCGCCCACACCGCCCCCTTCTTTCCCTCCATGCATTTGGATCCGTGTGCTATGGATGTCGATCCATTGAGGTTGTCGTACCCACGGGTTGGGGTGCGCTGCCACTGAGGGAGGCTGTCGCCGGTGCAGAGGGAGCCACCACTATCAATGTCGAGTGGGGCAGGACAGTCACGGCCATCGTCGAGTCAAGGCATGGAGGAGACGTTGTTAGGAGAGGGAGGCGCCACCACCACTGGCTTAAAGGGGCTCCGCCGCTGCAATGTGCACGCCCCGCGCTCCGAGTGCCCCGGCTAGACTACCCGTCCGCCACCACATGGAGGGCGCCATGGACACCAATTGGGTGGGGAACCACCGCAGCAACCGTAGGAGGAAGATCCACCAGAGCATCAATCAAGCATGGTAAAGGGGCTGGGATCTCAACGTCTATTGATGAGTCTAGGAGGGGCACCGCCACTGCCAGGATGGAAGGAGAGAGAAAACAGAGAGAGAAATGAACTAAGGTTAACGAAGGATAGAATGTCCAATGTTTTGAATTAGCCGGTGGATCCAAACACCTAGCTGAACTTTAGCTATAGAAATTAGCTAGCTAAATTTTAGCTAGGGTAGATTCAAACAGGCCCTATTAAAGCCTGATGATGCTTAACCTAGCTAGCACTAGGAGCAAAACAAATCAAACAGGCCCTATTACGCAGGCTAACCAAAACCCATAAATGTTTCTCTAGAATGCAAGCCAAACCTTCAAACGAAAAGTAACTGTGCAAGATCTCCTTGATTGTGCTTTCATTCATCGTCCTCGGCCTCATCAGCACTGCCCGAGGAGCAACAGTTAACTGTTAGCAGAAATGATAGCAACTATAGAAGAAACAGCACACATCAGTCTTTTATGGTCTACTCAGTCACAGGTGCCCATTCTATCACAAAGCTTAGCAACAGTTTCGTTTGCTTCTTACATCACCCTACAATAATGTAAATAACGATACAGTTGAGATATATTCCACCATAAATCAACTATTAATCTGTGCTGGCAGAGTGGTCCCCAGAGAAGGCGCTACCACCGCCCGAGAAGGAAAATGCCGAGGACCCAGACTGCGAAGCAGCAGCAGCAGCAGCAGCCACCCCCAGGCCACGGCTCCTCTGAATCTGCCGAAGCCTGAAGATGTCTCGTGGCACAGCTGCCCTGCTCTGCACCGTCGACGCATCCTCTTCCTCCTGCACCCCTTGCCCTGTGTTCCATTCCGTTGCATATCATACTTAGGGCCTGTTTGGTTTCAGGGGCAAAACATTTGTCCCTGTCACATCGAATCTCCCGTCCCTAGTTTCGTCTATTTAAAATATACTAATTAAAAAAGTAATTTATCAGCCGGAGACAACTTCGCGAGACGAATCTTTTAAGCCTATTTAGTTCATATTTTGACAATGTTGTGCTACAATAAACATTTGTTAATTATAGATTAACTTAGCTTAATAGAATCGTCTTGTTAAGTCCCACAGGGACATGTAATTAGTTTTATAAGTAGTCTATTTTTAATACACTAAACTAGTGTCGAAAGATTCGATGTGACACGGTAAAACATTTGCCGCTCCATCCAAACAGGCCCTTAGATTACCTCATGTTCCATTTTATCACACCGACAGAAACAGCAACAGAGATATAGTATTACTTACTTTCCACGTCTTTCCTTCTCTCCCTTGGAGGTTTATGAACAGATCCATTCTGGTTTAGTCCCGCTTTTCCAAGACCTGAGAGCTCACTCACGCCACCTGCTTTGCCAGCACTCTGTGCAACTGGCAATGTGCTCTGCAGCAACACGCTGAGCACCACATCAATATCGGGTGATGGTCCTGCCAAGATGCTCAAATTTTCAGCATCAACTCAAAACTGACCATTCGGTCGTTCGTGTCTTGCAAATAGAATCCCTCAACGGCAAGGGTAGAGCCAGGATTTGAACATAGGAGCGGCCTTGCGAAGCGGCAACAATCATGCGTGTCAAAATACATACACGACAAATGTATAGGTAACACTGAAATAAATGTTTGTGTTGTGATATAAAAGAAAGCAGAAAAACTGAAGGGAAATTAATTAGCCTCAGGCCTCTAACCTTCATCCGATCAATCTACTCCCTCTGTCACTGAATAAATAGATTCTTAGGGTTGTACTAATGACACCAAATTAGGATCATTAGATATACCATAGAATATATTTTCATAATGTGCTCATTTTATCTCATAGATGTTATTCTTTCCTATAAAAGTTAGTCAATCTTAAGATAGTTTGACTTGCACGGATTCTAGGAACTGATTTATTGGGGATTGAGGGAGTAATTCTTTGACTAGAAAAAGAATCACAGTAATAATAAGAAGCAGTGAAGTGGGGGCAAAATTAATTAGCACTAGATCCTAAATATTAAATGGCAAACAATCGGTCACTTGCCGTTCAGCCTCAGACAAAACGGTTACTTAAACAAGTAAAATGGTAGTTAAAACAAATGATAAAACATAAACATCCCACCATTGCAGTGTCTAAGTGTTGAGTACATGGGCTAAACGACCATTTAGGCAAACAGTGACAGGAACATAAGAGACAGAAGATAACAGGAAGACTAATGCTACATAATATATATCCCATTGAAGATCAATTAAAAGGATTAAACAAGCAAAGCACTTAA
The DNA here is from genome assembly GCA_022036555.1 of Microstegium vimineum. Lineage (NCBI taxonomy): Eukaryota > Viridiplantae > Streptophyta > Magnoliopsida > Poales > Poaceae > Microstegium > Microstegium vimineum. Next base: position 34,959,949 of record CM039123.1, read on the forward strand.
TTTCAATTAACTCGCTAATTAGTGTGTGTTATGGGACAAACTAATGTTTGATGGGCAATAATAGAATAAAAGATATGGAGAAAATATTAGGAAAACCTAATTTTATTCATATAAGATACTATTAGATATTAATACAAAGTAAGAACAAAAAATCATATTCGAAATAGTATTATGAACTGGCTAATTAGATAATTAAGCACCTAATTTATGGGGTGTTTTATGAGAAGTATGGGGAAGGTTGGGGGTGCCAGGCCCCCCTTCCCTCCACCACTGCTCAACGGCCCATGTCAATTACGTGCCGGAAGTGAGAGGGGTGAGTACCTTCAATAGCAGGCAAATTCTTAATAAAGGACACCATCGACGGCGATAGCACTTTGAGCATGTCATCAACCTCCTTCGTGTACCCAATGCTAGTTGCTCCAAACTCTGGGCCTGTCCAAGAATCCACAGTGATTTTCCACTTTGCTTGCCAGCCAAGAGGGAAACTAAACAGCAATGTCCCATGACCAATTACACCACAAACTGAATTCCCCTTGCCCTTCCTAGACTGGAAATAAAATGGCTAAATACATCTAAACACAAAAATGAATGGGGTCCTGCTTATTGGTCACAAGAAATTAGCTCAAACGTGAAATTTTTGGAATCCTGTAAAATTCTTCCATACAAATACCTTTCATCTGTCTTGGATCATAAATAATCATCTGAGAAGTCTCAGGACGAACAACTTTGGCAGATTGTGGTAATGACCTTGCACTCGCACTAAATCCTGCAGCACCTTTGTCTGAGCCAGAGACAGTAAACACAGTCAGCAACATTCCCATATATCATGTTTATTAAGACATCCACCATAAGTAAGCGGCTTACCTAGCATGCTACCGCTATTTAGCATAGCTGATTTGTCAACCTTCTTAACAATGTTTTTCGCTAGCCACTGCAATAGTAAAATTATTTTTTTTTCTCAAACACGCAGGAGAACTGCATATCATTATATTAAGAAGAAAAACGGGGGTTTAGAAACCCCTTACAACACCATACACACCCCACACTTCACAAGGCACAATCCATCTCTCTCTAGACAAAGACCTATCCTTGACTAGTAGCAGGAGAACTCACCCATTGGCTGGTTCTAGAGCAAGGAGATTTGAAACTCCTCGAGCTCCGGACAGACTCCAGAGTTGTAGTTCGTCCTTAACTACAGCTAAAACCCTATTAAGACTAGGCTGAGTCCCATCAAACACACATCTGTTACGGTAGTTCCAAATAGACCATATGTTAAGGAAGCATAAGTGAGGCTTCCCCATGGAAACCAAATAATCATCAGTAACTCTGTACAAAAACTGCACCAAAAATATCAAGCAGGAAAAACATACTACCTTTCCCAACCAAATAACAGAAAATTTAAGGGCCACATCCATGTTGTATCATAGTATTGGTATATATACACTAATATTCGTTTTATTTATGAAAGCACATGAAATCTATCACCTGGATTTACTAGTCTGTACCATCTGATTTTTGCAAGAAGCTTGCAGAATCACTGCTGAGGCCACACATACAAATACTCTAGGCAAACTTTTTAACTCAAGTTTTTATCAAGAACTTAATCCAAACTGACAGATTTCACTCAGTATACTCACATCTTTTAAAGATTGCACATCTGACTTGAAAAGATCAGTAAAATATTTGCTTAGATAGTTTAGCTTGTGGTGTAATTTTTTTTTCTCGAACAACGCAGGAGAACTGCGCGTCATTTCATTAAGTAGGAAAAAAAAACAAAAAACAGAGGGCCAGAAAAAATTCCAGTCAAGTAACATCAAACACCAGACGCACCCACACACACACGCCACCAACGAGGAGCAAAACTCCCACAAACTGGCCCAAACTAGGTGGCCGAATACAACAACCTGACAACAAGCTCATGGAGTTTTGAAGCTCCCGCCAAACCCCACAAAATACAAGAGTTCCTATGCTTCCAGGTTTCCCAAGCAACCAGAATAACTAAGGAGTTGAACCCCTTATGCAAAACTTTGGGAATGAGCCGAAGACCTTTCCTCCACCATCTAGAAAAATTGATGTCTGAAGTTGAGGGCACAAGCGCAGGCAAGTGCAGGGCATGAAAAATAGAAAACCAAATAGCATATAGCTTAGGTCATTTAGCATGCTAACTTCACTGTCGCACAGGAACTCAAACACAATCACAATATCACATATGTATCACAAGCTTAATGTATAAAGTTGGATAGTGCAGACCTCTTGTCTCGCTAGATAATCCAATTCTTTTGATGAGCATGGCCAAAGATCCATGTAACTGTATCGAGAAACTATGTCATGAAGCGTGTTTTCCGATGCAGATAGGACATCTGTCCTAGAAAAAGCCTCTTTCCTTCTTTGTTCAACCTGAGGAAAAAACAAATTTTACGTATAATACATATAAAATTGTAGTTCTCCAGAAAAATATGAACATGTTTATAAGAGTCACAAACATTAGAAAAAAAACTGTAAAAAATAGATCAGGAATCAGAACTTCAGAAGGGAACACTGAAAGATGAGAAGGAAGTGGAAATGTTATTGAGAAAGCAGTATGAAACACACAAACACACACTTAGCAACAAAAGTGCAACTGATCCTGAGCAAAAGGCTAATTGAACCATACAATACAAATTAATGTTCCCTATTGTACCACCGTTTCAAAAAAAAAATGCTCTCTACTGTACCTGTCCAACACTTTTCAGTAAACTACAAATGGTTACTATGGTTCTAATACAATTCATTTGGGGGAGTGAACAAGGTACACCACTGATGGTACATCCAAATCACAGATACAGAGAACAAACAAAAAAATAGCATCTTTCATTGGCATGGCAAGCTTAACATGCACTCTGCACGATTACAAAACTAATTTATAGCCTTGTACCTTAAGCATGCTTGATAAGTCCCCGTAGATTTGCTCAAATTGGGCAAATCTTCTCCATACCTACATGAGAATAGAGACATCCATTAGTTCAGATAACAAAGGGGTAAATGAATGCATTCGATAATTACAGACAGATGTTAACTAGCTTGTACATAGCTATCTATTTGTATTTTGCACCTCTAACAAATATCCAAGAACATGACTACATTAGTTTCCAAATCAACTAAGGGTTCCACAAAAAAGGTGGAAATAGTCAAACTATGATCTATTGTTGCTATTGCTACTGTCAAAGCAGACCTCGGTGCTGATTAAGATCACGGAAAATGCAACGTAATGCTGAAAGGAGGAAGTAAAATAAACGTCTTACCTCTGTGGATTCCTCAGGAGGAAGTAAGCTCAGTGCCCTCTCAAACAAAGCACGTACATTTCTGTCATCATTTAAACGACACAGGAAGTCCGCGTATCTGAATAATAGCGTCAGTTTCAATAATCCACCGAATTGACTTATATTTTACTCCAATATACAAATATAAGATGGCATGAATATTCATAAGTGGAACAAGCAGTTTAAAACACTGGAATATTTTAGGCAGGACAAATATAAATGAGACAATGAAACTCACTCAAGGATGTATCCTGGCTCATGCATAAATCTCTTTAAACCTGCTTCGAAAACACTTTGTGCCACCTATAAGAGAATACTTAGAATATGTTACAAAATACAAAGAATTAACTTTAGAACCGAAGGAAGAAATGAAAGCAAGATGCAATATGTATATAGTACAAGATGTTCAATCTTCAGAACTAACTGGAACTCAGTCTAAAAATGTTAATTAAACTAGTATTAATTTTGTTTGTGTCATGTCTGTAATCTCTTTTGCTTCCTAGGAGTGTGTGGGTTCTGCTTGGGTGGGACAACTCTAGCCTCTCCCATTTGAATCTTTTTCTTAATGAAATGACATGCAGGTCTACTATGTCATCGAGGAAAAAATATAGATTAATTTTCTTTGCAACACTTGCAACTTTATGAAAAACACTCGGGCCTATTTGCTTCGAGAAAAAAGTAAATAAAAAACGAAAGTAAAGCCAGTGGAAAATGTCAGTGCACCAGCATTGGCTTATTAAAACCAAACTTCACCTCTCTATGCAGGTTTCAATTCACTGATGATCTTTGTCAAATTTGTGAAGCTTAAAATGGATTGCATGGAACTGAATAGACCAAAAAATACTAGCATAGGATGCGATCTAATCTTCTTTGCATGACCCATAACACACAAGACTGTCCAGATCCAGATTTAAAAGAAAAAACGTCGCACTTTATGTAACCACACAGAAAGGACATGAAAGCTTTGCAGTTGACATGTCAGATTACATGATTCAAGGTTCCAAACATGAATACTAATAGTGAAAGATGCTAAAATCTGAATCTATAGATGGTATATGATCTGATTTTGTGATGATATTTGAAACTTGATCTTAATACTACATCATAGAACCTATGAAACTTGCACATTTTATTTATTTCAAATTGCCTTCACTACCAAAACAAATATTGGGACCTGTGAAAATTAGAAGGAGAAAAAACACATAGATGTCATCACTTTCACAACCTTTGCATCCTTGTCAACACAGAATGCCATTGTAGCATAAGCAACATACAAATGATAAGTGCAGCTTGGTGACTTCCGAGCATCCAAAAAGTACTTACGAGCTGCTTCAATGCCTTCAGTTCTCCTTAGAAAGCGAATAAACTACAGTAGGATACCACGGTGAAATTTGTCACAAATTGCTCAACAAAAAAATATAGGTGCATCAAAAGTAATGACAGCTCACCTGAATATTTGCAAGTGAGGTCACACTAGCATTTTCACCTAGAAGAGATTCATATATTGTCTTAGCAGTCTGCACAGAAAGCGTGTATGAGAAAATAGGATTGGCCTAAAGGATGTTATAGTTTGTCAGTGTTCAAGGGAAGCTCATGGACCTGTATTGCCCCTCTGGACTCTTCCATTTCAGCAAAGGCATACTTAAGTACTTCAGAATCTAAAAGAGAATTTTATGGGTCAAATTAAGCCAGGAAGACATAACAATGTAACTCGAAATGAATAAAAAAAATCACAGGTCTCCTGAACGCAAGCATGCAACATGATTAGAATTGAGAGGACCATCCAACATTCTTAGTTAGATATCTGTAGCATACTCAACATGATAGAGAACTAATGATGCCACCAGTACTCCAGGAGTACAGTTCAGAGTGAACAAGTGTTAGAGTATGTCATGGGCCTATTCGGCCTAGTCAGCCATTATGGCCCGTTAGTGTTAGGGTTAATTAGAGATAAGAGTCGCTTGCTTAGGGGTCAAGTAAGTCTTGCTTGTAAGTCAAGTAAACCTCTCTATATAAAGAGAGGAGAAGTATCAATCTAATCGAGCAAGAGATTAGAAGGAAAACCCCTTCCCTCTTGCCGGCCGTGGGCGGAGACCGCGGCCGGCGTTCCCAGCGACCCCCAAACCCTAGCCGCCGTCTTGCTGTGAACAGTACCCGCGGGTACTGTAGCACGACCATCTCTGCCGCTCCCGCAACTCCCTCCTCTCGATCCCAGCAGCCACCATAACAACAAGATAACTACTTCAACAGGTTATTACTTAGTAGTTATGTCAAGAGATTGCATAGCAATCTGAGCAAATTATTACTCAGGTCTTAACAACTTTAACCATGAAATGGATTAATAAACCTCTTATGCAAAAATACATTTGCTACAAAAATAACAAAGCCTATTGTTCCAAGCCAAGTTGCTGTAGCTAGAGGTGAACAAAGAAAGTAAACCAGTAGCAATGTTTAATATAAGATCATGGTCCACTACTCCAGTACACATGGATTGCCAATTTCCTATCAAAATAGAAGAAATAGAAATATATTATATTTCAATATACTGGCACTCATGCAAAGAACTCATATGCCAGTGTTCTTTGTTGAATGCATAAAGGCTAGACAAAGGTGAACTATTCAGACTACAGGATTCATATAGGGATTTGAAGGGGATATGAAACCCAAAATCCTGTGAGCAAAGACTCTTTGACTCAAAATTCGGAGTAAATAGGTCAAGTCGTATCGACTGCACTGGCTTTTGAGTTCACCCATATGGTCAATTAGTCAAATGTAAAACAATGTTCATGTATCACCTTGATCAAGGATTCAAGAATGTAACTTGACATGTGACTAAGTTCTTACATGTAGACCTCTCAAGTTGCAACCACATTTGATCTGGAGGACCCACAAGCCACAATCACTGGCTCACAGCTGTTTAGGGTAGACAGAACGAAATGCTAGCTGCTCTTGGAACATGTATCAACTGCTCAGGGCATGACCCTCACATCTTTGGTACATAGGATAGTGGAGTTAAATAACCTCCTAGAAAATATGCAGCACCTTAAATAACCTTCCCAAAGATATCATATCCCAGTGGCAGTCCCCCCTACATACACACATCTACCTCTGGACATGTATATCAGGGATTCCAAATCGTCTATGAAATTTACTAAACCTATCATTTAATGCTACCAGGTAAAGATGCAAAACAGCCCTCTTGACAGCAGAGAAAATTTAATAAAACTATGTTTTTGCTTTTCAATCGAACAACATATATCCACATCCTCAGAGCATGTTCTGAGTTCTTTTGGTAGACCAATCAGAATACTATATACACACTTCCAAACTAGTACATTGAGTAGTGGAACAAATATCCATACATGAATTGATCAAAAGAATTCTAAAAAATTACCAGGGATTGCTTTTAGAGCTCGCTGAAATATTTTTGATGCAGAATCCAAAGAACCATTCTTCGCATGCCACATAGCATAATCGTACCATATATCAGGATGATGATATAGATACATCAGGCACTGGAAAGCAAGAAATGTGAAAATTAAATCAAATGCATATGGTCCATTGATCATTTATAAACTCTATATGTTTCACTGTGCAATAGAAAAAACTGGTCAATTCATGCATCGGGGTTAAAACATTAAAGGTAAGAGAAATGTACAAGGTAAAATAACCCAGCACTTTCAGTTTTTTTCATTGTCTTGGATAAACAACAATAAAAGCACAAACAGCGTAGCAAATCTGAATTCCATAAAGGAATAGCACATACAAGATGTTTTTCCCCTTTTTGACCATATATCATCAAGGAGTTCCTCTCAGACTCAGTGTAAGCTGCTTCGTTAAATACAACATAGGAATACTGAGCGTTTGTAAAAGAAAGAAAAGAGAGGAGTTCGGACGAAAATACAAACTCTCACCTATAAATTATTTAGTCATAACAGTATATGAGCAGAATAGGACCGCATGATATTTACACATCTCAAAATATGATCACTAAGTATAAGACTGTCTGACTAGAGCTAAATAAAAGAATGATAAGGAACATCATCTCATTCAGGCACCTCTAGCATCTAAGTATACAGATAGAAATGAGCTTACTTGCTCGTAAGTAAAGGTGACACGCCTATTAGCTGTTGTAGCATCAATCCTTTGAGGGTTCCCCCTATAGAGAAACAGAATTCTTGCAGTTTATATGGAGGTGACGAAAAGTGAAAACTCGGCAAGTTTAAATTAACGCTTTAATACATAATTTGCCCTCACATAATGACCATAAACAAAAAAAGGTATATACAGATCGCAGAGCATAAAGACAAGTTACCACTTAGAGCAAAACATAGAAAACAGAAATTCTACGCCTAAGTTCAGAAGGCATCATCAATTATACTTGAAGTCAAACTTTCTAAATTCCACATAAAACAGCTCCCAAAAGATCCACATAAAAAATAAAACTAGGCAATGATTTTTGTCAAGCGAAGGTAAGAGAAGAATATGAAGAGTTAAGCTGTTATGCCCTTAATAAAATGAAATTCAATGCAGAAAAATATCATGTGTGCTTTTTCACTCATGGCAACAAAGCATGTGTGGCACAGATGTTTACTTACTTTTCAAATATCAAGAGTCTTTTCCATGCCATACACTGTTGCTCTTCCTGTGAAATAAGTTAACAAGTTACCAGCCAGTCAAATACCAGTCACTTTGATGTTTGACCTAGCAAACTTTTTTTTGAGCGTAAAATACAGCAGGGGAAACCCCCACTGTGAGATTTTATATATATAAAAAAGGGTAAGAACTGCACAAAAAAAAACAAGCACAACAAAAACCACCTAGGAGGCTGAGAGAGCCACTTGACCTAGCAAACTGAAAAGAAAATGAACATATTTTTCCAATATTGAAAAAAAGTCAGGAAAAGCCAATAATCCAAAGCAAGATCAGTAAATGAAACAAGAAATTGCACTTTATAAGGAAGCGTTTATGTATCCCTATGAAGTTCAATATGACAGAAATAGCCTAACCTGAATGCAGGCAAAACATAAATGCCTAAACTTAATAAGAGGTATTCGCCAAAACTCAAGGCAAGAAAAAACACAAAAAGCAATCCATTAGATGCATATCAAACTGGCCCAAAAAAACCTCCGCTTTCAGATTAAACAGATGGATTCTGAATGGATATCAACTAGGTAGCTACACAGTTTACAACTTCTAAGCAGTTACAAAATTCTGGAATGCATACAATTTAAGTTATCTTTTTAGGTGCGAAAACCTTCGAGATCAAACAGTAGAAACAGCAGCACAACACAATGAAGTAGATTGGGGTAGACTAGACCGCTAGAGAATAAACACAACAAGAGCCACCAACATGGGAGCATATAAAAGTAAAAAAATGTATATTATGAATATGGTAAAACATATTTCAGACTGAGACATGGCAAAAAAATCATCCATACAATAAAAACAAAACCCTTAGTCCCAAGTAAGTAGGGTAGGCTAAAAATAATTATCCATAAAAAAGCAATTCTTGAAGACAATATTTATGGATCTGCACCATACCTAGTCAAGTCGTATGAATCAACATTAGGACCTCAGAAATGGCTTACCTTGCAAGAGACTGTAGGGGGGCAACCTTAGGACCTAAGAAATGGTTTACCTTGTAAGATCCTGCAGGGGAGTAGCCAGCACATTCCAATCAATATCATCAATGAACTTTTTCCGCTCTCTGTATACAGCTTTAGCACTGTTAAACTTTGGTTGATATTCGGATAACAAACCTTTTGCCTGGAACGTGCATAGATAATCATCAGATTGAGTATGATTGTACAAACTATGAAACAAAGGCAGGTCAAATTTAAATTGCCAGAAAAGTGATAAAGTTAAACAGCCAGAAAGCATATAAGAACCATTTTTTTCGAACACAACTTATAGACTTATTCGCATGCTTCTTTGCAGAAAAATTTAAAATCCAAAGAGAAATTCCAATTACCAAGGTGCGGCTAACAGAATTCTCGAAGTTCTCATAATCCTTCCACAGCTGCTCTACATGATTAGTTGGGACTAAAATTGCCTTCTGGTATACTTTACGAACAGTAGTCATGCGATGCGACTCTTCATGGGGTGTCACAGCCTGAAGAGTTTGCAAGTCAGCAATGACCCAGAATGCAACCACACACGTAAGGCCATAATGTTAATGGGGAACAGAACAGGAAATAAGGAGCACAACAGACCGGCATGGACTTGAGGAAATTAATATACTCCATCCAAACTGGGCCAGAAGCAGCATCATTCCCTGGAGATTTAAAGCTTATTATTAGTACACTCTACACCAAAAGTGGTTTCATCACCAGACACTGCTTGGAATGAGAATCCTCTGCTTACCAACATAGTTGAGCATGAAATCAAAAGCCTTTTTTGTCTCATCAAGACCCTCAGAGCCCCTTTTATCGTTTATTCTCCTGATAAAGTTGATGTAACAGCGCCTGCAAGTTACAAGCACCCAACCAGAATCAATGATTCAATGTGCATGCAGAAGAGCGGAAATTTGTGCACACCAACTCAGCTAGAGCATGTGCGTGTGTGTGCAAAGTTGATATGGTGCAAGTGAGTTGAGCATGGACCATAGACTAATGTGAAGGCAGTTGAGCAGACATCTGCTGAAAATCTGCTTGGTGGCTTCGTCGTTGTTGGTGGCCATGTAGGCTTCGACATACTGCTTCCAGTATTTGGCCTGGGCATGGAATTATGTGTCAGTACTTTGGCATAAACAATGAGGAGCAGTGAAAGGGATCAAGGGAAAGTATACTGACAGCCGTAGGGAAAGTGGCAAGCAGCTTCTCATAGATTGGGGCAGCCTCATTGATGGGGAGAAGCTGAAATCAATAGAACTAGATTGGGTTGGGTATTCAGTTGAAGTGAGTAGAGCAGAGTTGAGAGCAGATGACTGACGAGGGCCTCGTTGGCGAGGATCTCGGCGGCCCGGACGTTGTAGATGTCGCCGCTATCGCCATGGCCAGTGCCTCCTCCAGAATTCTGCACCCACCCACCACAAAAGAAATTCAGTAGAATGATTAGAAGGCAAGGCCCTAACTGTAAGGAGGGAAGGAGGAGAAGGGAGGAGGAGGGAAGAATAAGCTAAGGTACTTGCCTCTTCGGGCATCTCGCTATTGGGCAACTGTAGAACCGGTGGGGATTCACTTGACTGCTCCCGCTTGAGCAGTGGAGGATCTAGAAACCGGGGAGGGGGGCTTGAAAAGTCCTTACTCTGTAGAAGGAAAGGATGGCACAGCTTATCGCTTGGCAGAACGGGATTGACCTTCTTTGGCAACTTAGCTATTCTTTGGCAACAGAGCTATTGCAATAGAGAAATCGAGAGAAATAGGCTTAACCTACAGAGAAAGAGTGTAAGGAAAGAATGCAGAAAAATAACAGAGCGCTAAATCTGCCTAGCAATACAGTAGTAGTAGTGTAGGAGATGTAATAAATATAAACAAAGAACACAATTAACAATATCAATTTCAATGTGCTGAGTTAATTAATCGCATAACATTGTAGATAGAAAAATAGAAAAGAAAGAGCATTGAATGACCAAAATTTTATATATGCCTGCGATTGGCATTCAACATGTAGAGATTATGACTCGCGAGCCAACTGTACTAGATGCGGCGGGACCAAATTTGATAATATTGTAGCAGCACTGAAAACAGTCCTCACGCAGGCAACTCCACACCTACCAAAGAAATAATCCGGAAAGCAAATACCTCAGTTTTGATCCGGCCCTCCACGGATCCGGCCGCCCCTGGCACAGCGGGCCTACAGGCGCGCAGTGGCGGAGCCAGGATTTCACAGCTGGCCGCGTACATAAAAAATTTCGATGCAAATGTGCAATAGTAATAAGTAAAGTAAAATGTTTGAACATAATGGCATAGTGTCATTGCCTCTAATAATTAAGAAAGATTACAAAACATCAAACGCACCCTTCTTCTTCTTCTTCTATGTTAAAAGCAGTGCAATTGTGCAAAAAAATAGAAAACAAAATCTTAAATTTTTACTCTGAAGAATGGATCCAACACTGCATGGTGCTATTGTCCTCACCTTGCTTCAACTTCAACGATTCCGGAGCCAAATTCGAACGGTTCCGGAGCCAAAGCCGAACCGTGGCCGTCGCAGGATGCCGGAACTCCAGGCCCGCCACCGCCCTCCGGTAGCCGCCTGCCCACCTCGCCGGAGCCAGGACACTATGGCTAGGGGCTGCCGCGCCTGTGCAGACGCCAGACGCTCTCGGCTCGTCGTTTATGGGCTCAGGGCACGCTCGCGACTGGAAAAGGGACGACCGACGACGACAGAGGGGCCGACGGGGAGTCGCCGAGGCGGCGGCGTGCTTCGTGCCGCGTGCCGCTGTGCTCCTGTTCTGTGGGATGCGAGTTGGGAGCGGCAGCCAGGAAACGATGCGAGCTTTTTTTTTCTTTTTTTTTTACTTTGGTACAGTCGCTGGTTTATGTTGGGCTTTGGGCTTTGGGCCAGATTTTCAACAACAACTACCGACTCTATAAGTTATACCTGTATCTTATGCATACTTATTTGTGTCTGTTTACAAAATCTTGGTATTTCATGGTACACAGGGGAATACCCCTAGCGCCGCCCATGGGCACAGGAGCGACGGCCCTCCAGGGAGCGGACGCGCACAACGCATGTGTGGCAGCTGGGCACTACTCCTGACGGAGCCCCTCCGACAAGTGCCCTTGCCGACGTTCTAGTAACTCCCCTCCGGGACCTACTCCTCCAGCGACTCTCCTCCCCGGCAGCGAGCTGTTGATGGTTGAGTTTGTCACACCTAGAACTGAAGGCGGCAAGCGGAGAAAGCATGTCCAAGAACTGAAAGCTATGACTCACATTTATGTAATAGCTAGCCCATGACATGTAAGCCCAACGAGCATTTGGTTGTATGCCTTAGGTCGTCCTTTGGCTATCTGGATGCTAGATCTAACGTGGAACACCAAAAGGAGAAGAGAGATGACTCGCCAGCGACGAAGAAATCGTCGATCAATTTGTGTCAATCGAGGAAACATAGAGGAGAATAGTGGGACCGATAGCCTACAGAATTATTGAGATTGCCTCGTGATCCTTGTCACATCGATTTCACCTCTATCATCTCCAAGTCAGCCAGCTACGTCTCCACCACTATTGCGGACACCCTTATAACGCCAAACTGTGCGCCGCAAGGGATATTGACAATTATTTGAACAAATACAGTAAAGAATCTGAGGCGTTCCTCTAAGCTTGGCTGAATCCAACGATCCCCCTTGTCTCTCACGTCGATGGTGACCTCACCAACGACCACAGGTATTACAAGTGGTATCAAATGCGATCTTTCCTCGACTTTCTTCTACCCCACCTCATCCCCCCCTCAGGTCCGTATTTGGAACTCGGGTCTGTCCTCCCCGACGGTAGGTTGAGTGTGGCGTTTGCTATGGAGAACTGATGTATTCTCATAGGTCTGTTACGAGGTTGGTCTAGTTCAGTGTTGGTATGAGTGCGCCGGCCTATCCTAGTACGGCGACACTGATGGGACTCGGTGGTGCCACGTTCCTATGATGGCAGATGGCCAGATCTGGTGACGGATCCAACGCAACCTCCGCCCACGAATCGGCACCAACTCGGCTTTGACACTGAAAGGTCCTAGATGGCTAGAGGGGGGTGAATAGCCTATAAAAAATTCTACAAACCACTAGAGCAAAAGGTTAGAAAACACTAAACGAAGTTTTTTGCTCTAGCTCTACTAGGGGTGCAAAGCCACATATCCAAGCAATTCTAGTTAACTAAGTGTTTACACACAATAGCAAGAACCTAAGGCACTTAGCTCAAGCAAGCTAGAACAACTAACAAAAGGACTAACTAGCAAGCCAACTAAACAAGATAAGGAAGAAAGTAAATGCAAAGGATAGAGGTGATTGTTATACCGATGCCTTGTGATGTAGGGATGTCAATATGAAGAACCAATCACAAGAATACCAAAGAGTAGCCGAGAGACAATGGTTGACACAATGATTTTCTCCCGAGGTTCACTTGGTTGCCACCAAGCTAGTCCCCGTTGTGTCGACTACTCAAATGGTGATTCGGTGGCTAATAGGCGATCATAAGCCTAGCCCACTACCCGGACGCCACAAGAATCCACCCAAATGAGAGTAACTCAATGACACGAGCAATCCACTAGAGTTACCCTTTGGCGCTCCGCCGAGGTGGGTACAAGCCCTCTCACAATCGATGAAGTCGGTCACGAACAATCACCAACACGTGCTGAAGCTTCTCCACAATTGCCAAGCCGTCTAGGTGTTGGCAAACACCAAGAATAACAAGAAATCCCGCGACAATGACGATGACCAAGTGCCACTAAGATGAAATGCAATGATCAAGCACTTGGTTCACTCAAACTCTCATGAATTAGCAAGCAAAGCAAAGAGAGATGAGTTGGGGGCCTTCTCAAGCAAGCACAAGTATGTCAAATGAATGGGAGGTGCAAGAGAGAGCCCTAGGAGCCGGCCACAACACTTATATAGCCATCACAAGCCAACTAGCCGTTTTGCCCCTTTTCTCCACTGTCTGCGTAGCTCCGGACGCTGCTCCGGACGCTACTTCACTTGGGGTCCGGACCATCGCGCGCCGCGTCCGGACCCTTGTCCATTTGAATCCTGTCGTTCGCGCCCTTGCCTGTGCCTGACACGTGTCTCCGGACGCTCCACACAGTAGAGCTCCGGACCTTTGCTTCTTGCGTCCGGACTCCATGCAGAGGGAGTCCAGAGAGCTCCGAGAGCCCGGACGCTAGTCCGGAGTCCTGTGTCCGGACACACCTAGCGTCCGGATGCCTTCAGCAGAGGAGTCCAGAGAGCTCCAACCTCCGGACGTCGCGTCTAGAGCTGAGCGTCTGGACCAAGATCCCCGTCCGGACCTCCTGTCCAATGAAAGCCGAGGCTAGGGTATGCCTCCGGACGCGTAGCCGATGGTCTGGACCCTGCATTCCTAGCGTCCAGACCTCCGTCCGGAGCTCTGTTGAGGGCCAAATCGAGCTGTCACTTCTTCTCCAAGTCTTCATGTGCTAACACCATGTGATTCAAACCTTGTGCTCCTGTGTTAGCCTTTGCAAAGAGTTATCTTGGATTTCAACTCATATTTTAGGTCACTTAGGTTCATTTTTAGATGTATATGCAATGCAAACCTAGTGGCACATGATAACCGCAATCAACACGAGTTTTCCCTTCTTGATAGTACAGCTATCTATCCTAAATTTGATCACACTCTCTATAGTGTCTTGATCACTAAACCAAAAATGGCTCCTATGATATACCTTTGCCTTGAGCCCATTTTTGTTTTTCTCTTTCTTTTTTTCTTAGTCATGGAGCACTTGATCCATCATGATCCTTCATCTAGCTCCACTTATCAAGTTGGATTACCCTATCTTGATCATACACTTAGCAATAGGGTTAGTCCATAGGTGTCATCAATTAACCAAAACCAAACTTGGGCTTTCAGACACTAACCTCTCTGAGCTACCATCTCCCCGACCAACTCTCTTTTCTAGTTCTAGGGCACGATTTGAACACAAAACGAGGGTTGCAAAGCATCTCTCTTCATGTAAAATTCTAGAGTTTTGGGGTTCCCTGATGGTGTAATTTTGGTAGCAGAGGAATCGCTCCAATTTCTTGCTCTCCTAGTCTTTAATCGCAGCTCCTCCAAGCAGACACAAATTCTGCTCGATGAAATGTCTCGTAGCAATGGTGAGGAGAAAACTCGCTAGGACTCGGTCATGGACAATTTTGGTATGCTATTTGCAAGGTTAAATGACATCGGCCTCATCCAGGTAGAGGACAATAGCAGAAGGGTGGATAATCTGGTCGCTGATCAAAAGTTTATCGTCGAACAAGTCAAAGCAAATGGTCATGCAATAGCTTAATTAATAATTCAGCAATTTGAAGCAAACAACCAATCTATTTGTGGTGATTCAACATCAATATTGTTTGATGTGGAAGATCGATTCACAAATATATTCGTTGATGCAAATGGCAAGGCCAAACACAAGCTAGGTACATCTAAGCAGCACAAGCCTCCTTTTGACACTCAAAAGAAAGAGTTCAGAGAGGACAATTACCACAAGAAAGATCATTTGCCTCATCACACTCTACCCAAGATGCAATTTCCAAATTTTGCTGATAAACACCCTAAGATTTGGATCAACAAGTGTAACAACTATTTTAGCATGTACTACATACCAGATAGCTTATGGGTCATAGCAGCCACCATACATAATTTAGAGGAAAATGTTGCCAAATGGTGGGAATCTTATAAGCTAGATCATGCAGAAATTACTTGGCATACCTTTTGTCAAGATGTCCAAGTCAAGTTTGGTAAATATGATGTCAAACATTGCAATATAATGTCACAATGCATAGTGGCAAATACGATGAGCTCTATTTTGCTACTCAATATGTGGCTAGATTAAAGGAAGACATGCAATTGTTGAACCCTAAGTACAAGTTACTGTAGACAGAGCAACACTCATAGCAAAAATCCGACATAAGGTATTGGACAGAAACAAGCAAAAGTTTCGGTGAAACAACCAAATCACCAGACCTCAGCATCATAAAACAGAGCGAAAACCAACAACATCTTATGCTAATCTCTGGAGAGACAAACAATTGAGAGATTATAGGAAGGCAAACAACTTGTGTTTCCACTATGGTATAACTCATCTTTTCATAACTCGTTGGGGTGCTCTCCATTCAAGGCTCTATATGGTTATGATCCAAATTTGGGAATATGTCCTACAATCACTAATGAAACCTCATTCGCAGCGGCTCAGGTTATTGACAACAGAGAGCAGCACTATACAACACTCAAGCAACGACTGGAGCAAGCTCAAAACCGAATGAAATTACAAGCTGACAAGCAAAGCTCTGACAAACAGTTCACAGTCGGGAATCAGGTGCTTCTATGCTTGCAACCATATACTTAGTCATCGGTCGCAAACAGGTCGTATCCTAAACTCGCCTACAAGTTTTTTCGGACCTGACACCATAGTGGAGTGCGTTGGCAGGGTGGTATACAAATTGGAGTTACCTGCCAATGGCAACATTCATCTAGTTTTTCACATTTCACCGTTGAAACCATTTCATTCTGATTACACACCTGTGTTTTCTACTCTCCTTGTGACCATGGATTTGCAAGCTAGTGCCACACAACCTGAGCACATCTTGGATGGACATCTGGTTAAGAAAGCTAATACTACAATTCCCCAGGTATTGTTGTCTTGGATAGATTTACCAGAGATATTGGCAACATGGGAAGACTACTACGGCGTCAAGAAGCAGTTTCCAGAGGCTCCAACTTAGGGACAAGCCGGTTTTTCAGGGGGGTTGTCATACCCCAGGACAGAAGGCGGCAAGCGGAGAAGGCGTGCCCAAGACCTGAAAGTTATGACTCACATATATGTAATAGCTAGCCCATGACATGTAGGCCCAACAGGCATTTGGTTGTATGCCTTATAACACTATACTGTGCGCCGTAAAGGACATCGACAATTATCTGAACAAATATAGTAAAGAGCCAGAGGCATTCCTGTGAGCTTCGCTGAATCCGGTGACCCCCCTTGTCTCTCACGTCGACGGCGACTTTGTCGGTGGCCACCGGTGGTACAGAGTTTGTCAACGGCGATCAGGAAGAGTATGATACGAGAGTCTCACTTGTCATGTACTGGAGTACTCCTAGAACGAATTTAGGAGCCATGTTTTAGATTTTCAGGTAGCACTGGAGCTGGAAAACAAATATGGATAGTATAAAAAATAGGTGACTACTTAAACAGATAAACATGTAGTTTGTTTTAGATAGTACTACCGGAGATGCTTTTAGCAAATGCTCCAACATAGAAAAGCATAGGATGTAGAGAAAGTTGAGAGAAAACCTGACATGTAGTTTGGCTTATCAGTCATGATATATTGTTTTTATCTCACAATGAAACAGTTAAAAACGATATTAGCTGGCTTATCAGCCACATAAACGATTATCCGAATAGGCAGAAAGAAAAACTTGTAGTCATTTATCCTCCTTGCTTTCATACTAGTTCTAGTGTACTTAAAATATTAAGTGACTACATAGGATTGATGTTATGCTTATAGATGTTTAAACGGGCCGCCCAAGCACGGGAAGGCACTCCACGATAGGGCACATCATGAAGCGGCACGACGACGTTGACGTGTTGTGTCGTGTCAAGTCGTCGTGCCGAACCTCGGCCCAGGCATGGCCCTACGAGGACTCAACCGTATTGTATCATGCTGATGGGCATGATAGCCCGTCAGGGCCGTGCCGATCCGTCGCCGTCGACGCCACTCCGCCGCTCTGTCTCCGTGTGTCCACCCCGTTGCTTTTCGCGTCGCTGCTCCACCTCATGTCGAGCGTCGAGCGCTGCCACTCCGCCTTGCATCGCTACGCACCGCGCCAAGGCCGCCACATTGCCACGCGAATGTTGTGAGGGCGAGCGGCGAGGGCCCATGCGGAGCCATGCCTATAGGAGCGGGAGATGGGATACATAGGAGCCAGAGATACGGCCATGCGGGTGGGATTGGGACCATGCGAGATGGATTTCCTCGGTAGAAAGGATGAAGGAACCGTGGGGTGGGCTCGGGGGAAAGGATATTCGGATGGACGATTATTAGGGGGAGCAGGTTTTTGGAATTGGGAGCTAGAGTTTGAGGACTCTTATATCTATATCCAACTATCCTAAATTCTACGAGCCATCTAATTTTACAAAATAATCAGGCCACTATCGCGTTAGTCTAATAGTCGTGTCATGTCTGTGCTAGCACTACGGGTCGGAGTCATGGCCCATACATGACAATATAGTCATGCCCGTATCAACACCGACACTTAACCATTACTCCCTCAGTCTCATTGAAAGTGTCACTAGAAAACCGTATTTCTCTAACAGACACGTTTTTCAAACGACACTTTTAATAAGACGGAGGAAGTATCTCATGCGTGTTTTTCCAGGCTGTACCCGTGCCAGCCCACCAGGCCTCACCCGTTTGACCATCTATAGTTATATATGCTAGTGTGCTCTCTAATTGATACTAGCCATTCCATAAGTGACACAGTGGAAACCTTCAATAAAAAATAAATACACATTAGAAAAAAAAAAGTCGCAACATATGCTGAAGACACACTTGGGGGGCACGAACTTGCCAAAATGCTTTGCTGCATGCTAAGAACCACTGCAGTATGCACCAGGTTTTGCACTGATCCATGCTCACCTCCAGGTTCCAGCCGAGGAACCTGAGGTAGTTATTCCATAGTGCAGTGTGATTGTAAGGCTATTCCATATCAGTAAATGAATAGCTGATCACCAGCCCAGCATGGCATGTGTTAGTGTGTCTGCAATGACCGATCAACCTTGCGCATTCGCAGCTGCGGGTTCAATCTCATGAAGCACGGACAGCAGCTCTGGGTCCTGAAAATCTTTGGCCAGCAAGCTGGCCCCTGCGTCTTTCAGCACCTTCCCAGGGTTCCTGGTCGTCAGGCCAACCACAGGCACTCCCGCAGCCACACCGGCTCGGACCCCCGATGCAGAGTCCTTGGCAGAACGAGATGCACATGCACCAACAAAGCATTACCAACAATGGATGATGAAAAAACGAAGCTTCAGAGAATTACGGGGAGACAGCATTATCCGTACTTCAAATATGAATGTGTGTTCAGGCGATGCGTCGATGAGCTGGAGGGCCTTGAGGTACGGGTCAGGGAACGGCTTGGCCCGGTCGCACTCGCTTCCGATGACGAGCACCGGGAAGAAGTCGGTGAGCCCCAGCAGCGACAGCATCAGCTCGGCGTTCGCCCTCGGAGCGTTCGTCACGGCCGCGCGCTTCATGTTGCGCCCCTCGATCCATCGGCACAGCTCGTGCAGTCCGTCCACGGCCTTCAGCTGTCCTGGTGCCAACCTGTGTATGTTTTGTTTTCAGCTTCAGGTTAGGTTAGTGTTCAACAAGCATCGAGTGGCGCAGCCGCGCAGGATGGCAGTTTATGTTTGTATTGAAAGGATCATATGTTCCGTATACTTTCGTACTTGTGCAGTAATAAACTAGTAATATATACTGTAATTAAGTGTTGACAGGATGGCAGTTGATGTTTAATTTGACAGGATCATATGTTTGTATAAAAACTTCAAGACTGTTGATGCCTTTTATTACCATAATTTGACAACTTTGGGATTTATCTTAGTTTCAGTGCAGTAAAATATACGCGATTCTTATTCGAGAAAAAAAATACATGATTCTCCATGATATGGCCAAATTGAAATTGTGTTTATTTTGAAACTGAATGTTTAGACTCTTCTACTTATTAATGCAATGATACACAATTTTTTTGCGTATTTTCAGAAAAAAAAAACTGAAATTCAAGTGTTGATATATGCCGTAGTTTCCAAAAAAAAAAATAATAACTGCTATATACTATCGTACAAAGTAGCACAGGGTAAATAAGATGAGTGACCTACTTTCTGAACATAGCTTCTTTGTCATCCATGAACTGCATCGCCTTCTGGTGATCCATGTCCGGGAACAGCGACCTGGCGAGGTCGTCGTTGTGGCCCCCGCTAATGTTGGCACTGTAGAACTCCTCGGTGATGGGAACACCGTCGTTGAAGCCGACCTGTTGAAGCACGGATAGCATGCATAGCAGTTGAGAAGTCAAGTGACAGACAGAAGCACAGAGCCGTTGCAGAGAAAGAACTCTACTCTACTGGACACACATGCTGCAGGAGCTCTCGGAAGGCGCAGAAGTGGATGGGGTCGGAGTCGCAGAGCGTGCCGTCGATGTCGAACAGGATGGCTTCCAGCGGCGCCAGCTTCGTCAGGGCGCTGCCGCTTCGGAGTTGAGAAGGCAGAGAGTTAGATGAGCAGCGTCTCGTGTTTCAGTGGCCAACAAGAGAGGTCGCCAGTAGAGGCCGAAGACGAACAGAAACGCGGCTCTCAGTCGCGTACCTGTTGGTCGCCATGCCCGCCGGAGTAGCCGCGCTCATCGTCATCGTCCTAGAAACGCTGCCGTGCTTCTTCCTCGGCCTCGCCCCTCTTGCGCTGAAACCACAGCTGCTGCTGGTACTGCGTGAAGAAGTCGCTGGAGATGATATGACAGCACACAGCAGACAGGCGGCGGCGAGGGAGGTTGGCCGACAGCTTGCCAGGCCCGAATTGGATTCGTCCGCCCAGCGGCATGAGCAGAGACTGACGGGTCGCTTTCTCCAGTTTCTCCCGCTCTCCAAGTCCCCTTTCTGTACAATTCAACGATGGGTGGGTGCCTGTGCCCGTGGCTCGCCGCTCGCCACGACCGCTCCTCTGCTCCCGGCCTCTGGCTGTGTCTGTACCAAAGTGGCAGCTGGATGATTGCTCACTCTTTGCTGCTGGGCTGTGCTGCCTGCCACCGCAATCGAGGTGTCTGGTTGCCCTCTTCAAATTCCCATGTCACGCGGATATTTAAATACTAATTTAAAATATTAATATAGATTGATTATAAAATTAATTACACAATTACTAATTTAAAAGATGAATCTATTAAATTAAATTAATCTATAATTTAAGTGATGCTGTGATGCTACAACAAGCTAATAATACATCTCGTGAATTACTTATAATATTTATAATTAGTTTATAATTAACTCATGTTAATCCTTCGTAGCATTAAGTATTTCTTGGCGAGCTTTCTAATTAGTATCAAATACGCTTTTCTGATCACCTCGTTCCAAAGATGACGGCAGCCTAAATGTTCTCTCGACAGTCAAATGACCGTGCTTCCAAGCACATGCGTGCCTAGCGGTCACGTTTTCTTGTGGACTCCACTTTCTTAGTATCTGGTGCTTTTCATTGAGGCCACTTGTTGTCTCGTCATCCACAGAGCCCTTAAGGTTAAATAAGGGTAAAGTATATTTTTTTAACTTCCAATTCGCTTTAAAGTTTAATTTTACATCTACAACTATGAAATCGGATGACAGGTACCCTTCAACTGCTAAAACCAAATAAATTTGGCTCTCGAGCTGGTTTCAAAGTGGTTTTTTACTTTTCAAAAAAATGCTGAATTTATATTTTTTTAGCATATTAGCATTCTCAAATAAAAAAACTTAAAACTACAAAGTTGTAGATCTCATTGAAAGCTACAACTTTAGTATAAATAATATCTATATTTGACTCCATACATAAATTATATTATTTCTCTAACGTGGCATGCACTAGTGCGTGATTATTATGGTGCTAAAATTTTATATTATTTTTTTAATATCTTAACATCCTCAAATGAAAAATTTTAAAACTAGAAAGTTGTACACCTCATCGGGATCTACAATTTTCATATAAAAGTAATCTTCATTTGACGTCTGATGAAGATAATTTTCATATAAAAATTGTAGATCTCGATGAGATCTACAACTTCATAATTTAACTTTTTTTCATTTATGTACATCTTTTTGAATAAAATGATATAACATTTTACCACCATAATAATCGCATACTAGCTCTTGTCGCACTAGAAAAATAATATATTTTTTGGAAGGAGTCAAATGAAGATATTGTTTATACCAAAGTTGTATTCCCTCTATTTCAAAATAGAAGTCATTCTCGCTTACTGAGTTTGACCAATTATATATATGAAAGAAGAATAATAATTATAATACATAATTAGTATCATTAAATAGATCATTGAGTGCACTTTCATGATAAATTTATTTGGAGATATAAATGTTGTATGTATTTTCTATAGACTTAGTTAAAGTTGAGAAAGCTCAATCTACCTGTATCTCATAGCGTCATCTATTCTGAGACAGAGAGAGTAGCTCTCAATGAGATCGACAACTTTGTTGTTTTGAGTTTTTTCATTTGAGAATGGTAATGTGCTAAAAAAATAATATAAAATTTCAGCACCTTTTAAAATAGAAAACCACTTTTAAAACCGGCCTGAAGACTAAATTTGTCTGATTTTGATAGTTGGAGAGTGTTTGCTAGCCGGTTTCATAGTTGACAGATGAAAATCGAACTTCAATACGAGTTGAAGTTTGAAAAATATACTTTATCCTTAAATAAAAGATTTTGTCATCTCAGAGCCCTTAAGGTTAAAATTAAACATGAAGGCCCCCACAACTTTATAGACAATTCAAATGAGATCATTCTTTCCATGAAAGAATTTAGGCTTTATTATTACTAGAAAATGTCTCCGCGCATTGTAAAGGAAAAATAATTAAACACTTATAAAAATGACAACGTAAATGATACATATCTACTTATGTTTTATGCTTTCATAATTTATTTCAGGATGACCGTCTTATCCATAATATAAATTAATACTGACAATAAATAATAATATCCTATTAAACATGTATCGAATTAACACAACGACAAGGACATTCCCCTCATACTGCTCGGCCGTCTTCGCGTATTTTAGGTCTGTCTCTAAAATGTTCTCGGTTATTGCCGAACCAAATAAATGCAACATACTCTATCTATCCCATAATAGAAGTTATGAGTTACGTGAAGTTAATTTATTTTAAAATTTGGCTCGGTTTGTTTAAAATGCATGAACACTTATATCTTCAAATTAATCAAATAAGTATATGATAAAAATATATTCAATGATCTATCAAGGATACTAATTAGTATTGTAAATATCAATGTTTCCCTAAACGGAAAACAGTACAGAGTCGAGAAGGTCTCATGTAGCGTTTAGACCGTTTACACGATTCTAGACGGATTACACATTTTTTTACTGATTTTTTTAAAAAATTATAATAACATATGTATATGTTTCTATAACATAGATAAAAAAGAGTTTCACAACAATGGTTAGTCCAATAGTATAGAATTAAGAACATAAGGGTTAGAGCTAAGGTCTTAAGTGCCTAATAAAATAATATACATACACACCTAATGTGAATTAAGAAAGTTAACAAATGCATGATTTGTAGTTCTGACACTAGCGGACAAAGCAATCGATACATACGTTCTTCCAGAGCACACATTATTTATTTCAGTGCACAACAAAGCACATATTGGAGCATAACAAATGATTTTTACAGAAGACAATAGAGTATTAGTTGACTACTAGTCCACATTTGTACATGTTAGAACATATGTATATCTGTTGATTTCTAGAGAAAGAGTAGAGCACCGGTACTAGCACACATATGCTAAGCACATCACCGTAGATGAGAAGAAAATAGAGGCAGCTCGAGAGTGTCTTGCCTGAAGGCTGTCATCGCCTAAACGTCATGTTACTTACTTAACTCGTTGAATAAAACTGTGTTATGACTGAAACATGTAGCCCATGTAGACTGTATACAACCGTTTTAAACTATTAACATAAGATTTTAGTGTAATCTACCGTTTATAACCTAAACTGCATGTTAGGCTACCGAGTAGCGTTTACATGCTGTGCAAACGGTCTACACGACCATATAGACGAACATGGGTAAATATTAATATATTTTATATATAATTGGTCAAAGTTTAGAAAATATGAATAACTTCCAAGGACGGAGGAAATATGTAAGGTTAATTTAACACACTTAAAGACAAAGCATAACCTAACAATATTCATAGCATCTATGGATGGATATATTTTTATGAAGCTAACAAAACCGGTTTGCCATTTTTCTGTTTTATGAAGACAAATTTTGTAAGATCTTTGTTGTTATATAAAAAGAGAAAAGCAAAAGAAAAGGAAAAAGGCTTGTGTAAGCTCGGTCCATCCTATATTAATAATATCTATAGATAGATCATATTTTTACAAAGCTAATAAAACGGGTTTGGAGTTTTTCTGATTTTTTATGATTTTTGCAAGATCTCAGTTTTTATAAAAAACGAGAAAAACGAAAGAAAAAAAAAAAAAGACTTGTACAAGCTTGGTACAACCACAACGAAATCGACCCAGCTGTAAGGATTCATGTCGAAGAAAACCCAGCACGAGAGGCTCACTTGGACCTATACATTTTGCATTATAGGAACCTCGATTTATTTTGAAAAAAAAATATATTAGACCTCTCCATCATTTTTACACCACGGATTCCTATTTCCCTCACCACTCCTAATGTCGTTGGAAACTGTGAATTTGTAGCGGACAGGACCGAGCTGGTTATTGGACAGGCCCGGACGCGTGCCGTGTTTCAGTGGCGAACAAGAGAGGTCGCCAGGAGAGGCCCGGACCGGTGACGAACAGAGACGCGGGTCTCAGTGGCGCACCTGTTGGTCGCCATGTCCGCCGGAGTAGCCGCGCTCATCGTCCAAGAAATGCAACTGCGCTTCTTCCTTGCCCCTCCTCTGCTGAAACCACAGCTGTTGCCGGTGCTGAGGCTCTGACCGTCCAAACAATTGGGGCGGGATTCGCAAGGAGACAACGGTTGCAATGGCAAATGACCAAATATTTCGGCGGGGCGAGGGAGGGAAGGCCGACAGCTTGCCAGGCCCGAATTGGATTCGTCCGCCCAGCGGCATGAACAGAGACTGACGAGTGACGACTCGCTTTCTCCCGCTCTCCTTTCTGTACAATTCAACGATGGGGCGCCTGTGGCTCGCCGCTCGCCACGACCGCTCCTCTGCTCCCGGCCTCTGTCTGTCTGTAGCAAGTGGCAGCCGGGTGATCGCTCACTTTATGATGCTATATGCTGCCTGCCACCGTAACGAATTGGGAACCTCATTTCAAAGATGACGCCAGGGTATATGCTCTCTTGACAGTCAAATGTTCGTGCTTCCAAGCAATTGTGTTTAGCTAATCGTTTTTACGGCTGCTAAATTGTTTTGTTCTGAGATAAAAAACATATATAATGACTGATAAGTCAAACGAATAAAACGAGTTATCATATTTTCTCTCAACTTTCTCAACATCATGTGCTTCTCTAGAGAGCCCCCTTGACCGAAGACCACAGATAAACGTTGGGTCACCACAGAGCCCTTGAGGTTAATGGAACATGATGAATCCACGGCTCTATTGCCAATCAAATGATATCATTCTTTTCGTGCAAGATTTTAGCCCTTTACTTTTGGAATTTTAGGAAGGAAAAAAAAACAGGAAACGCCTCAATTCGGCAATTTGAGAAAAAAGTTGGGACGCGCCAGGCGCCCAGAAAACGAAGCCCATATTCGTTCGGTCAGGCCCAATCCAAAAAGTGGCGCCCCACACAGCCCACGAAGCGAGCAACCCCATCCGCAACCGCAACTCTCTCGCACGCGCCGGCATGGCGACGCTCGCGCGGTGGCATCCACCATCACCAGTAGCCCCACCGGCCGCTGGGGCAGCCGCTCCTACCGCCCGCCCCCTCGCTCGCCGTCGAATCCCGCGCCGGGCCGCGACCGTGGTCTCCCCGCGCGCGTTCGGCGGGGACTTCGATGGCTTCGTGCGACGCGCGTGGCGGGGCGCCAACGCGGGGGCCGAGCGCCTCGCCTTCGAGGCACGCCAGACCGCGCAGCGGCTGGACGGCAGGTTCTCGATCTCCCGGAGGCTCGCGGAGGCCTCCCGTGCCGCGCGCGCCCGCGCCGCTGAGATCGACGCCGAGCTCGGCATCGGGCGGCGGTGGCGCTCCTTCTCCGTCGACTTCTCCCGCAACTGGCCCAGGGTTCTGATTCTATACGCTCCCTCGCCACTTCAAGCTGTCTAGTACTTGTTCTCTCCCTAATATAGGGTTAATTTGGTTTCTCATGTACAGTATCGGAGGGAGATCAATGACTTCATGGAAACTCCCATCGGGAGAGCATTAGCTGTAAGTTGATTGATAGCTCAAATTCGCTCGGATTAGCTTGCTAACGTAGCTCAAATTGGGTGCTTATAATTTATCGTAGATATAATAGCTTGGATGTTGTGGCATTTTGGCGATGTGCTACTATTAACGAACTAGTTTATTTCATGTTTCCCATCTGTGGATGCATACTCCTGTTGCTTTGTGCTGTGATCTCATTGGTAGGCTTCATGCAGTCTAATGAATAACTGTTAACATGGTTTATTTGCAAGCAATGACAAGTGGACAACGAATTTACACCCTAGTACTTGTCATCTGAATGAGGGTTACTGCTATCCATCTCTGGGAGCCCTAAATTTTTCTGTATATTTAGATGCCTAGGTAAATTGCAATATGATCATAAGACGTCAAAGATTCCATGAGTTTGAATGTGACACAAGGGAATAGATACTGATGGGGTACTGATGTTGAATTCATAATTTTGTGCTTTGTAAGGGAAACACATCATTATAGAGTGGTAGTCTTGATAAAAGAAAGTTTGTAAAACATTTTCCTTAACACTGATGTTAGCCCTTCTGAGCTCCCATGTTCCTCCATCTTATAGTTGAATATTTCTTTAACTAAAATATACTTATAGTACAATCGGAATATCTAGTTCAGCTTTGTTTTTAGAACAAAATATTGTGTTTGGTAGATAAACATTTGACAATTCTTCTGCAAGCATTAGGAGATCCTTTTCAATATCTGATGTGTTTTAGCTATCTATTTTATGCAGACAATATTTTTCCTATGGCTTGCACTGTCAGGGTGGTTGTTCAGAATTTTCATTTTTGGCACGTTTGTGCTGCCATTTGCTGCCCCTCTTCTCCTTGGGACCTTTGCTAACAGGGTTGCCATTGAGGTAAGAGCGCATCTAAATTTAACCTGTTATTGTGCACTTCTTTACTCACTTCAAAGGAGTCATCAGCTCTCATTACAGAATGCTGTGTGCGTGATCATGCTTTACATACTTACTGAAGAAGTGTTAGTGAAATTCTCCAGTCATCTTGCGTTTTTGGTTTGCAATTTGCATGCTTTAAACTTTCATTAGCCATTTAGCCCATTGTGTCTCTGCTGATAACTAATGGGGATAGAGTTTTGTCATACCTCCAAACATACTGATATATTAATCGGGATCCCCGCTTCCCTGGCATGTAAAGAGAGCTGTTTAAGTTGAATCTAATTTGCCTACTTTTATTAGCCATCGAATATCCATATAGTTTGATAATGTTGATAGTCACAGCACACGCTTAGTTTGGGTCTGTTTTATTGTCTTGATAGTAGAAGCAATCATCTCTTCGCCAGCATCTATTATCACACTCACGCAATTGCAACATGGCTACTCTTCAGTCTTCAGTCTTCGTATCCATTGGTGGTGGTCAACTAGAAGCCAAGTATGCTTTGAACATACTAGTTGTTCCTATTTACTGATGGAGCAGGATTCATTTGCAGGGAACATGCCCAGCATGCAAAAGGCGTTTTGTGGGCTACCGCAACCAAGTGATTCGGTGCATGAACTGCCAAAACATTGTATGGCAGCCAAATAACAGCTCATCTGGTGGCACTAGAAGTTCACGAAGCTCAGAATCTGATGTAATTGATGTAGAATACGAAGAGAAGTAAGAACATTGCGCCCCACCCTACACTGAAAAGCGGAAGAAGCAAGGCTTAGACACACGCTGCACCTTCATATACCCACCCTACACCGAAAAGCGGAAGAAGAAGCAAGGCTTAGACACACGCAGCACCTTCATATGAGCTGTTTGTAGATTTGGTTGTTTCAGTATTCGTGGTGTACATACATTACGTGCTCCTTTTGAAATAAACCAGAAATTTAGATGTTGTACACAATGATACTATGTGTGCCACCTTTTAATTTTACGTCCTGGTGACTGGCGTATCCATAGCTTATTTTACTATTGCATCCGAGTAAACACCTTGTAAAGCAAGAGTGGTTTTGGTTTGAGCTCGTTCCAGTCATCGACGGCTGCAAAACATAAATTGGTTGAGCTGATCGATGCCAATATGAGCAGTAGGATCGATTGGCTTCTCTTCCGTTGGGCGCTCCTGCGCATGTTCATCTGAATTACAAGAACGGATGGTTTCTGAATATGTATCGACTGGTATATCTGAATGGCAACGTCAGAGGCGAGGTGCTTGAGCCTGGAGCAATGAAGGCCTTGCTGGACAGTGTGGAAGCAAAGCCGGCAACGCCAGCGCCCCAGCTCCTGTGTCAATGTGTCACAGCGTTCCTCGTTCCGAAACCATGCGAATCCACGGGAGGAAAGGTAACACAATCTGGTAGGAAAACCGGCGTGGCCAGCGCCCAGTTCCTGTGCCAATGCGTGGCAGCGTTCCTCATTCCGAAACCATGCGCATCCACAGGGAGGACAGGTAATGTGAGTGCTGTTGGCTGTTGCCTCTAACTAAGCCAAACCAATTTTTGGCCCGTCCAAAAAAATAGGACTTCATTTAGTCACATGACAAAGTTAGTCAGTCCCTACCTCAATTGGACTGGTCAGAGTTAAGGTACTCCTAACCTAGAAACCAGATGGTTTCTATAGCCATTAATTAGGCCTCGTTCGGTTACTACGTATTCAGCCAGAAATCATTCCGGTCAAAAGAAATTGTATATAAATTGAATAGCAGATCTGGCCAGGAATTATTCCCGAGGGCAAACCCTGAGAAACAAACGGGGCCTGTGTGATAACTAACAAAATGTTGATGGATCACTGTAGTTATTAAAGAGAAAGAAATGTTTTTTTTATATAGGAAACCATGTCTACACGAAAACCAAGATATAAAGAGATGTGATTGATAGATAATATAAGAGATAAGATAGATTATTTGATGAACATTTTATTTGTAAAAACTATCCATTGGGATATAGTTCCTTTAGATAGTGTGTATGCTAATTATAGGTTGGGACTGCCTTACAGAGAACTAGTTGCATGCGTTTGTGGGCACAAATAATCCGCATGAGTTGCCAAAGGTGGCCAAGAAAATGAAGTGTCACGTGGCAGGGGGCAACTAGGTTAGGCTGGTGCATTTGAGGCTTGTTTGGATTGCAAGTGGGAGTCTTGCCCATCCATCCCATAATTCGATTTTAGATTCTAGGGCCATGATACAATTGTCTACTAGGTCTCCCTCCAAACAGACTGTAATGCTCAGTTATTGAGGGATGCGGTGGTGGTGGGTGGGGGTGGTGGGTGGGTGGGGGGGGGGGGGGGTGTTTAAGCCGAAGCCAATCTAATACTGTATTAGACAATTGACTGTTGGTGACAAACTTGTTCAGTTGATTGTTGAAGTTTGCTAGTCTGCTCGGTCAATTCAGTGTGGCTAAATCACAGGCTAGGTCTAGGCAGAACATCCATGTCAGCAAACAACAACCTGCCCTATGTTTGAAACAAAAATACCTCTTATATCATAATGTTTGCACCATCTTAATTCATGTGACTAAACCAAAAGATCATATGTTTTGATGCTAAAAGTTATTATATGCTCACATATCATACATACAATCAACAAATTCACATACATGCAATCCCAAACATCACATTCCGGGTCACCTGATTCTGATAAAATACCCACCAAAATCCAAATCTGTAATCGACCGCAATATGACGTAATCAATCATCAGGGAATATGGAAGTGGTACATGGATGATCAATGCAGTATTCCAACTTTGCAGAACCAGACAGATTAGTAATCCAGCAGCAAAATTTGATATCTGAATACATGATACGACAATTCAAGCAGCAAGTGTACAAACCAGTAAAATGATCAGCAAATTGTGCACTTGATCACTACAGCCTATTATGCAATGCGATCCCAATGAACTTTTAACACAACAAAAAAAGAACTCAACCAGATTCTATCATAAGCCTTTTCACTCCTGATCTAGGTCGAATGCAAGAACTTCTTGACGGACATCAACAACTTCCTCCACCTCAACTTCCTTGGCCTCATACTCTTCCTCCTCGTCACTGGCCTCCCCATCCCTAAGCTCCCTCCTGTAAGCGCGCTCCTCCTCATGCAACTGCTTCCACTTGGCAACCCATGAGTCCCATTCTTCCTGAAGCTGTGTCCGCCTCTTGCGGTCCTGCTCGCTCAATTGGTTGAATGCATCCTGGTCCTCTTGTTCGTATTTCTTGCTGTACTTCTTCAGGTTCCTTGAGATCTCTTCTTCCTTCTCGGGGGTCAGTAGTGAGGGCGGTCTCGGGCGCCATATGAACTGTACCATTCAGTCCATGCAAAAGATACATTACCACATATAAGACAATTGCTTATCATTGTGCTGCATACCAACAAAAAAAAAGAGTGATTGAACATTTACCTGATAGAAATGATCCTTTGACACCTTGTAAAGATGCTTGCCATTGAAGGACCATATTTGAAAGCCGTTCTCCATTTCGTGAACTGAGGTAACTGCAGTCGCGAGATATCTAAACAAAAGGAGTTGCAAATTATTCAGTTCATTTAACTTATCAGAGCTATGGGTGACCAAGACACAGTAGCACTACTGACTGTGTGGCCAAAATTTAGAAATATACAACTTTATGCAAACAATGGTGAATGGAATTTAACACGAGGGTGATCTGCAAGTGTCAGCTTGATTAGGTATTTTTAACTATATATTATGTAAAATACCAATGTCAGTAAGTGGAATCAGGAAATTTCTAAAACCAGTGACTAGCTCACCTCCCAGTTGGATCCCACATGATATCAGTTGCCATAAAATGCTCTCCTGTTGCCATTGTCTCTAGTTCATCAACATTGTAGAATTCCAGCTGTCCATTGAAACCCTTCAGTCCAGCAAGAACAATGAAGCGCCCAGCAGGAGACCAGTACAAAGCATTAGCTTGCTTGGACTTGAGGGTTGTGAGCTTGGACACACGGCCAGTGTTATTGGCTGTTCGCATGGTGTAGAAGCTAACATCAGGCCTTGGGCCATCACCATGAATAATAGCAAAGCGATGTCCTTTAGGTTCCCATGCAAATGCAATGATCTTATCATTCTTGTTCTCGAGTTCAAGGACCTCAATTGGGATGTCCCTCTCCTTAATTCTAAACAGCTCAAACCCAGTGTATGTGCTCTTTTTTGTTTTTGTGTATCTATCAACTTGAACAGCAAGATATTCTCCATTGTTCTGCCAATACATTTTGCAATCACTGACACTGAAAAGGTTTTTCTGTCGCAGCTCCTCTTTGCCTGGGATTTGCACTAGACTCACCTATCAATAGAAAGATTAATTTTAGCCTTCATCATTAAATAATGAATAAACATGTTATAAGAGGAATATATCTGTTCCACAAATTTATGCTCACCCTCGCAGGCTGATTTCCACCACCCATTTCAGGCACGAACAGAGATATGATAGGATCAGTGGGAGACCAGCTGAAGTCCACTACATTTTCTACCTTCAAAGACTTTTTATCAAGAAGGGAGAATGTATTGGTTTCATAGACAGATATTATATTCTTCCCAAGCCTCGCAAAATATTTGTCATCCTTTCCACCACCCCACCTTTGAACATGTAAAAATATAGTAAGCATCCAACTGGGACAACTTAAGAAAACATTTATGCAGGCAATTAACAAACATATCACTTGCGCTTTCACCTGAAAATAGGCCACGTAACACCAGAAACCCCAATATTCCCACCAGTAGTATAATCATCAGCGCTTCCCTTAAAGTCTCGCATCACCTTCCCAGTCCTTACATCAAAGATATTCAGAACAACCCTCTACAAGATTAATAGTGGTTAGTCAGAAAGGAAAATTTATTGCTTATGAAAGGAGAAAAGCTATGAGCAGAGTACAAATGTAAATGTGACAATATCTTACATGTGTGTCTCTAGGGTTGCTGGGCTCATGGCTACTGTATGTGACCAAATATCTCTCGCCAGGAGAGAAGTCAATCAGTTTCACCTGTTATAAGCCACTGTCAGCTAGAACATTAAACATTCAAACATTGGATACAGTTCAGCATGGTGAAAACCAGTACCATGGGATGAGCAAAACGCATCAAACGCTCGAAGCCATTTTCACCGCCCCACACCTGCGATCCCTGCCTATGAACCGTTGCCAAGTACGTTCCCAGAGGGGACCACTGAATGAAACTATCTGTCCAGTACTGGAAAGAAAATGGAGTAAAACAAGGATAAGTACCAATATGGATTTTATTCCACTAACTGAAGTAGCAGACCATGAACTTAACCATTAAGTAGCAAGCGCAAGAAAATGAAGTACCTGTTTTTGAAACACAAGCTCAGGTGCTAGCTTTCTTGCATCATTCCAATAAACTTCAGTTAGCGTGCCAGCACGAATGACAAATTGGTCTCGGGCCTTTTCATCAGTTAACCACTTCAGAAGATTTTCCTGAGATGCAGTATCGAGATATTAAACAGTTTTGCAGGACAAACTTGACTGCTTCAAAAAAAAAATTGAGCACTAAACAGAAGTAGCCATCCAGGGAGTAGAAGGAAAAAACTTACTCCAGCAGTGTATGGCTTAATTTCAGCAGGGGTCCATGTGTCAGGAACTTTCATGTACTTCTCAAAATCATCAAGCAAATTAACTGCAAAGATGTGAGACTTGTCGAGTTTGTACCCATTGGTTTTTTCCCTAGCCAGCTCAGCTTCCTGCTAAAAACACCAAAGTTACATATTAACTAACTGGCAATAAGTAAAGGAGACCTATTTCTGCTCAACCATCCAGTAGGATGCATAATTTAATGGAATTCAAAATGATTGAAGAGGTGATGGCAAACATGGTGGACTACAAATAATGAAGTCCAAATTATCAAAACATTTACATAGATGTTTGCTTATACAACACTCCAAAAGCATATGCTGGCATGTTTGGACAGAACGGAAAACACTAAGGCATCACTCAAACTACAAGAATGGTGGCAATGGCCGGCCAGTGATGAATTGAAAAGATAACATAATCAAGCCATTGGTCATTGCTTCATTGTGCAGTTAGAACTAAGGAGAAAACGCAACCAACAAGTAAACGACCTGAGGGGTATTATACTCAATGAAACAGTAGCCATATGTCTTCTTTGTCTCTGGGTTTACAGGCATCCATAGACCATTTTCTCTAATCACACCAATTTGGCTGTAGATCTTGCGTATGACATTCTCAAGCTTCTCAAACTTTTCTGGAGGAACAACTGGTAGATTGTCCACAACAAAAATGTTGGATAAACCCATTTCAAGTTCTGGAGGATCCTCACTACGAAGAACCTCCTCGTCATCACTGCAAGTTGTAAGAATATTATAAGCAAATAGCAATAAGCCACACTGAAAACAAATCAAGGATACTGTAACCCAGAAAGTCATTCATACTAAATGCATATCTCAGAGCACTAGAGATTTACATTCTCGTCGTGGTGGCAAGCGGAGGTACTGTCTATGCAAGATTGGTATTACTGCACCTGATTAAACTTTGCATAGGTAGCCTACTATTTTATGAACTATGCTTACTGCACAAAATGAGTAGCAATAACATTATACTAGCGGCATATTAAAGGAGACATCAACAATTCGGCACAGATATGCCGACGGAAGCCAAAAAAAAAAAAAATTGCTCAGATATGCTCTGCAGATCAGCTGCTGCCGGGACCTACAACAAAACACACTAATACTGCACGAAACCTACCAAATCCCACCGTAGACGCTCGCATCTGGAAAAAGCAGAATTAGGGCAACCAAGGCCACCACATACTAAGCGCGCTAAGATGGTGCCTGTCATTGATTGGGACCCGACGTGAGACAACGCGTGCGTTTACCTGAGGATGCCGAAGTCCTCGCCGGCCGGGAGGGTGATGGAGTCCAGATCGACGGCGGAGAGGTCCACCCCGAGCTCCCGCGCCCGAGCCTCGATGCCCTCCATGGAGATTGCCAGCGCCATCTTCTCTTACATACGACGCCTGGAACAGTGCGAGAACGAGGGATTAGGGCAGAGATTCCTGCGCGCTGTGGAGGCGGCGGCGGCTTGTTCGGTGGCGGTGGCGGCGGCGGTGGCGGCGGCGGCGGGGGTTGGGATGGATGGAGCTGGGGTTTTGGTTTGAGTCGCGAGGCGATACTCCTTCTCCTTCTTATGAGTCCATCTGACAGGTGGGCCACGCAGTTTCTATCGGGAAATCATCGGATCCGACGGGTCGGAGCCGCGTACCTTCTCCTCCCTATTGTTGTTGGGCTAAAAGGGGAGCGTGACGGCCCACGCGGGCCGGTAGCGAGAGCCGTGACCCACACGTCTAGTAGGTTCTGGCTAGAAAAAAGTGTACTTTTAGTCCCTCAACGAAAGACCGATTTTCATCTTTCAACTACAAAACAGATAAAACGGGTCTCTCAACTTTTAAAACCGTGCAAATTTCGTCCTCGGCTGTTTTTTCGGTGGTTTTACTAACCCAGTTTTGTTTTTTCTCCTTTCCTAATTTATTTTGGCTAAATTTTTAAAAAATTATAACTCTTCGATACAATATTGGATGAAGATGATTTTTATATGAAAATTATAGCCCCCGACGATATCTACAACTTTCTAGTTTTGAGTTTTTTGATTTGATGAAGTTAAAATGCTCAAAAAATTATACAAAAGTACAACACTATAATAATTGCGTACTTTTGCTTGCTGTATTAGAAAAATAATATATTTTTGTTTGTTGTCAAATGAAGACACTTTATATACACTAAATTTTAGCACTTTAAAAGAACTAGATTATTGTAGTTTTGTATTTTTACGTTTGAAGTTGTTAAGATATTGATAAAACAATTTAAACCAGCATATTAAGTTTGCGAAAGACACCAAGGGTAAAAACTCAAAACTTCAAATGTAAAAGCTCAAAACTACAAGAATCTATATCATTTAGAGTGCTAAAATTTTGGTATATATAGTGTCTTTATTTGACAACAAATAAAAATATATTATTTTTCTAATGCGGCAAGTAATAGTACGCGATTATTATGGTGTTGTACTTTTGTATAATTTTTTGAGCATTTTAACGTCACCAAATCAAAAAACTTAAAACTAGAAAGTTGTAGATCTCGTCGAGAGCTACAATTTTTTCATATAAAAATCATCTTCATTCGATGTTGTATCGAAGAGTTATGATTTTTTAAAAATTCAGCCGAAATAAATTAGAAAAGAGGAAAAAACAAAATCGGGTTACTGTAGTAAAGCCACCGAAAAAACAGCCGAGGGACGAAATTTGTATGATTTTGAAAGTTGAGGGACCTGTTTTGTCCGGTTTTACGGTTGAGGGATGAAAATCGGACTTTCGTGAAAGTTGATGGACCAAAAATAGACTTTTTCCTTCTAGCTATAGGCTGCGTCTGCGACGAGTGGCAGCGAGAGCCACACGTCTACGCGATAATCCCACCTTTGGGCCTTTTTTTTTTTGACAACATCCCACCTTTGGGCTTTGTTTGCCGGCGTAGAGAGCACTGACCCAAACATCTACGCGAGGTTTGGTTCTTTAGTTATGCACATGCAAGGACACTCTCAATACACAAACTATCATTGTTTTTATGGGTATTAATTATAGAGTAAATTGCATAGCCAGTTCCTAAACTATTGACGAGTTTTCATCCGGGTTCCCAAATTATGAAAATGATCATTTAGGTTCTTAAACTATTACTTAGGTTTCATCACGGTACCCAAACTTTCAAAACAGTCATTTGAGACCTTAAACTATTATTTAGGTTTTATCCCGGTCCCAAGCTACAGTGACAATAATAACAATTGCTTGTTTTTTTTTATTTATTTGGGCTAAATCTTTGAAAATCATAATAAATCACAGAAAATCATAAAATAGGAAATCCAATTTTGTTGGACTCCACATGAGTAGATCTACCCAGTGAACAAATAATGGGGTATGCTTTATGTCGGTGTTATGACTCAGGGGGTCAAGACCATCGACTAGTAAATTTGTATATTGCGTGCTCCCTCTCCCAGATGTGATGCAAGAAGAACACAAGATTTATCCTGATTCGGGCAAAGAAGGCCCTACGTCCAGTGGGGGAGGATGGATTGTATTATCTTGCACCAAGTGCTCGTACAAGGGGTACAAGCATGTTTACACGGGGTGCTCAGAGTGAGCTGAAGCCTAGGACTAGCAAGGCTATCCTAGGTGAGATGGTGGATTGCTTGAGATGTTGATCAAGCAATCGGGTATGGTGTGTGTGACTTGGCTCTTGGTGTATGCGGGTCAGAGCTGATGTCTCGGCTCGTTGAGAGATCTCTGATGTCCGAATGCGTGAGCCGATACGAATGCACATGCCCTTTCTTCTATCCCAGCGTCTCCTTTTATAGATCAAGGGGAGGCCTGAGGGTATAGAGATCCTAGACTGTAGAGGCATGGGAGAGGTGCCTGCGGCGCCATGCTTGCGGTGGGACGTCGATCGCTGTAGCGGCGTGGCCTTCCCGTCCTTCCGGTGTTCAGGGCATGGTGATAGCAGACTGGACGTTGCCGAACGTCATGACGCAGTACGGTTGGCCTCCTGTAGATGGGTACAAGCTCCACAGTTGAAGCGGAACGGAGCAGACGGACCTCATACCGTAGTGGTTGGAGACGGGGGTCGAGCCCCCGGGTCGAGGAGTATCGAGGAGTATCGAGGCCTGTGGGACCCTGACTCATCCCTGGAAACGCGGTCGAGGGCTTATCCCATTTAAGACTCGAGGGGGTGCCTTTGACCTCCGTACTTGAGGCGTGACCATAGTGGTTGTACGATCAACGAAGAGTCGGGGCATGGGCGGCGAACTGATGAATTTGACCGTGATAGTGGGCACCCATGACGTTAGGCGGGAGCAAGTAGACGCATTGGATTCTCTTTACCCCATACTAGGAGTAGGTGAGCTGATCGAGCCTCCTGCTCACGGGTCGCTCGTTCGACCCCCTGTCCGTCATTCGAGGGGTCGTTCGTTCGACCCCTGTCCGTCAATCGGGGTCGAGGGGTTGCGGTCGAGGGGGATTCGATCGACCCCTCTTCCGTCATTCGGGGGGTTAAGGCGAGGCGGAGGGGTCGTTCGTTTGACCTCTGTCCGTCAGTTGAGGTCAAGGCGGAGGGGTTGAGGTCGATGGGGATTCGATCGACCCCTCTTCCGTCATTTGGGGGGTTAAGGCGAGGCGGAGGGGTCGAGGTCGAGGGGGATTCGATCGACCCCTCTTCCGTCATTCGGGGGGTTAAGGCGAGGCGGATGGGTCGTTCGTTCGACCTCTGTCTGTCAGTTGAGGTCGAGGAGGAGGGGTCGAGGTCAAGGGGGATTCGATCGACCCCTCTTCCGTCATTCGGGGGGTTAAGGCGAGGCGGAGGGGTCGTTCGTTTGACCCATGTCCGTCAGTTGAGGTCGAGGCGGAGGGGTGTCTTGCATACTATTTTTGCAGTGATGGGTCGGCCCACGACTGATCATTGTTGTTGGTGAGGTAAGCCTTCGTTTGATGGGTCTTCTCCCACTGATTAGGCGGTTGATCGGATTCTGCCTCAAAAATTGTTGATATGTTAAGCATTAGATTATCGCAGGTTAGGGTATCCCTTACCTTTATACCCGATACTTTAGTACAAAATTTTTTCTATGAAGGTTTTGTATTTTTCTTTTTGATTTATTTTACTATGTAGATATATACTCATGTGGAGTCTAATAAAATTAGATTTTCTATTTTATGATTTTTTGTGATTTACTGTGATTTTCAAAGATTTAACCTTCATAGAAAAATTTGCGCTAAAGCATACCATGTTATTTATTCACTAGGTAGATCTACTCTTGTGGAGTCCAACAAAATTGGATTTTCTATTTTATGATTTCTTCTGTGATTTATTATGATTTTTTAAAGATTCAGTCCAAATAAATAAATACTCCCTCCATCCCAAATTATAAGACATCTCAAGAATCTTGAAAAGTCAAACTATCTCAAGTTTGACCAAACTTATACAACAATATAATAACATTTATGATATCGACTAAGTATCATTAGATTTGTTATCAATTATACTTTTATAGTATGTCTATTTGATATTATAAATCTTTATAGTTTTTTTTCTATAATTATTGGTCAAACTTGAGATGTTTTGACACTCCAAAATTCTTGAAACGTTTTATAATTTGGAACGTAGGGAGTAAAAACAAAGCAATTGTTACCGCAGCTTGGGACCGAGATGAAACCTAAACAATAGTTTAGGGACCTAAATCATCGTTTTGAATGTTTGGGACTGAGATGAAACCTAAGCAATAGTTTAGGGATCTAAATAGTCATTTTGATAGTTTGGGGACCGGAATGAAAACTCACCGATAGTTTAGGGACCGGCCATATAATTTACTCTTAATTGTACTGTCATGTACTCAATCCATTCCAATTTATAAGACGTTTGACTTTTTGGACATCAAGTTTAACCACTTGTCTTATTCAAAAATTTGTATAAAATATCACTTTTTTTACATAGCTTGGTTTATTAACAAAAGGTCTTAAAAAATGACTTAAATTTGACTATGTTTGTATAAATTTTTTGAATAAGACGAGTAGTCAAATTTTGAGTTAACTTATTAATTTAGGACGGAGGGAGTAAGTATTTACTGATGTGGTAGGAGAATTATTGAGGAGAGGGAGGAAGAATCGAAAAAACCGTTTCTAGATACTTCACGCGGGTTGATGTTGGAAGAAACGATGCGCTCAGCATTGGGATAGTCCGTCTCGTTTCTTCCCCCTCCTGCTGGATCTACTGTGCTTTGCTTGCCGCTACCGGATGCGAGTCGTACAATTTGTCCTACCAGTATTCCACAAATCCCGGCTGCTCCCAGCAGTGAAGTCCTACGACACGCGCTCCGGCGATCGATGGAGGTTGGACTTCTTGGCCGCCGGCGACGGCTGGTGGGTGAGGGCGAGTGCTGCTGCTACAGCCGGGACGGCGTAGGCGACTCTCATCGTACGCGACACCACGGGAGAAGCATCACTTCATGGGCAACGCTGATCCTGCTTGAGTGACGTTCAATGACAGCACGAGCTTCTCACGCGTCACATCATCTCAGATCATCATCGTTTGTGACCGGCGTGTTTAGTTACTAGTAGTAACTGGGATCTAGATTGACCAGCATGGAACGCCACCTAAAAATGATCTAGATTAATCCATGGCAGTACTAGCTAGCGGCGGGGGGAGAAAGAGAGGAGATGACGCCGGCGACGAAGGATTCATGAAGAGAACTACATGACCAAGGATCACATAGTTACGTGTTACATCTAATCTTATTTGTTTATATGTTGTATATTAAATTTGCTTCTATGTAGAAACTACTACTGGAAAGAATGATTTCTAGTTGTGGAGTCTTCGAGCTATAGAAACTATGAGTAGTTTCTGCACTGTGAGTGTCCTAAGGCTGCATCTGCGACAACCTACAGGAGCGAGCGATAATCCTGTGTTGGACTTTGTTACCCGCTAGCAATATATCAGAAGAAAAATATTAAATATTCATATAAATCAAGCATTTTAATTTTATGATAACAATGACATTCATAGTACAAGCTAATTTTATATTATTACTTCAATATTAATTGGTACATACATGTATATTAGACACATTTATTTAAATACAGTAAAGCGGACAGACCAAAACCCAAGACTATATGTAGTTTGATATTATGGTAGTCTGATTTCTATTTTAATCCTTTTCTATTTGAATTAGGATTTCTATTCAAGTTGTTTAGGCGAGTCGCCTGATTCCGGCTTATTCAATAGTGTTTTTGTAAGAGAGAATAAGCTGAAAGAAGTTGAAACAAGTTGGAAGTAGTTCAAGTGAACGGAATCTAAAGAGGTGTTTGGGACAGCTTCGCTCCGTTTTTACAGCTCCGTTTCAGCTCTGTTTTGCCAAACACATTTAGCTATATGAACTTTGCTACAACAAAAAGGTGGAATTGAGGGCCAACTTCATGTTTTTTTGAGTACCTCAAGAGATACTTCAGTTTTTAGAGTTTTATACTCTCACATAGAGTTAAGGACTAATTACACATCTTACCACTCATTAATCACCAGTATTTTCACGTGTCTTGGACTCCATTCACAGCTCCTCCGAACGCTTGACTGGTCATGACCTAGTGTCATCAACGAGCAGCAAGACTGGAAGCGAGAAGTACATGCACCATGGACCATGGACCAGAGGCTACTGCCGCCGGCTACTAGCGGTCTTGGAGCCGAAGCACTTAATTTCATGAACTTTGGCTGTTTATCTACGGAAAAATATTTGTATATAGATTATAATCTTTGCTTAACTTTTTTATCATTCATGTTGAGATTTATGGAACAATTATTTATATTTGAATTATGACCTTTATTTAATTTTTTATCATTTGTTTTCTATTTTTTCTCAAAAAATATTAAGTGCAATTTTAATAAGGACATTATAGACCATTTGTATGTAAACAACCCATTTCTAGAGCTGGAGTAGAGCTGGAGTTAGGTTGTGTGCCAAACAGTACCATCTGCTTCCTAAACTCCATGATAGGTTTGTTAAAACGAGAGCAGTCAGTTGTTCAGATGATTTGGATCAAGTTCTTCAGACGATTTGGATCAGTATTCATAGCTATCTAGGTTACATTTATGAGACTTTTACGTGTATGTTATTAAAAAAGATATCCTACTCATCAGTGTCCCTAAAAAGTTCAATCTATCGGCAGTGTCTAGGTTCGAAACTTTTTTCTCTCGCGCGTCATTCCGTCCGCCTTCTGGTTGATTTGTGCCGTTTGGCTGTCCTGACAAGTGGGTCCGTTGTGACAAATGACCTCAGTTGCCCCTTGCCAGCATGCTTCCCAACAGCAGCACTGCTCTGCTGCCGCCGCCGCTGCTCCTCCTACCACCTGTTAACACTGGATTTTGGTATGCTCAGAAAGATGACAGGTGGGCCAGTGCAGAACTCAGAGCATTCGGCAAGCGTCTGTGCGGTTGGCCAATTTTCAAAGAAGTCGACAAATGTCCATGCGGTCGGCTAATCGCCAAAGGTTCGGCTAAATGATCATGCGATCGGTTATTCTAAAGAGGAGCAGTTTTCCGTTGAAGAAGCGACGAAAACGACCAGCAAAGATTAGTTCGATCATGTTTGCTTATGTTTTCCTTCATCATGGACTCTAATTCGGTTGGATAGCCGAGTTGGTTATGTTTTAATTCATAATTAATGATGATCCATTCATACGTACTTTCTCATGCATGCATGTTCGGCAATCAACTCTTTACGTACTCATCGTTTGTTTTAGCCGAATGATCTATAAAACTTGTTGACAGATAGCTTCTATAGCTATATGTCATCGTAAGTGGCTTCAGAGCCGTACATATGGAACTGTCTGGTCTTACCCGATATGTTCCAGTTTTATATCTAATGATTTTCATCCCTTGTTAGTTTCAGGTCAAACTGACTGGCATGTTTCTGGACTCCGAAACACCCGGGCACCCGATTGAAGCTACGCTTTCTGGCTTGCTGTGTGTTAGGCACAGTGCATCACATTTTGTGTCAACACACTTTTTGGCACACCCAGTGAGACTCTACATCTCAAGATGGTTGAAATTGATAATAGCCAGGTTCTGAACGTGACTATGGATGAGTTGTCGGAAGACCTGAGGAATATTGTCCAGCAAGCATGTGATGAGTTTCAACGTAAATGCTTGATGCCTTTTTCAAAGAACAAAAGAAACAAGGTTTTTCAGAAACAGTCACTCCCAAGAACTCTCCTTCGTCATCAAACTGATTACACTGAAGAAGAAAATGCTCGGAAGATGACTGAGATGGTTTACAAAGCAATGAGCGAGACTATGAGGAATCACCATACAACTTTCCTGAATACCTTTCGCTCGATCATGGTCAGTACCTTCGGTCCATCTGCCGATAAATGCTTTGAGGAAACCATTGGTCCAATGCAAGGGCCGACATTGTTCAATATGCCGAAACACCAGGAAAAAATTGCTGAAGATGTCGAGACGTCTGGCATGAACCAAGGTGGGATGGCTCCTCACTAGAAACAACAACACCCCATGACTTATGACTAGCTCACGTTTGGTGCAACGGGGAACGTCCCATAATCGGCTTTCAAGGTGTCTCCAGCTGCGAACAGGTTGCAGAAAAATATGTATGAAGACGGATATCAAGAATTTGCCGATTACAATGCTATTGACTCTTTTCCAAATCCAGGGTATAAGAACTCTGTAGGTTTGGCTTTTGAAGGGCAGACACATGGAGCTCCAAACTCGAATATTGACCTTATCATGAACAGGATGACGGAT
The DNA here is from genome assembly GCA_022036555.1 of Microstegium vimineum. Taxonomy (NCBI): domain Eukaryota; kingdom Viridiplantae; phylum Streptophyta; class Magnoliopsida; order Poales; family Poaceae; genus Microstegium; species Microstegium vimineum. The sequence continues at coordinate 35,002,278 of CM039123.1, forward strand.
ATGATGCAAAATGAGTTTGGCCTAAAGCCAAAGGGTCAGTCCTATGCATACAAGTCCCCTTATCCAGAGTGGTATAACCGAGTTGCACTCCCCCCGAGAGTAAAACCTCCCACAGACCTGACCAAGTTTTTTGGTCAGGATGATACTAGCACCATAGAACACATCAGCCGATACTTAATGCAGCTTGGAGAGGCGTCCGCTGATGAAGCTTGGAGGATTCAGTATTTTCCGTTATCTCTGACAGGGCCGGCTTTCACGTGGTTCACGTCTCTGCCGGCTAATCCCATTGGTACTTGGGCAGAATTGGAGCAGAAGTTTTATTCATATTTCTTTATAGGCACTAATGAGAAGAAACTAGTTGACCTTATGAGCTTGAAGCAGAGAGCCAATGAAACACCCCAGGAGTATCTCCGCAGGTTCAGGGAGACTAAAAACCTCTGCTATTCCTTAAACTTGTCAGATGACCAGTTGCCAGGGATGACAATAGCGGGCATGCAACCGAATGTCAGAGAGAAGCTGTTCGACATGGATTTCGATGACCTTGGTCAGCTGTCACAGCGATTGGCCATGATGAGCAATCAGGATCAAGGGTTCAGGAGAGACAACCATTTTCAGAAAGGTGATGTGGCTAATGAGATGTATCAAAGTTTTCTGGAAAAAGCAGCAGAGTATGATGATGAAGATGAAATAGTCGCAGCCGAATTGGTCTGGGGGAAAGAACCAACTCAGGTCAGTCAACACTGGTTGAGGCAGCAGAAGGGCACGTACGACTTTGATGTCTCCAAGTCAGATAAGCTGTTTGAGATGTTGCTCAAAGAAGGACGTATCAAGTTGCCGGAAGGGCACCCTATGCTGCGCCTTGAAGGGGTGAGAGATAAAAGGTTTTGCGGTTACCATAATACCAATTCTCATTCCATCAATGATTGTCGAGTATTTAGAATGCGGATTCAGAAAGCTATTCAGGAAGGACATCTGAAATTTGATGGTAAGATAAAAATTGATGCTAATCCTTTTGCACAGAACACAGTGTCTTTCTCCGTGAATATAATTGCTATAGAAAACTCCAAAGATAAGGGCAAGGTGAAAGTGTTAACCTCAGACAGAGCTAAGAAAACTGGTGCTGTTGACCCTGATCTACAAATTACGAATGAAGAGTTTCGAAAACAGACTTGGTTCCAAATTGGTTGAACCGAGAGAGGGGAAGCTTCCAAGCCCAGAGTCACGACATGGATTCTTTTGAACAAATGGCGACGGGAGCAAGAACTATATCGGAAGCGAAGCTATTACGAGGAACGAGAGTTCATGGAGGAACGTTAGAGGTACGAAGAAGAGATGTACCAGAGGGAGCAAGAGTACATGAGAGAGCAGGAACAATCTCATTGGGGATGCTTGTTCTTTAAACATTGTTGGAATAAAGGCTTGAAGCTGCCTACTAAAGATAATTTCCCTGAATGCAGTGATCAATATTCAGAGTACAGGCAGTCTCGGGCCAACCGTCGTCCGGTGCATGAAAGGCTTAGAGCACATTTTACTATGGACGATTGGCGTGTAAAAATGGACAGCTCTGGAAATCGGCGAAGCAAGAGATTTGTTGATAAAGGGTGGATCCATTATGAAGAAGGCGCTGAGGAAGAAGAACACAGTGAGTACGTATGGCAGAAAGGACAATGGTGTCCACCAGGGCTGAGGAAGAGCCAGAAAAGAAGGGTACAACGCTTGAGGAACAAAGAGTTGGCACAGACAGTTGCCGAAAAGAAACAAGTGTGGCATCCTAAGGAAAAGCTTGACAAGCAAGACCGATCGGCTGATGCATGTATGGCTTTCTTTATTCCATCAGAGTTCCTAGCTCCGGAAAACCAGGAGATCCAAGAAGAGGTGTATTCAGATTTCGATGAGACTGAGTATCATGATCTGATGGCCCAACTTGTTCTAACTGAACGGGCAGTTTTCGATAAGCCGGCCAAACATCAACATTTGAAGCCACTTTATGTGAAGGGGTACGTCAATGACAAGCCTTTGACCAAGATGTTTATTGATGGAGGAGCTGTCATCAATATTATGCCTTATACCACCTTCAGGAAGCTCGGGATGACCAATGAGGAACTGCTAAAAACTGACATGGTGCTCAAGGATTTTGCTGGCAATCCTTCTGACACCCGAGGAGCTGTGCACGTTGAATTGAGGATTGGGTCAAAAACCTTGATTACTACTTTCTTTGTCATCGATGGCAAGGGGGCATACAGTCTGCTCTTAGGGAGAGATTGGATCCATGCTAACTGCTGCATACCTTCAACCATGCATCAGGTTCTTATTCAGTGGATTGGAGACGATGTCGAAGTTGTTCATGCTGATGATTCGGTAAGTGTTGCTACTGCAGAGCCTACTTACTGGGAATATGATGGCTTTGATTGTTTCTCTGGAAGAGTATGGGAAGAAGGTCCTATGAATGTCTTCAACAAGGATCAACAGTCGATCCAAGCAGTCGGCTCTCAAAGCAATTTTTAACGGGGAACCCAATCGATGGCAATAAAGGAAAGTTGGGACGTGTCTTTATGTCGGCCGATAAGCTAGAGGAAATAAATGTTGGTGATGATGTCAAACCAAGGCCGATGTATATCAGTGCTAATTTAAACCCGGAGTATAGATTAGAGTTGATAGACCTTTTAAAAGAATTCAGAGATTGTTTTGCCTGGGATTACACGGAGATGCCCGGACTGGATCATTCTATTGTTGAGCATCGATTGCCGATCAAGCCTGGGTATCGTCCTTACAAACAACCTCCTCAGAAAATTTTCAAAGAGGAGGTACTGGCTGATGTGAAAAGAGAAGTTGAAAGATTATTAGAAGCAAATTTCATTCGGCCATGTAGATATGCAAAGTGGATTTCGAGCATAGTTCCAGTATACAAAAAGAATGAAAAAATGAGGGTCTGCATTGACTTTAGGGATCTCAATAAAGGTACGCCAATTGATGGTTACCCAATGCCAGTTGCCGATTTGCTTGTCGATGCAACAGCTGGTTATGAAGTCATCAACTTTATGGATGGTAATGCTGGCTATAACCAAATCTTTATGGCAATAGAGGATATTTCAAAAACAGCTTTTAGATGTCCTGGTCATATTGGACTATTTGAGTGGGTCGTCATGACTTTTGGTTTAAAGAATGCTGGTACAACTTATCAGAGAGCCATGAACTATATTTTTCATGTGTTGATCGGTAAAATAGTGGAGATCTATATTGATGACGTGGTGATTAAGTCTAGAAATCACGGTGGACACTTAGCCGATTTAAAGAAGACTTTGGAGTGCACTAGGAAGCATGGTTTGAAGATGAACCCGAACAAGTGTGCCTTTGGGGTCTCGGCTGGTGAGTTTTTAGGATTTCTAGTCCATAAAGGAGGGATCGAAGTCGGTAAAAAAGCATGGAAGCAATAGACAAGGAGGCAAGATTAATTTTGTAAGAAGATTCATATCTAATTTATCAGGAAAAGTTTTGCCTTTCTCTCCACTGTTAAAGCTTAAAAGGGATCAAGAATTTGTATGGGGTGACGTACAACAAAGGGCTTTTGATGAGATCAAAGAATACATGAAGGCGTCGCCTGTATTGGTACCTCCATAGCTTGACAAGCATTTTAAGTTGTACGTGGCGGCCGACAGCCTGACAGTAGCGTCGGACCTCATGCAAGAGTTTGAAGGAAAGGAAAGGGTGATAGCTTACCTTAGCCGAAAGCTGTTAGATCCAGAGACAAGGTATTCGGCTATGGAGAAACTTTGCCTGTGCGTGTATTACTCATGTACCAAACTTTGACACTACTTGTTGAATGCCGAATGCGTGGTAGTTTCTGAATTTGATGTAATAAAACATATGTTATCAATGCCAATTTTAAACGGAAGAATTGACAAATGGATTTTGGCTTTATCAGAATTTGAGCTAAAGTACGAATCGGCAAAAACAGTAAAGGGTCAAATTGTTGCTGATTTTGTTACCCAACACCGTGATCCTTCTGCTAACATGATAGATATTGCACCTTGGACTTTGTTTTTTGATGGTTCATCTTGTAGCAATGGTGGTGGTGCTGGCATTCTCTTGATTTCTCCATGAGGAGTGATTTTTAAGTATGCTATCCCTATTGAATTTCGTGTTACTAACAATCAAGCAAAGTATGAAGCACTACTTAGAGGACTTCGGCTTCTTGCTGAAATAAAAGCCGTCGCTGTTGAGATCTTCGGAGATTCTGAGTTGGTAATTAACCAACTGATCGACCAATATGAATGCAAGAATGATGTATTAAGGGAATATTATGAAGAATGCTGAGAGCTTTTGAAGAATTTTTGGATAGCAACCTTGCATCATATCCCTAGGGGGCATAATGAAGAAGCAAATAGACTAGCTCAGGCTGCCTCGGGATACCAAGAGGATCAAGAGATTAGCGCTTTGGATGAGAATCGGGTAATTGATGACTGGAGAAACGAAGTTACCAGTTACTTAAGGAATCCATCGCAGAAAGTTTCCCGAAAGCTCAGATACAAAGCCCTCAAGTTTGTACTCCTTGATGATCAGTTGTACTACAAATCTATAGATGGGGTACTACTTAAGTGTTTGAGTAAAGGAGAGGTCAGAGAGCTGATGTATGAAGTGCATGAGGGTGTGTGTGGTGCACATCAATCGGCTTACCGAATGAAGTGGATGATTAGAAGGGCTGGTTATTTTTGGCTGACCATGCTTGAAGATTGCTTTGAATATTACAAGAGGTGTCAAGATTGTCAGAGATTTGGCAACATTCAGAGAGCTCCAACATCGGCTTTGAACCCAATTATCAAGCCTTGACCATTTAGAGGATGGGGCATGGATTTAATTGGTTAGATTAATCCTCCTTCTAGCAAAGGACATAAGTTTGTGCTGTTATCTACTGATTATTTTATAAAGTGGGTTGAAGCTATTCCTTTGAAGAAGGTTACATCAGAAAACATGATTAATTTTGTTAAGGAGCATATAATTCACAAGTTTGGAATTCCTCAAACTATAACAACAGATCAAGGAACTCAGTTTACTTCATCCGAGTTTTGTGATTTTGCCGAGAATATGGGAATTAAATTATACAATTCTTCTCCTTATTATGCACAAGCTAATGGCTAAGCTGAAGCATCAAATAAGATTATGATTAAAATTATTCAGAAGAAGATCGATGAAAAACCGAAGAAGTGGCATTCAGTTCTCAATGAGGCTTTATGGGCTTATCGAATGGCTTGTCATGGGTCTACTCAGACATATCCCTATGAGTTGGTTTATGGGAATCATGTTGTGTTACCATGGGAGTTACAATCGGGTTCAAGGTGAGTCACGTTGCAAAATAATTTGAGAAAAGAAGATTATAGAGATTTAATGATGGATGAATTGGAGGATTTACATTTGGTTCGTCTCAAAGCATTGGAAAATATTGAGAAAAACAAATTGCGTGTTGCCAAATATTATAACAGAAAGGTCAGAGAGAAGCAATTTGCAGAGGGAGATTTGGTTTGGAAAACTGTATTGCCGATTGGAACGAAAAATAAAGCCTTTGGCAAGTGGTCTCCAAATTGGGAAGGACATTTTCGGATAGTAAAGTATGCACCTGGTAATGCGTATATTTTGAAAACTTTGCTGGGAGAAGAGTTTACTAGAGCTATTAATGAGAGATTTCTTAAGAAATTTTATCCCAGTGTTGAGGTTGGTGTATAAGTAAATTTAAGGAGTTCTGTGCACGAAATAGCCGATATATGAGCATCGCCTTTAGTAAAAAAAATACTCTAAGAATTTAGAGAATAGCCGACATGGTATGTGTCGCCTTTAGAGCAAAAAATTTAAACACAGTCAAAGCAGTGTTATACAAATTCAGGCGACATTCCTCAGATTCATCATTCTCAGAAAAATTCATGAAGGAAGAGACAAGTGGGAGTCATAGATAATATTTCACAAAGCAGGTTTTTACATGATTTCTATTTACAAACTACTCATCAAACAGTCTATTGAGGACAGACTGAGCATTGGTGGCTTGGACGAGGGCAGTTGCGTGGTCCTCATAGCTCTCCAGGAGGTCGTCAATGTCCTCAACATCTTCCGCAGGCCTACCATCACGGAAGCCGACTGGCATGACGAAGAAGTCTTTGTTGCTCTGGGTAGACATTGCCGCCAACCCCAGGGCTACGCCGTGGTGCACACCTTGGATGACGGCTTGATCTATGTGATCGTCCGCATCATCAAGGGTGCCTCGGCAGTTTCTCCGCGTGCGTTCACCTTGTCAGCGATCTTGTTCGCCACAATCTTCAGGCGTTCGACCTCTGCAGAAAGCGCTGAAAAGATGGAACACCAATCGGATGAATAGATGAATCAAAAGAAAGGGAAGAAATGAAGTGAATTTGTTTGCACTGACCGGTGATGGCGTCGCAGAATTGCTTCCGCTGGTTCTCCCACTTGAGTTGGTCGATGCCGTATTGCTTGGAAATCTTCTCCAACTCTCCTTGAGCATCATCCCTTTCGCCCCTAAAAGTAACCGCCTCGACATGGGTGTAGGGAGCATCCATGGCATCCGACTCCAAATCCCAAGGGTTGGAGTGGTAGGAGCTTGAATCAGAGGAGCCGGACGATGGAGTCTCCGGCTCGGCTGCTGTCGCCGAAGGGAAAGGGATGTTGTGGCTGGAGGAGATGACCCTTATCCTGATGAGTAAGAACAAGGATCAGGACTAGAAGGATGAACAATGAACAGGAATACAAAGGGGCAAGGAGCCGATTCTCACCCGCGCTGCCGGTTACGCCATGCTCGGCTTCCTTTGGCTTCTCCTTCAGTAGGGCACTTTCCGTGATTGTCGCCTCCTGCCATTGCTACTGTGTGGGCTAGGATTTCCTTCTGGATTGGTTTTGAGCAAGAGAAGAGGAGGAGACGGAGATGAGAGTGCTTGACTGGAACTGTTGACAGGGGTAGAAGGAGGAAGGTTTATTTATAAGCCAAGAGAGAATACCAAACGACGAGTTAGGGTTTTTCCCTTCTCGAATGGGCCATTGCTGGACTGGGCCAGGCTCAGATAAATCGAGGGTCACTTGGCTAATTCCTGAATCGGTAAGATGGGAACAGCAGCCATATCTCTGATCGGAAAGCTAAATGTGATCGGCTATATTCTAATCGGGAGAATAAAAGAGCTGATTACATTTCCATACAAACAGAAGTGCATAGAGGTAAAGGCAGAAATAGCCAATTGTCTAAAAAAAGAAGAGAGTATATCATGGTTAAATTATTATAGACTCATGTTTTTACTAGCTCAGAAGCTGGTTGATGGCATCTAAAGCATCAGCTCTGATTCGGCTGACATTATTCAGCACCTTCTGGTCTTCATCCTCAGAACTTTGAATATTAGATAGCCTTGCCTTGAGCTGTTGATCTTCTTTGAGAACAAATGATATTTTTGATGAGGTTGCTTCTATGGAGGTTGGCAAATCTACTATCTTGGCCTTGTGAGACTGAATTCTGACATTCAGCTCGGCTAATTGGGCCTTCAACTTGATCTTCTCATCCTCCATAACTTTCAGCTCAGGCTCCAAAGTTGCCAATGAATTCTTAGCAGTATGAATTTGGGAATGCAAGACTTTAACTTCCTGCTTCTTCAGAAACCTATTGTTCTGCAAGTCATTCCGGGAGGTTATGTTTTTATTTTCCCTCTTCACGACAGCAAAATAATCATCAAGGTGGACTGCGGATTCTAGGGAAGCTTGGAGGACATGTGGAAGATCTTGGTTGATGAGCTCAAGGAGATCTTTTATCTGATCTGAATCTTGAATCAGAATGCTGATGTCCTTGTTTAACAAACTGGCTATATCCTTCAACCGAGCTTGATTTTCCACTGATAGAGTCTGCTGAGAAGTGACTTCTTTACCTTTTTCATTGATGTAGTCATCAACAGTGAAAGAATAACTAGCAATCGGCTTGGTGGTCTTCTTAAGAAAAAGGAAGTGTTAGCCGACCAGATAAATGTACTAAAAGAATAGCTTAAGAAAAAAATATTACCTATTGTGTTGGTTGGTCATCAGGATGGGTGATGTCTTGCTCTGATTGAAGGCTTGATTGAATACCCGGGATGATGGACCTAGAGCTGGACCAGAAGAGTGCTCTTCTGCTAAATCGTCTAGGATTTTATCTATTTCCAATAATGGAGGTGATAAGAGTATAAGAGCAAGAAAAATATGCCATATGAAGGGAAAGAAGTGATTAGCCGAATGATACCAATGAGTTGGAAGGTTTCATGAACATCTATGCTTTCAGCTTCATGGGCTTTTGTATCTTCGGTTTCATGGGTCCCTGCATCCTCAGTAGAAGCTTGGAGAGGGATTTCCACTGTTGTTGGGACAATGCTTGAGCCTGGAATATCAACATGTGGCTGCAGTAGAAATGATTGAGATAAAAGCTGGTCAGAATTGTTGATGAATAAGATTTATTGCTAAATAATAGGGTTGTACCTTGGGAGACCGCTTGACTGTTTTGGATCTCACCCTTCTGAATACATGGACGTTCTCAAGTGTTTTCCTTTTGCCTTCTCCTCCTGAAGGTGCAATGGTCATAGCTGCAGGGGTCTTCATAAAGCTTGCCAGATTTGGGGCAGTAAAACCCAAAGCAGGGTTAGACCCAGCTATGAAATATTAGACCACTTTGGTGATAGGAGTGGGCTCAAAATCCTGAGAATGACTAAATGTTAAGGTAAAAAGTGGATTCAAAGCAAAAAGTGGTAAATACAATAAGGTTACCTCAATATCAGAAGCGAATTAGGGTTGCAAATCCTGGCATAGAGAGTGTACTGGTGTATTGAAGATGTGATTGTGCCATTCTTGCCACCAGGAAGCAAAGAAAGGGTTAGCAGCATCCACTATCCCAAATGGAGAAAGTTCATATGTTGGTAGGTCCCATCCAAGCTCAAAAACTTTCTTGGCCTCTATTTCGCTTGTGATCAGCTCTCTGTACTTTATGGTTATAGAGAAGAAGGGTCTTGGGGCAACTGTCCACATCCTAGTTGCCTGGATGCCATATTTGGATAGTAGAATTCGTAGGAAGATTGTACTAACCTCCCATGATGAAATTCGGCTGGCAAAATGTAAGGTTTGATAAAAGAGTTGAAAATCTCTATAGCTACCTTGTCAGAATAGCCAGACTCAAAGCTGAATTTGCAAGGCAGGGTCAGATTGTCATTTTCTCTATAAGGAAGCCAAAACATATTGCTAAAACCTTTGAAAAATAGCTTGAAAAGATGACCAATATCCATGTCAATACTGATAGAGGAAGCTGCTTCTCCATAAGTCTGGCAGTTCTTGACCTTTGCTGCACTGCCTTCAGCATAATTAACTGAAGGAAAACTCAAATTTTGGAGGGACACAGGCATTATCTGGTGCATATAGAGCTGCAACCCCATCTGGATGAACCACCAAGGACCACTCACACAAGAAATCTCCTTACCATGGTGCATCTGAGCAGTGACTTGATGCATCATATGATAGACAGATCCTAGGAGGTATTTGCCCAAGGGGATTAATGTGCCTGCAACTAGATCATCAGCCATCATCATATGATTTAAGGTTGGTTCATTAGATTTTCCGTAGAAAATGAACCTGCATAGCCACATGTTCATGAAGGCCCTGCATTCTTTGTCAGAAATGGCACCAGACGCTTCGATATAAGTCTGAATGTATCCAACCCATTCACCTCCAGATTTGACAGCCTTCTGGTTGCTTTTGCTTTTATACTTGTAAGGGTATACTGGTTGTGATACATTCAGGCCAGTCATCATGAAGACATCAGCTAAGGTAGGGGTCATCGTATCATGGCCGAAGACAAATGCGTTGATGGCATCAGACCAGAAATGAGCAGCTGCTATGAGGAAGGGTTTATTTCTAGGTGTCTCTAACAAGGATAATTTCAAGCAATGGTTGATGTCTTGAACATCCCAATGGCTGCTGCTTTTTTCTAGCATCCTTCTGTACCAGTTCCGCCATCTAGCAATTGGGGGAAACGGCCAAGTCTTGAAAGTGTTTGGCCATTGGTTTGGCGGGGTGACTCCAGACTTGAAGGAGATTCTTGAAGTTTCCTTCTCAATGATCTTGGTTGGATTGGGATTTCCCATTGGACCGAGGAAGTAAGAATCGGGGTGTGCAGCATAAGGGATCAGAATATGGTTCTTGTATTCCTTCAAAGAATAACGGAATCGGGAAAAACGAATGAATCAGGGGAATAATAAGAGATCAATTGAGAATTGCCGAATACATGGAGGCGATTGAAGCTTACCTCTGGGATTTCATCTTGGGTCGCCATTGGAGAGTTGAAGTAGATCCAATAACCAGTTAGAACTTGGATTTCTGGGCGGCGGCTGCGATGTTGAACAGTGTTGACCTAGAAGAAAAAGGGGATGCTTGTAGTCAATTTTAGGATAAAATAACTTTTATCCCAAAATTGAGGGGACATGTGTTAACACTGGATTTTGGTATGCTCAGAAAGATGACAGGTGGGCCAGTGCAGAACTTAGAGCATTCAACAAACGTCTGTGCGGTTGGCCAGTTTTCAAAGAAGTCGACAAATGTCCATGCGGTCGGCTAATCGCCAAAGGTTCGGCTAAATGATCATGCGGTCGGTTATTCTAAGGAAGAGCGGTTTTCCGTTAAAGAAGCGACGAAAACGGCAAGCATAGGGCCGATCAAGCAACGAAGACCGCGACGATTTAGGCAATGAAGACTCTGGAGGAAATTAAAGTCAAAGATATCATGTTTTTCCTTTAATATTTTGTAACCGTGTCCTTTTAGGACTCATGTCATGACCAGGGTATAAATATGAACCCTTGGCCATTGTAAAAACGGTTCACAATCAATACAATACAACCGACCTCGTGCCAATTTCGAGTTCTTCGAGAGGAACCATCGATCCGTCGACCTCCGTAAGTCCCGACAACCTTGTTGTCATGTCTAGTATCATGCGGTGGATTTAGATGTTGATGCAAGTAGTCTTGTTTTTTTTCAATGATCGTGCGGCGGATCCTTGCTTGACAATCAAGAAATCTTTGCTTATGTTTTGTGTATGAGTAGATACCGTGCGGCAGGTGCTTGCTCAATATACCTAGCAAAAGCAAGATAGTTACTGGCTCTATTAGATTCGGCAAGATCTACTAGATTCATTAAGTTACTACATGTTGCATGTTTATATATATTTTATATATTTGTAACACTCTTTTGCCCAATCTAAACTGATACGGTTCGGCTTCATCTTTATCATAGAATTATCTATGTTTCTTGTAATTGTTTATATCCATAAGTAGATTTTATATTCATGATAGCCGAATTAGTTTCATCTAGATTGTTACGTGTTGCGGGTTCGTGCATGTCAACTACGTTTGAGCTTTTATAAAGTTAGGTATCGTGCGACGGATACAAGCTTTAGATTAGTTCGATCGTGTTTGCTTACATGTTCCTTTATCATGGACCCTAATTCGGTTGGATAGTCGAGTTGGTTATGCTTTAATTCATAATTAATGATGATCCATTCATACGTACTTTCTCATGCATGCATGTTCGGCAATCAACTCTTTACGTACTCATTGTTTGTTTTAGCCGAATGATCTATAAAACTTGTTGGCACATAGCTTCTATAGCTATATGCCGTCGTAAATGGCTTCAGGGCCATACATATGGAACTGTCTGGTTTCACCCGGCATGTTCCAGTTTTATATCTAATAATTTTCATCCCTTGTTAGTTTCTGGTCAAACTGATTGGCACATTTCCGGACTCCGAAACACCCGGGCACCCGATTGAAGCTACGCTTTTCGGCTTGCTGTGTGTTAGGCACAGTGCGTCATATTTTGTGTCAACACCACCGTTGTTGCTGCTACATTCCTTCGCTAATGCCGGCACCATGGACGCCGACGTCGCGGTGTTGTCGGACTTCCGGCTCGTCACGGACCCGTCCGGCGCCGTGCTGGCGACCTGGAACCTGTCTGCGAACCCTGCGTCGTGCGCCGAGGCGTGGCACGGGGTCACCTGCGTCGGTTGCTGCGTCACGAGGCCGCCAGTGCTCGAGAGCCTCGGCCGCTCCGGCGCCAGCACGCTGCCGGCGCTCGCGAGGCTGGACGGACTCCGCGTGCTCAGCCACAAGGGCAACAGTTTCTCGGGCGAAATCCCTGACCCGTCGCCGCTCGCGGGGCTCAAACTGTTGTTCCCCGTGGGGAACGAGCTGCCCAGCCCGATTCCACCGTCACTGGAGCGTTGTAATGCCTGTACCGCCTCGACTTGTCGTCCAACAACCTGGCTGGCACCATGTCGCCCGAGCTCAGCTGGCTCGACGAGTTGCTCACCCTGAGGCTGGACTCCAACCGTCTCAGTGGTGGCATCGACGCCATTGCGCTGTCGAGGCCCACGCTGGCATGCGCACCCACACGCTCCTCCTGTCTTCCATCTCGACTCGGCTCCGCCATCGCACTAGCTGCTGGTATAAAGCATGCCTTCCTTGCCTCGTTCTCGAGACCAAACTCAAAACAAGAACCTGAGAATCAACTTCGGTCCCGTAGAAGGAATTCGAAAAGCAAACGCACACCTCTAATCTGAGAGTTCAACTGGAACTGGAATGGCAATGCCCAAGCTGTCCCCGATCTCGCCGGTGCGGCGGGACGACAAGCCGTGCACGCCATCCTCCTCCTCCTCGTCGGCCGTTCTGAGGATGCAGGACGCGTCGGCGGCCGAGACGTACGAGCAGTACCTGTGCCTACCGGAGCTGTTGAGCCTGTGGCAGGCCGGGTGCTTCCCAGAGTGGGCGGGCGAGGGCCTGGTCAAGCCGGCGCTGCAGGCGCTCGAGGTCACTTTCCACTCCGCGTCCCTCGCGATGTCCGACTCGTGCGGGTATGCCATCCGCCGCGAGCTCGCGCGCCGCCTCAAGTCCCTCGCGGCGCGGGAGGTGGAGCTGGTGTCCGCGCTCTACGAGGGCGACCGGAGCGCGCCGCTCGCCGTTCTCAGCGCCTCCGGGGGCGTGCTCCCGCAGGAGCGCAGCACGTCCGAGGTGTGGCAGCTGCCCGGGAGAGCCGCCGCGGTTGTGTGCCAGATCAGCGAGGCCAGGCTCCTCTCGCGCCTCGCCACGTGGGACAGGTCCGAGACGCTCGCGGCCAAGATCGTGTACGCCATCGAGAGCCAGATGCAGGGCTGCGCCTTCACGCTCGGCCTCGGCGAGCCCAACCTCGCTGGCAAGCCCGTGCTCGAGCACGACCGCGTCGTGCGCCCGCATGAGCTGCACGCGCTCAAGTCCATGCCGGCGCCGGAGCCCAAGTCTGGGTACCGCAACCGAGAGCTCGAGACGTTGTTCACCATGTACCAGATACTCGAGTCATGGCCTCACCCGCCTCAATGAACGGATCGAAGCCAAGAGTTGGGAGGCAGCAGAGTAGTGCGCATGCTGGCAAAGGGCAACTGAGGTCATTTGCCACAGTGGACCCACCCGTCAAGACAACCAAACGGCAGAATTCAAACACAAGGCGGACGGAATGACGCGCGAGAGAAAAAAATTTCGAACCTGGACACTGCCGATAGATTAAACTTTTTAGGGACACTGATGAGTATGCCATCTTTTTTAATGGCGTACACGTAAAAGTCTCTACATTTATCTATGTGCATATGTCATATAAAATACACGTGACTTTTAGACCGATTTCTGGAGGGTTGAACCAAAAATAAGTGGAGAGAATAATATATATTTATATAAATTAATATAAATACAATTTATTTTTATATTGTCCATGACTCGATACCGTTAAATATCAAGTTTTTGTGAATTCATATGAAGACCAACAAAAATATGTAATTGTAATATAATTCAAGTCATCAAATGTTCATCTCCAACAACTCTTTAAAATATATTGGTATTCTTATAACTTTGGTAAAATTATAAAATTTCTTCTCCAACAACTACTTAAAACAACTTTATATTTATCCAAACTTGCTATCGATAGGTGTTACACGCGGAAGAATACGCGCGCGACCCGGGTTGCTATTGCGAAAATTTTCCCCCGCCTGCTCCTATCCTGCGGCCGCGCCGCCGCACGCGCGAAGCAATTCCCGCGCCGCGAAACTCCTCCCCCCGCGCGTGAAGCAAACTGAACTGATCCTAATGCTCAGCTGCCATCGTGGTGTGTAGCATTATCAATCGATCAAATTCGTAGTCCGATCGAGCACGCAGTAAAGATTCAAATAGAGTTTGGAAGCACGTATACACGACGGTAATCATCGGATCAGAGTAGCAAATAAAAACAAAATCACTCTCAACTACGGTGACGATAGTACGTAGCCGATGACGTCGATCTTAAGAGCAGCCGTTCTGCACCCGGAGCGGGCGTCCCGTGGAGCCGTGCGAGACCGCCAGGGGGCGCGCGGCGTGAAAGGATCAAGATGTCTAAAGAGATGGAGAGAATTGAGTTTATTTTAAATTTTTAAAGTAAATATAAAATCTTAAACAAATGTTAATCACCCCCTAGTACCTACCAGTTGTGTGTCCTACCTAGAAAACGGTAGCAAGGCATAGAAAGGTAAAGCACCCTACATAATTCTAGTTCCAAAGCAAGAACATCCTACACAAGTCTAGTGTGAAGAGTAAAAACAAGTGCGGAGAGTAAATGCGGTATGAAAGGAGCTAAGGATAGAAAAGCTTGACACGCCGAGGTACTAGTCCTCGTTGGAGCACCTCGCAAGGTATTGCTCTCCTCAATCTCGCGCAAGGGATGAGTGCTCTCTACGGGTTGGTTCTTCGCCACTCCGGCTCGGTGAACCACCCACAACCGATCACAAGTCGATGGAGAAGAGCCGCCGACAATCCTTCCGGCGATCACCTTTCTTCAAGCACCACCGAACCGTCTAGGTGATGTCGATCACCAAGAGAAACAAGCTTCGATCTTCACTTGACTCAATCAAGTCTTACAACTAGAGTGGATGCACACTTGAACTCTTGGATGAACTAGGAGAGAGGATTGATGGATGAATTCGCAAATCACTCTCTCACTAGGGATCTTGCTCTCTTCCCAAACCTCACAAGTGTTCCTCAGCAAATGAAATGAGCAAAGCCAGGTTGGGAAGACAAGTGATGGGTATAAATACCCCCACACACAAACTGCCCACGGGCAGCTGAAAATCAGCTTTTAAGTTGACAACAGACGCTCCGTTGCCTAGGCAACGGACACTCCGTCGCCCTGCCCAACGACTAGTTAATGTTTGAAAACCCCTGCGACGGACGCTCCAACGCTTGGCGACGGACGCTGCACCCTAGTGTCCGTTGCAAACTGGCTGCTCTCGGGTTTCTGAAAAAATATTCCAACGGACGCTCCCAGCGTTCGATGGCTTGCCAACGTTGCAAACTGAGCCTCTTTGGAACTCTATCTAACGCCAACGGACGCTCAAGGGATAAAACCCTAGCGTCCGCCGCCAGCGTCCGTTGCAGCGGACAACGTCCGATGTCTTGGACACCAACGTCTGATGTCCAAAAAACGGCTCTCTCAACTTCGGTTTTCGTCGCGATGAATATGAAAGTTGTTCTAGGCTATCTTACGGTCACCATAGGCTTGCTTAGAGCTAAGGTTGTCAAGTGTGCACTACACCTAAATCATGAAGCTCTCCTAAGTCAAACTACTAGTCTAACCCCTCTTAATAGTACGGTCAAAGATCAAATAAAGCCCTAACTATACTAAGTGCCCTTTATCTCCTTATTGAAAGCCCAAGTTTGATTTTGGTTAATTAATGACACCTATGGACTAACCCTATTGCTAAGTGTATGATCAAAATAGGGTGATCCAAATAGACAAGTGGAGCTAGATGAAGAATCATGATGGATCAAGTGCTCCATGACTAAGGAAAAGAAGAAAGAGAAAAACAAAAATAGGCTCAAAATAAAGGTATATCATAGGGCCATTTTTGGTTTAGTGATCAAGACACTATAGAGAGTGTGATCACATTTAGGTAGATAGTCGTACTATCAAAAAGGGAAAACTCGTTTCGATTGCGGTTATCATGTGCCACTAGGTTTGCATTGCATTCTCATAAAATGAACCTAAGTGACATGAAAATGAAATTAAATCCAAGATATTTCAAAGGAAAGGCTAACACAGGGCACAAGTGTATGAATCTTATGGTGTTAGCACTTGAAGACTTGGAGAAGAAGAAGCAATTCGTTTGGACAAAGAAAAGTAATCCGGACGCAAGGTCCGGACGCTAGTTATGCTCTGTCCGGACAAATGGAGATGGTCCGGAAGCAGGCCGTAGCTCTCGGCCTCGGCGCATAGGAGGTCTGGACGCTGCACTCCGGACAACCGTCCGGGTGATTTGAGCTCTCGGGGAGCTCTCTGCTGGACTCCGATCGCGAGGCACGATGGTCCGGAGTCCCCCCTGTTCCCCGTGTCCGGAGACACGCGACAACTTCTGGTAAAGGCGCGAACGAGTTGATTCAAACGACAGGCAAACCGGATGCAGGCGCTTTGGTCCGGACTCCAAGTTTGGTGCGTCCGGACAATGCGTCCGGACTCGAAGACAGAGGCTCGTCTGCCCGTCTTATGAAGGGTTCGGACGCCACCAATGGTCCGGACCCCCATACAAACAGCGTCCGGAGTCACGCAGTACTCAGTGGAAAGGGGAGAAAACGGCTAGCTCGGTTTGGGAACCTATATAAGTGTTTTGGCCGGCTCCTAGGGCTCTCTCTTGCACCTCCCTTTCATTCTCACTCTTTGTGCTTGCTTGAGAAGGCCCCTAACTCATCTCTCTTTGCTTTGCTTGCTCATTCACGAGAGTTTGAGTGAACCAAGTGCTTGACCATTGCATTGCATCTTAGTGGCACTTGGTCATCGTCATCGCCGTGGGATTTCTTGTTATTCTTGGTGTTTGCCAACATCTAGACGACTTGGCGATTGTGGAGGAGCTTCGGCACATGTTGGTGATTGTTCGTGGCCGGCTTCATCGACTTGTGAGAGGGCTTGTACCCACCTCGGCGGAGCGCCAAAGGGTAACTCTAGTGGATTGCTCGTGTCATTGAGTTACTCTCATTTGGGTAGATTCTTGTGGCGCCCGGGTAGTGGGCTAGGCTTGTGATTGCCTATTAGCCACCGAATCACCATTTGAGTAGTCGACACAACGGGGACTAGCTTGGTGACAACCAAGTGAACCTCGGGAGAAAAATCATTGTATTCATCTTGTCTCCCGGCTACTCTTGGTAATCTTATTGTGATGGGTCTTCTTATTGGTATTCTTCCATCACAAGACATCAGTATAACAATCACCGTCTTCCTAGCATTTACATTCTTTCATATCTTGCTTAGTTAGCTCTCTTGTTAGGTTGTTAGTTGTTCTTCCTAGCTTGAGCTAAGTGCCTTAGGTTCTTGCTATTGTGTGTAGGCACTTAGTTACCTAAAATTGCTTGAATAGGTGGCTTTGCACCCCTAGTGTAGCTAGAGCAAAAAACTTCGCTTCAGTGCCATCTAACCCTTTGCTCTAATGGTTTGTAGATTTTTAAATAGGCTATTCACCCTCCCTCTAGTCATTTAGGACCTTTCACTTATGGCACTTAGACCTATCATTCTATGGTCTTCATCATCTTGTCTTTGAAATCCGAAACGACATCCATCTTAGGGGCGAAGTGATAACCATTGATGCCCATTCACATTGACCACTATGACTAAGCTACGCATAGCCTCTGCAAAACACACATTAGCCATAATAATCTTTACTTGTCGTTAATCATCGAAACCAATAGGGCCATGATTTTTCATGGCGACGTCGAGCAGGCGGACGATCGCGCATGTGAGATGGATTATACAAGTGGGTCTTCTTTTTTCAAGTTTGGCAAGTTGGAATAGCAAATTGTTGGAAAGTAGCCTTTTTTCTACTTGTCAAATAATTTAGCAACTTAGAGCATCTTCAACGGTTTTGCAAATGGGCTTGACATTCTTGTTTTTTTAAAAAAAGTCTAAAAATCCTCTATCCAACGGTTTGACAAATGAGCTTGACATTTTTGTTAACTTGGCAAACATCAGGTGATATTTGGCATATATGCTAAGCTGTAGTTCGTTTGGCAATCGCCCCACGCGCTACTCTTGCGGGATATTTTCCCCTCGCATGCGTATAATTTTTTGTTTTACCAAATGAATAATGAGAAATCGTTGGAGATTGACTCCTTTTACCTTTGCCATATTCATTTGGGACTTGGCAGGTTCCTAATTTTGTCAAACAAAAAATACAAAACCATTGGAGATGCGCATCTCCAACGGTTTTGCAAATAGGCTTGGCATTCTTGTTTTTGCAAAAAAAATCTAAAAATCTCCTATCCAACGGTTTGGCAAATGGGTTTGACATTTTTGTTAACTTGACAAACACCAGGTGATATTTGGCATATGTGCCAAACTGCAGTTCGCTTAGCAATCGCCTCGCGCTACTCTCGCGGAATATTTCCTTCTTACGCGTACAATTTTTAATTTTGCTAAGTGAATAATGGATTACCGTTGGAGATTGACTCTTCTTACCTTTGCCATATTCATCTGGGACTTAGCAAATTCCTTTTTTTCCAAATAAAAAATGCAAACCGTTGGGAGTGTTTGTTACCGCTCGCTCTATATTTTTTAGGTTCATTTTACTTTTTTTAACAAAACAGTTTCAGCTCCATACACTCTGTTAGAGAAAAAAATGTGAAGTCATGATCACCTAAATGGATGTTCCACAAACTCTATATTTTTATGGAGGTGCTCTACAGTAGAGTTGGTAGAGCAGTCACAAATACCCCTAATATGCAATTTTATTCTATTTTTCTAGACACAAATTCTTTTTTGCAGTACAATTTTCGTAACACCTTGGATCTTGTTTTCGTAGCTTTTAACCTTTTTCAAATGGATAAAAATATAGAGATATTTTATAACTATTTTAAGGAAAATAAAGAGATGTGGATAAACTTTAGAGTTATTTCATTAAAAAGTATACGACTTTTAGAGCATATAATTTAGGGTTTTTTTGATTGGTGGTATTACAATTTTATAAGTTTGGAAAAGTGCTATTACTATTCATCTATTTGAAAACTTGCTATTATAATTTATTTAAGCTTCAACCGTGTCATTCTCTATGTATTCGACAGCATTGGGCCCACGGGTAGGTGACTAAAGGTCAATATTTTTTTGGTATGGCCCAAAATACCCCTGATGTTTCCCTCTCCCTACACTCACTGACGTGTGGACCTCGCACATATGCTACTCCTTCAACCGACGTGAATCAGCCTCGCCTCTGATTTGGCTGGAAAGGAGGCCGATGGACGTGGCATCGCTGAGAAACAAATGGACCACCCGTAGTGCAGCTGGAGCCACCCAGATTCAAGCACAAGTAGGAGTCTATTCGTTTGGCTTATCGGTCACAGAAATAGTATTTTTATCTCACATAAAAACAGTAAAAAAACAATATCAACCAGCTTATCAGCCAACAAACAGCCAAGCGAACAGCCGATAGGACATGTTTGCTAGGAGGCCTAGAGGTTGGCCCGAACACAGCAGGTGCAGAGGCTCGTGTTTGGTAGCCAGCCTGACTCTCTCCATGCTTTCCCCCCCTCCCAGCCTGGCTCTCGAGTGAAGCTCCGTTCCACTATTTTTCTCAACATGGCTCATGCAAGCACAACAAGCATGCGGACCAGACATGTCAGTGAGACAAGCGATGCTTACATGCAGTGAACCAAATAAGTTCTCGACTTAGCTCGTCTCTTCTCCTACGTGCACCAAACACGGTCACATATACCAGTCGGATCGGACTTTGCTGACCATAGTCAGCCTAGCCGACCAGGCCTACCAGATTTAGGACACCAAATATGACCATAGAAAATGACACGGTTCAAGCTAAAAGATAATTATAATGATAAATTTTTAAATGGATGAATAGTAATGATACTTTTTCAAATTTGTACAACTGTATAATAGCATGAACAAAAAAACCTATAATTTATCGTAGCTTTGTTTCACGGCCTACGATTCCAAGGGCCGGCCGTCGCGACGGGACGAGGCAACTTCTTTGGCCTTTGTCTTGAGTCTTTGACTTGACGACTCGCTCTCGTTCCATTCCATGACGTTGCGCTCCAGCAGCAGCAGCGCCCAATTAAAAAAAAAAAAGGTCAGCCGCAGCGCCGGCAGCCCGGCAGCGACCAACTCCACCAAATTCCGAACCCAGCTCAACCCCGCGCCCTCTCCGTCCGGCGCAGCGGCTGCGAGCTTGAAGCTGTCACCGCCACCGCAGCCGCTGCCGAGGAGAACTCGAAGCTGCCCCCGCCGCCGCCGCGGCGAGCTCGAAGCCATCCCCGCTCCGCTGAACCGGCCTCCGCCACACCCCTGAAGAGAGGGAGATTGAGAGAGGTTTGCTTCCTCCTCCTGCGTAGCTCCCGTTTGAATTCGATCCGGTTCGTTTCGCTCTTCGGTTGCCTTGGGCCTCGGCGGTGGGTCCTAGCTAGCTCGGTCGTTGTTTGACTTGTTTCTGCGATTTGCCTTCGTTTTGATTACGTTGTTGCTTTCAGTCGTGGAATCACTACGCTGTTCACGTTCCGTGAGGTTACGGATCGTAATGGTATCGTACTGCGTAGCGTAGTCGGTCAAGTCTCGATGTCGTTCAGGAGCAACTGCTGCTGCTCCGTTGTTGCCGTTCCACTTGGGATCATGTTGGGATCAATCACAAGCCGAACAGTTATCGGCAATCTGTGCTTGTTTACCTCAAGTTTTAATTTCATGGACCGTAGATTTGTTCATAGCTTCATGCTATGCCAAGACCTCCAGGATGGAAGTTAGCTTCAGACTAAACAAATCAGTTAGGGATCTGAAATGGTTAGGCATAGTCACATGATTGAGGTTGATGCACATGGCTGAGTGACAATAAACTTGTTCTCAGGACTGATGCGCTGGTTGGGTAGTTTATCATTTGTCTTCACCCCAGGAAGTTTCTCTATTGGAACTTTAGCATACATGAGGATCAGAATCCCAAATTGCCACCTGATAATATTCATTCAATACTCAATAGTGATAATCTAGTTCATTAGTTTATTAATCTATTTTATCCATTCTGTTGGAACAGGAACAAAGTCAAAGGGATCACCATCACTTATAAATCAAATCCAGTGCTTAGTTCTTGTTTCATTTCAGTGATCTCTCAGTTGTGTTTTAGAAGTCTAGTTCATTAGATGCTGATATCCTGTTGAGAAGATAGTCGTATGCCATGGTGCGCTATTTGAAGTGAACACCTAATCACATTCCTGTGGTAATTTCAGATTCATGAGTAACTCACATCTGACACTAATATTCTAATTCAATAATTTGCTATGAGCTCCAATCTGTTGGGACAAGATCAAAGCCAAAGGAACTATCCTTCACCTAAAATTCAGATCTTAGTTAGTTCATGTTCCATTTGATTAATCTGTTGTTTATATTTTCAACGTCTAGCCTATTATGTGGATACCTTGTTCATAAGATCACTCTGTACTGCAAAGTGCAAATGATCCAATTTATTCGAAGTGATGCTTAATGATTTTCCATGATTATTTCAGATTCATGAGGGGCTCAAGAATGAATCCAGGTCACCGTAGAACACGGAGCACGATGACAATAGTATTTGTGATGGGTTTATCCTGCTTCTTTTACATACTAGGTGCTTGGCAGAAAAGTGGGACAGGAAGGGGTGATAGTATAGCTCTGAGGGTTAACCAAGAAACCGACTGTACAATCTTGCCAAATTTGCACTTTGAGACCCATCATACCATAAGTGATGCTAATCCATTGATCATGTCCAATAAAATGATTGAGCCATGCCACATCCGATACAGTGACTATACTCCTTGTCAAGACCAGAACCGAGCAATGGCCTTTCCTAGAGAAAATATGACATATAGAGAAAGGCATTGTCCTGTAGAGAATGAGAAACTGCATTGTCTAATCCCAGCACCAAAAGGATATGTCACCCCTTTCTCTTGGCCCAAGAGCCGTGACTATGTTCCATATGCAAATGCTCCGTATAAGAGCCTGACAGTTGAGAAAGCTGTTCAGAACTGGATCCAATATCAGGGAGATGTGTTCAAATTTCCAGGGGGAGGAACGATGTTTCCCAATGGAGCGAATGCTTACCTTGATGAACTTGCATCCGTCATCCCACTCGCTGATGGCACCATCAGAACTGCACTTGATACTGGATGTGGGGTATGCTCTCTCACCAGATCTTGTTATATTTTACTCCTTAAAGATGTGTCTTTTATACTTCATAGTTTATAGTTCCAAGGCATTTAGATGTTGGCCTTCTTAGTAAGACTTATCTTCATTTTCTTGTAGACTAACCTTAATTACTTGATCCCCTCCATAGTTGGGAGTAACATTTCTGATCACGTACAGGTTGCAAGCTTCGGAGCTTACCTAATGGACAGAAATGTATTAACCATGTCATTTGCACCCAGAGATTCACATGAAGCTCAGGTTCAATTTGCTTTGGAGCGAGGTGTCCCTGCAGTAATTGGAGTATTTGGAACTATAAAGCTCCCATACCCCTCTAGATCTTTCGATATGGCTCATTGCTCACGCTGTTTAATCCCATGGGATTCAAATGGTGAGCAGTAAAAACTATTCATATTCATAAGAATCCAATACCTGAGTCAACCTTTACCTTTATATATGTAAATATGCAATGACTAATGAGCTATATTATTTTTCTTCATGCAGGCGGTATGTACATGATGGAAGTAGACAGGGTTCTGAGGCCTGGGGGTTATTGGATACTTTCTGGACCTCCCATCAACTGGAAGAAATACTACCAATCATGGAAAATGTCTAAACAAGATGCAGAGGAAGATCAATATAAAATTGAAAACATTGCTGAAGTGCTTTGCTGGGTTAAAATCTATGAGAAGGATGATATTGCTATTTGGAAGAAACAAGGGAATTCATATTCATGTCATCAAAAGGATGGTCATGCTAGCACGATGTGCAAAGTTCAAGATGCAGATGATGTCTGGTATGTCTTATGTTTATACAAAGTTAAACTCAAGCTTTATTTTCTTGTTCCTATTTCCATGTGAACTTGACTAAACCATAATCATTCACAGCTACAAAATCCTCATAAGAAAATTCATATATAAAATAATTTATGTTTTACACACTGGAAAAATATAGGATCAATAATTGCTGCCTTATGTAGGGTACGGGTAAGTTTAGATAGTGATTGCAGAAATTACTACTGATCCACAATGGAAGAAACATGTGCTTCTTTTCTGTCAATCACTTGTAGCTTGGGCAATCTGCTCTGTTTTTATCTTCTAATTACATCAGTTTTAATTTGTGTTTATTTTTGGCTTATAATTTAGGTATAAGAAAATGGAATCTTGTGTAACACCTCCTGTAGAGGCAGCACAGCTAAAGAAGTTTCCAGAGAGACTATCTGCCATTCCTCCCAGAATTCTGGAGGGTCAGGTCCCAGGCATCACAGAAGAAGTCTATGAGGAGGATAATAAGTTGTGGAAGAAGCATGTCAATACTTATAAGAGGGTGAACAAGCTGATAGGTTCTTCAAGGTACAGGAATATTATGGACATGAATGCAGGCCTCGGAAGTTTTGCTGCAACTCTTCATTCTCCTGGTTCCTGGGTAATGAATGTTGTGCCCTCTATATCAGAGAGGAACACTCTCGGTATCATCTATGAGCGAGGTCTGATTGGTATATACCATGATTGGTGAGTCTAATGCTTCTGGCATTCACTGTCAAATGAGATGCTGATGTGTGGGAACTGATCTTGTGTTTTTTGCGACGTTGCACTGTTGGCAGGTGCGAAGCCTTCTCAACATACCCTAGGACATACGACCTGATACATGGCAATGGCATCTTCAGTTTATATCAGAACAGGTAAGTGTTCTCTGTTCTTTCTCCTGTGTTGGTTATGCAAAGGCAAGTCGTATCTTCTGTTAATATATTTGTGTCAAAATCGGTAGGTGTGATGCAGAAGACATTCTTCTGGAGATGGATAGGATTTTACGGCCAGAGGGTGCAGTCATACTGCGGGACAGTGTTGATGTACTGAACAAGGTTAGAAGTATGGTGGCAGGAATGCGGTGGAAGTCCAAGTTACTT
This sequence comes from Microstegium vimineum, assembly GCA_022036555.1. Classification (NCBI taxonomy): domain Eukaryota; kingdom Viridiplantae; phylum Streptophyta; class Magnoliopsida; order Poales; family Poaceae; genus Microstegium; species Microstegium vimineum. Next base: position 35,026,408 of record CM039123.1, read on the forward strand.
GATCATGAGGATGGCCCTCACATTCCCGAGAAGATTCTGATTTCAGTGAAAGAGTATTGGGTTGGCAGCGAAGAACAGAAGAGCTGATAAGTACAGAACCATGTTGATACTGGATGCCAGCCTCTTTCCCTGATGCGATCCCCTGATGTTGTTTTGTCGGTTAATAGATTTTCTTCATACTTCATACGTGCAGTACTAAAGACCCATAGATGATCATGGGACATCCTGGATTTTTGCTGTGCATATATATAGTAATCAGAGCGTTAAGTGAAATGTTGGCGATTTGCCAGTCTATATTGTAGGTAAAGGTTCGTTTTAACATGTAGGTACGAGACAACTTACTCGCTACTTTGCCCAGATATTATTTATACAGATGCACGCAAGAAGATTTTTGTGACTTCGTCTATGAACTCTATCTGTTGAAAATGCATGAGATTATCTTTAATGTTTTGAAGGATTGAATTATGCTTGAGCAGAAGGTGTGTCTTGGCTGCACTGTCCCGCTGGCTGCTGTCAGTGCATATCTTGAAAATGCCTCTCGAAGCCTAAAATCCAGAGGGTCCTCAGTTGTGGCTTCTTGGGTGAATCCAGCCAAACGGAAATTCGATTAGACCTCGTTCGATTTCGGCTGCCCAGGAACGATTCCCAGCCGGAACGGTTCCTAAAAATGAGTCACTAATTTGTATTACTTTGATCTAAGCTGGAATGATTCCAAACTTAAAAAATGGTTCACTAATTTGTACAACTTTGATCTAAGCTGGAATGGTGAAAAAAAAATGATTCACAATGCTTAAAAAAATATGATCCACTAATTTATACTCCCTCTATTCTAAATTAAATGACACTCCAAGAATTTTGATAATATAATAACATTTATGATATCAATTAAGTATCATTAGATTTTTCATCAATTATATTTTCATAGTATATCTATTTAATATCGTAAATCTTTATAATTTTATATATAATTTTGGTTAAACGTAAGATGCTTTAACTTTTTAAGATTTTGAAATGATTTATAATTTGGAATGAAGGGAGTACTGAAAGTCTAGGTTATCTGATATATACTCCCTCCGTCCCTGAAAGAAGATATATACTCCCTCCGTCCCTGAAAGAATCAATTCCTAGAATCCGTGTCAGTGAAACTTTTTTTTAACTTTGACTAACTTTATAGAAAAATATAACAACATGTATGACTTAAAATGAGTACCATGTAAAAGTATGTTCTTAGATAAATCTAATAATACTAGTTTGATATCATAACTTTTAATACTCTATTCTAGAAATTTGGTCAAAGTTTAAAAAATTTGACTTAACACAAATCCAACAATCTATTCTTTCAGAGACAAAGAGAGTAGATAAGTAACACATCAAATTTCCATGGACCATGTTTGAGGTGTTGTTTCCCAAAAGTATAGACATGCGAGATATGATCTCCTAATCGAGCTCAATCCCATTCGCAACAACGACATTATCCGTTGATTTTAAAATTAGTTGTCTTTTTCTGTGTTTTACCTTTTGATAACAAACTTGTGACTGTAATGGATGTGGAACAGAATCCACCGGAGGCGGTCAAGTCCCCATAACCATGAAGCGATAAGATTGGGACCAGCAACAACAGCATTATATATATCCTGGCCTGGAAAACAATTGAAAAGGAGGCATTGGCTAAGAAAATTAGGTACGTGTCACAGTTCAAGCTGGACAGCGGCTCGTTAGGGCTCGGTTCGTTTGGCTCGTTAAGAAAACGAGCCAACTCGGTTCGACTCGTTTACGAGCTCGAGCTGGCTCGTTAGGCTCGCGAGCCAGAAAAAAAAATATAATATATATATTTATTTAAAATTTAAGAATAATAATAATATAAAAGTTCTTCTTTATAAGTTTTAAATCAAAGAAAAAATAATATGTATTAATATATTATAGTACTACATTATATATATTATAATCTATTATTAATTATTCATAATTCATTAAAAACAAAATAAATTCATATAATCTCAAATTTACAAAGTCAAAGTCCAACGTTAACTAATTGTAAAATGTAAAACATGAAGTCTTATAAAACTAATAAAGTTTAGAGTCAATAACTTTGGCTCATTATGCTCATGAGCTAACCCGAGCCAGCTCGCGAGCTGGCTCATTAACTACACGAGCTAAAGTGCTGGCTCAGCTCGTTGAAAATTATAAACGAGCCGAGTCGAGCCGGACCACTAACGAGTTGAGTCAAACGAGCTACCGAGCTGCGAGTTTTTTGTCCAGCATTAGTCACATTTGAAAACAAAAGTAGAAGCACCACTTTGGCAGTTTCAAAAAAGAGTGAAGGTGAAGTACCCATATTCTTCGTTCGCTTCTTCTCCCATGACTCCATGAGCTCTGTCCCGACAGAAATGGGCCGGCGAGCACAGCTAGAACGACCTGACACTGCGAATGCGCTTGTGATCCAATGGTAGGACTGTCCAGTGGGACGCTATCCACAAGGATTCAAACCCTGGTGTCGCACCATTTTTTGAAATTTATCCTAGATTTTTCAGGTACATGCACGCGCGCATTCGGTGGTACTGCGCTTTCCCGCGCACCGGAGGCGAGCCTCCCAATCTCTTAGCGTGTGTACGGACGCGCACACGTGTGTGTGCGTGTAGTGTGAGTGTGGAGTGTGTGAGTTATGTACCTCAAGCTGTACCGATAAAAAAAAACGACCTGACACTCATCCGACAACCCTGATCTCTCGGCTCTCGGTCTTGGACGGAATAAGCATGCATGCCAAACACACACAGGACGGCTTGGCTATAGCCAAATTTTATAATTTAGCTATTTTGTAAAATAAAATACTTTTATAATAAAAGAAGTTTACAATATAACATTGTTAGCTAGCGTATATGATTGGTTTTATATGACCATCTAAATTAAGGGTTAATCAACTTTCTATTTTACAATACTAGATAGCACATCGAAGTCTATTTCCTACTATAAATTTTTTAAAATAATCTCCAAAATAAGAATAATCGAGTTGTTGGAATTGTTTGGTATGCGAGAACCAGATCAAAACTGACTCATGTCCAGGAATTGTTACGTCTTGAGGGCTATTGTTGACAACAAAAAATCGAGAAAATATACACAGCCTCCACTTTACCAACGTTAACAACATACTCAGTCCGTTCATGAATGATAAACATATTTGGCCAGATGAAATTAAATTTTACAAATTTTGATCAATATTTAATCAAAATTATATGCAAGTGTCTTCTACCAATAGATTTGTGTTCAACATGTCTATAAGATGATATTGATTTGTAGCAATTGACTACATATTGTAAGAGAAGCTAAGGCTGAAAACTCATTTTAATATTTTATATAACTTTTTCTTTGGTTAAAATATGCAGTTATCATTTTTTGGATGGAGAAAGTACTTTGTAACATTCAAGTACTCAAACATGTATATGTTTTGCATACTAAAGAACAAGAAGACTAAATTCACTTAAACACCTTGATTAAGTTAATAATTAGAGAGGGTGTATAAGTAAAAACTGCAGCCTTAGTGGTGGTGGTGGTGGTGGGGGTTTTTGTGTGTGTGTGTGTGTGTGGGGGGCGGGGGGCCGGGGGTGGTGAGTTCTGATTGTTCTGACTGCAAGCACCTCTATATAATGCCAAAGAACCCTGCTGCCTTGTGTATCCCGCAGCGCACACCCGATCGATCGAGGAGATTCATCTTCAATCAGCTGGAGAAGAGATCGGCGTGATATGATGGGGAAGAAGCAGCAGCGGCAGGTTGCGTGCGTGGTGTTCCTGGTGCTGGTGGGCTTCCTTATATTCTCGGCCATGCACGCCGTCCCTGCAGAGGCCGGTAGGTTACAGACTTACAGTAACCTGTGCTTTATTTCTTCTCATCCTTGCCGTCGTAAGCAATTTAACCGTGTGCGTGATCGAGTCCTGTCTGAGTGTTCGTGCAGGAAGGACGCTAGCAGAGTCATCGGTGGGTTACGAACCACTGAAACCAGGCGTTTTGGATCCTGACAGACCATACACCCGGCGATGCAGACAAATCTACGAGTGCCCTGGAACTGCAACGCCATGAGCCTATATCTTGTGAAAGTTTGGTCCGAACAGCCCCATACTGAGCTACGGGCTACCGCCTACCTAATGGATGATGGCATGCAAATGGCTGCCCTTTCCCGGTTGGCATAGGATAAGATAGCGAGAATAATCCCTACACGTACGGGATTCGACCATCTAACGGTGGTCGGGTGGAATAGTAACTTCCGTACGTGCCTAAATCTTGGATGTTCAGTCGTCTGCAGTCTGCCATTAGGCAAGATTCGACGAAACGTACACATGAATATATAATAAGTAAATGAAAATTTGTGTCTAATGTAAACCACTACCGCTGTTTTACATTTCAGACCCATTTCGTCTGCAGTCTGCCATTAGGCAAGATTGTCTCTTGAATTTCTCTAAGGCGCTTGGTATCTAACACCTGTTCCTTTAACCATAACTTCTTCAATTTACATTAAAGGAAAGAAGTATTAATATACATAAGATTTATTTAATAGCAACAAATAAATAAAATGTGAAGAATCATGGCTCTATTGGTTTCGGTGATTAACGACAAGTGGATGTTATTATGGCTAATGTGTGTTTTGCAGAGGCTATGTATAGCTTAGCCATGGTAACTAATGTGAATGGACACCTTATGGTTATCTATTGCCTCTAAGATGGATATCGTTTTAGATTTCAAAGAGACATGATGAAGACCCTAGAGTGATAGGTCTAAGTGTCATAAGGAGATGAAGGACACTTAGTATAGATAGGGCTTTATTTGATCTTTGACTGTACTATCAAGAGGAGTTTGGATTGGTAGCTTGACTTAGGAGAGCTTCATGACTTAGGTGTGGTGCACACTTGACAGCCTTAGCTCTAAGCAATCCTATGGTGACCGTAAGATAGCCTAGAACAACTTCCGTTTTCATCGCGATGAGTTTCGAAGTTGAGAGAGCCGCTTTTTGGGCATCAGACGCTAGAGTCCTAGGCGACGGGCGCTGTCCGTCGCGATGGACGCTGGCGTCGCACGCTAGGGTTTGACCCTCAAAGCGTCCGTTAGACTTACAGAGAGTTCTAGAGAGGCTCTGTGCGCGACGGACGCATCCGTCGGCACACCATCGGACGCTGGGAGCGTTCGTTAGATTTATTTAAATGAATTTCCCGGTTTCCCGAGGACAGTGAGTTCGCGTCGGACGCTGGAGCGAACCGTCCGTCGCCAAGCGACGGAGCGTCCGTCGGTCAGGATTTCGTTCAGCAACTAGCCGTTGGGGCTGGCATCGGAGCGTCTGTTGCCTAGGCATCGGAGCGTCCGATGCCAACTTAAACTGTGTGTTTTTCCTGCCCGTGGGCTGGTTGTGTGTGGGGGTATTTATACCCCATCACTTGCTTTCCCAACCTGCCTTTGCTCATTTGATAGCTGAGAAACACCTTGTGAGGTTTGGGAAGAGAGCAAGAGCCCTAGTGAGAGAGATTTGCGAATCCATCCATCAATCCTCTCTCTAGTTCATCCAAGAGTTTGAGTATGCATCCACTCTAGTTGTGAAGCTTGAGTGAGTCAAGTGAAGATTGAAGCTTGTTACTCTTGGTAATCGACATCACCTAGACGGTCTGGTGGTGCTCGGAGGAAGGTGATCGCCGGAAGGATTGTCGGCGGCCCTTCTCCAACGACTTGTGATCGGTTGTGGGCGGTTTATCGAGCCGGAGTGGCGAAGAACCAGCCCGTAGAGAGCACTCATCCCTTGTGCGGGATTGAGGGGGAGAAATACCTTGCGAGGTGCTCCAACGAGGACTAGGGGGGAGTGTCGACTCCTCGATACCTCGGCAAAACGTCGTCGTGTGAAGAATTTCTATCCCTAGCTCTTTACTTTCTGCACTTGCTTTACATTCATACTAGAATTGTGTAGGGTGTTCTTCCATTCCTTGAATTGCTACCGCTTTCATAGTCTAAGGCACACTTCTGGTAGGCACGGGGGAATTGGCACTAGCTAGGATTTCATAATTGCTTTAAAATTTTGAAATAAGCCCAATTCAACCCCCCCTCTTGGGCATCTTGATCCTTTCAAATAAAATAGATTTATTATATATACATTGTTACATACTTTCTGTTTCTCTAGAGGAGTTCTTTTTTAATATACCGTGAGGAACTCGCAAATGTAGTATTCACACAAATTGTTGCCTTGTTCCTGCCGTAGAACCAACTGTATGATATAGAAAGATTACTCTCGTCATCTCACGCGTGAGCTGAAGCATAATAAGGTAAAGATGTTGGGAGCTAGTACAACTTACATCCAGTCGTTTTGTAGAAATTGACGCTTTCAGATCCGGACGGTGTTTCTGAATGAACCAAGCCCAAACCATGCCCAATAAGTGGATCGTTAATTAACTATTGCAGAGTTAAAGAGCATGAATCAATATTTAAAGATCAAAGTTGTTCTGGATAATGTCTATCATATCTTGGTAATCTTCCTGCAGTTTTCTCAAAGAGTCATAGATTACTAAATTACCGCATTGGAGATCGAAGACAATCAGTATCTAGTGAAAGCTACATTTAAAATGTGCACACGATAACAACACTCACCTAAAGTTGTAGGGGAAGAGTATATATCTTCTGTCCTTTTGGTTCATCAAGAACCTTCGGAGATTCCTCTTAGTTTCAGGTTTCCATTGATCGTAGGGAATTGCGTTGGGTCCTTGAATATGATGTATGGATCAATGAAACCAATATCCTTGTCGTTTCTACGTGTGAGGTCTCTCATCATGTCTCTGCATATGTATAGACATGCTAGTTAGTGTGAGGATAATTAATTATACATATACATATGCTAGAGTGAGATTATTAAAAGAAAGAATCACTTGCAAACAAAAGCAGCTGACGAGAGATTTGTCTAGAGCGTCCATGTGGCATAGTTGGTGTAACTCATTGAACTAAACCATTATATTGTCATCGCCACAGAAGTAATGATGGTTTCTGATTTTGACGCAAATATAGTCATTAGCTTTTCTCTAACATGCAACCATGTACCACTTGTTTAACAAGTACATTTGCGTACGTAGTTCAACGAGCTTCTCAGGGTTGTATAAAGTCTTGCCATATAAATACTAGCTCTTCTAATAATCAACTTCCGGAGCACATGGAATGACTAATTTGCCGAGCATTTGGGAAAGGGTTAGACCAGTATCCGCGAAAAATTCCTCAAGTTTATCGAAACTTACATTTCTAGATATTTGTTCAAGCACACTCATGTTTGAACCATATTCATTCCCAACAACTAGCAGTGGCACTTTTTGTTGTGATTGTTCCCCGAGCTGTGCAACATCCTTCCATGCTCTCTTCCCTTTCTTTGCCTCCTCAATTGACTTGGTGATAGTGTGGTCATAGTTTGATAGTGGAGGATCCTTACGAGCATCACACAACTTTTTTTTGGTGAGTGTCCACCTTTCACCTTAGAACTTCTGGACATACGAACAAGTATGGCTTAGTGTTTCACTTGGCTTCACTTTCAGCCTTGACTTTCGCGAAGTAAGCATGCACATCTCATTTCATTGATTCTTCTAGTTCCTTGTCAGTCTTCTCATAGGAAAGCTTCGTCGTCTTAGGGATAGCTGTTGTTCTCCCTGAGGCTTTCTTCTTTGGCGGCAGTGAGGCCAACGGCTTTGTTTGCGGGGTGGGCCTATTCTTCAGCTGAGGGATGGCCTGTGGCGATGTTGGAGCCTACCGTGGAGGCGATGGGGCCGGTGGTGGCATTGGATCCCTTCTTGGAGGCGATGGGGCAGCCGGTGGTGGTGTTGGAGTCCACCGTGGAGGCAATGGAACGGCTTGTGTTGGCGTTGGAGCCCGCCGTGGAGGTGAAAGCATCTAGGCCCCAATGGTTTTGGTGATTAACGACAATGCTAGATCACTATGACTAACGTGTGTTTTGTAGAGACAAAAGTGATTAAGTTAGGTCATATGTGATGGCAAGTGAATGGGCTAAATGGTATTCATGCCCCCAAGATGGATTTCATTTCGGTTTTCAAAGGATGAAGCTCAAGATTGAAGACTAGGATAGTTCTTAGTGCCACTATGGTGTGAGAAGGGCACTAAGTATAGACTAGGGCTTTGTTTTTTCTTTGGCCATACTATTAAGGGGGGTATGAGATTAGTAGCTTGACTTAGGAGAGGTTGTGAATGTTGGTGTATGCACACTTGTTAAACCTAGTCCTAGATAACCCTACAAATAGCCCTTGAGTTGGTAGGAGAAAGATCCCTTCACAAGTCTTGGTGAGAAGAGGTGAAGAAGGGGTTTAGAAGAGCTCCAGACTAGTTTGCCTAAGTGGCTCCAGACCATAGGAAGTCGTCCGAAGGCCAGGGTTAGGCAAAGTTCTAAGAAAAGGGCTCCAAACCACCTGTCCGGAGGTCTCTGGACCATACCTGATTGGTCCAGTTGCTTGTGAGCAATGTTAGAGCCTAGGGTTAGGATCTGGACTAGTCTGGAGGATGAGTCCGATGGCTAGTCCGACGCAGTACAGTAAGGTCTTGAGAGGTGAAAATGGCGTCAGACCTCGTCCGATGCCTAGCTCCGGACTAATGCAAGTAGTCCAGAGGTCCTCAGCAAGATGAGAATTCTATATAGTCTGTGAGCTCCGGACCATGTATGGTCCGACGGTCCCGACACTGGTCCGATCTGGAGGTTCGCAGACAGGAGAAAAAGCACATAACGGCTAGTTTGGAAGGTGGGGGCTATATATAGTTGCCCATCTTGTCCAAGTTAGCTCTCTTGGCCTTTGTTTCAGCTGAAGGAAGCTTGCGAGAGTTCTTGAGAGACCAAGAGCCTAGTGAGGAAGAGATTTATGAGATCCAAAGCTTGAGTTCCTCCTAGGGTGATTAGGAGTGACAAGTGTACATCCATCCACCTTCATAGCCTTGAGTGGGTCAAGTGAAGGTCTTGTGCTTGTTACTCTTGGTGATCGACAACACCTAGATGGCTTGGTGGCAATCGGAGGCTTGGTGACCACCAGGAGCTTGTTGGTGTCCCTCCTCCACATGTTGTGATCGGTTGTGGGCGATTCACCAAGTTGGAGAGGCAAAGAATCAGCCCATAGAGAGCACTCGGTCCTTGCGTGGATTGAGGGGGAGCAATACCTTGCGAGGTGCTCCAACGAGGACTAGGGGGAGTGTCGACTCCTCGATACCTCTGGAAAACATCGTCGTGCCATCTTTCCCTTTCTCCCTAGCTCTTTAGTTCCCGCAATTTACTTTCAAGTCTTTCATACTTGCTATCTCATACTTGTGATCATGACTTGAGTAGTATTGCTAGGTTGCTTACTTTGATACTTTCTTAGTTGTCAAATTCATATCTTGAATTGCTACCGTTTTCCTAGCTAGGACACACTATTAGGCACTAGGGGGAGAATTGGCATTTGTTAGGTTTTAATTTTGCATTATATTTTAAAACAAGCCCAATATACCCCCCCCTCTTGGGCGTCTTGATCCTTTCAGGAGGCGATGGAGCTGGTGGCAGCATTGGAGCCCTTCTTGGAGGCGATGGGACGGCCGATGGCGGCGGTGGAGCCCGCTATGGAGGTGATAGGGCTACTGGCGGTGTTGGAGCCCGTCGTGGAGGCGATGTAGTCGTGTCTTCCACTTCATGGTCATCGCCCACAACACTGTGGTTGGGGGAGGTTCTGCTGTGAAAACAACATGTTATGAGTAAACCGTTATTTAAACCAATACATAATTAGTGAAAAGAAAATGTTTCATTAACAATACGCACTTAGGGTTAGGTTGTTGAGGAGGATGAGGAGGTGACACCCTAGGAATAATGATATAGCGCTTGCACCAACATATGAATGTCTTCTCCGCTTCTCCTAAAGTGTTCCCCCATCACCTTCTTCAATGTCAAGAGGCACATTGTTGTAACCTTTCACAACTCTGTCCACCAAGATGCTAGCATATCCAGGAGGTATCAATGCTCCATGGCATCTCAGTGTCTTTGTTGGTTCCATAGGAGATACAACACCGGTAGCCACCATGTCGTCATAGGATTGGTGATATCATCCACTAGGAAGCGCAACCTGCATCCTCCGCTGGCACCTTTGTGGAAGCGCAACTGCTTTTCAACTGACCAGGGGGGGCTAATGTTGACTCCCAGCTCTGATGCAGATTGCCTTTGGATGGAACTTACTACTATTTGCATTTACCTTTGGATGCAGATTGCCTATTTGTGTTATATTGCTTGGAATATTGAATACACATATGTGTGTTGTCTTTTATGTCTTACAAGCTACTTTCTACTTGCGACCTATAACTTGTAACTTCTAACCTATTTTTAGAGGTACCCTCAACAACCCTTTATAGTTTAGGTGTCATGGAGGGTTGTTTGAAACCTAAGTTGGTATTTCTTAACGCACACAGATAAATCCGCAAGCGCACGGATACCGCTGTAGCTTTCACCCGTGAGTATTCCAAGGGTATCGATTTCCATGGGGAACGCGAAGTGTACTAAAGAAGAACTAAGAACATCCAAGGATAGATAAGATAAATGGGTAGAGAGATTTTAGAGTTTTCTAAGAGGTTTATCTAATCAAAGGCCCACTATACTCTACTTACTTTGGAGCAATGGTACCTTCCCGACTCTCAACAAAGACTAGGAAAAAGGTAGTCGGGAGAGGCTGCCAAAAGCTCTACAAAAACACCAACCCGAATGTGGTGGACTACAAAGGCCTTATAGAGCTGTCACCCATGGGGCAAACTCAGGTAAACTCTAGTCTAGACACCACGTCTACACTATCGCTTACTACTCTAATCCGAATTCAAGACTAGAGCACTCAATACGAGCGGAGATCCCGTAAATAGAATAGAGCAAGAACTAAAATAAGATACTTAGAAATAATAAACGAAGAACCTGGAGATTGCTCCGAACTAGATGCTGCAAAGGTACAATGTTGAGGAAGATCCGATAGATCCGACTCTTCCTAGCTCTCTCCTCCTCTCTCTCACCTCTAATTACAACTAGATGAACTAGAACTAGGAGAACTAGATCTAGACAATTAGAGGGACCTCTCTCCTTCTCTAATATTGAAACCCTAGCTTTTTCTCTGGAGAAGAATAATGAGATGAGATGATCCTCAGGGGGTCAGGGGCCTTGCTTATATAACCTCCTCAAATGAACGTCGGCCGTCGGATCAAACCGACCTTAGGCGAAGGGTTTAGATTGATCCTCAAAGGCGGTAGAGCATGATCCGCGAACTTGAGCCTGATTGGCTAGAATAGCAGGGCGAGCGCCCTAGGGGTCAGAGCGAGCGCCCTGACTCTGGGCCCATTCTGCCTCCCGTTTGTTCTGGTGTCTCCTGGAACCTTCTAGAGTACAGAAAATTATGCGGTTGATAAATATCTCTATGTAAACATGACATGTGGGCCTTTCCTTGGTATTTCCTAATAACCCCCTGCAGAAACAGACATTCAACAAAACTTGTGGAATTCTGTTAGTATAAACCCTAATTCTAGCTATTGGTTTAATTTAGATCCTTTTCCTTGTTTAGTTGACGGTTAAAATTGGTACTTAAGGACCGTCAACAACTCCCCCAAGCTTACCTTTTGCTCGTCCCTGAGCAAAGATGAACTCAATGGTGGATCAGGAGTTGCTACACTGCTTTCATGCCTTAAAGGTATACATGCGTTCAAACAAGAATTCTCCTCTGGATTAGAGTAAACTATTCTGACTTTCAAACTTTCCCATATTACCTTTAACCATGGGACTTATAGCCATCACTTGGGTCTTGAGCAATTGAAAAGTAGAATGATCAAGCCAAGTACTATGTCTCAAGCTCTTCACTTTACCTTCATCCTGGAGTTTTGCAAAGTTTTCAAAATAAAACTCAAAGTTTCTTTTGTATGAACCTCTCAAGTCTCTCTATATGTGGTATTTGTTGACCCTTACCAAGGCAATAATGATGTTATGCCTTCTCTCACTCACCCTACAACTAATAGGCAATATCTGGAGTTCATAGGTGGGGAGAAACAACGCATACTGTTGACACCGTTTTTCAGCACGTGTCAAATGAGCTAAGGCTTGACTGGTCAGCGGCCGTTCTCCATCGGCATCGGGAAATCGTGAGCCAATATTGCCGATGGGAGTATGTTGTGGGAAGACTAAGTGTGCTGCCGATGGAGGCTGGATGGTCCTTGCCGACAAAGGTTAATTGGTGAAGTCGAATAGCTTAAGCTATGAAGTTGCTGATGCTGATTGCCGACAAAGAGGTATTGCCGATTGCCGACAAAGAGGTATTGTCGATTGCCAATAGGGACTGATTGGTGAAGATAGTTACCAGTACAAGTGGCCGATCGGGAAATATTGCCGATGCCGATAGGCATAGGATGCCGATGAGTACAGGGTGACTTAGCGTGTGATATCAGCGGAAGAGTACTGGTGGCCAAGGAAGGAAATTGCGGATTGAAGGGATCTGCCGATGGAAAGTTTCCATCGAAGAGAGGCATAAGGAAACTGGTGATTTTGTATCAGTATTATTATAGCAGTTTGAGTCCGACTCTTGCATGAGTCGTTTACTTTCCTTTAAAATAGGCATGTTTGTGTAGGGAAATAAGTATTTTTATTTTAGATCCGACTCCTGCGCGAGTCAGTTTCCTTAAAGTTAGGAGTTTATTTTAGGAAGGATACGAGTCGTGTCTTTGTACAACTCTCCATGCGGGAGTATAAATATGTGCCCGAGGGCTGCGTAAGAATCAATCCAATATCAAACAAACCAATTTTACTCTTATTCTACTTTTTATCGCAATTTATCTTTATTGCATTAGTTATAGCTTATCAACGAGTTCTTCAAGCTTCGACGGGCTGCATCACCTTGATCTCCGTCAAATTCTTGCAAGTTCCGCGTGGGAGTACCTCTGAGCTTTGGCATCCAGGCGCATCACTGTTGCCTCGTTCAGCTCTGCTCTAGTTATCCTGATCAAGCCTCAATCCTAGCATCTGGGCGCATCGCCGTTGTCTGGATTGAATCTTGTTCTAGTTATCGTCCTTGTCGATTAACTGGTCAAATCAACTGGCACGCCTCCGGATATCGAATTTCGGGTATAAGCCCGAGGTGTTCGCAGATTCTGACGCTTTTTGTGTCAACACCTCTTTTGGCACGCCCAGTGGGACACGATTATACAAATCTACACATCTATCATGGGTGATCACGCCGACGTTAACCAGAGGAACGTCATTGAAGTCTCTGAGGCCGATCTGAAAGATGATCAGAAGCAGGCCATGGAGCGGGCTATGGAGGAATACAAGCAGTTATATCTCAAATCCTTCAGCCTCAGCAGGAGCGGCGAAGCAATCCAGAAGCTAGATCCACCGTTGCCACGGCAGGTCACGTACGACGCCAATCCTGGTAAGCTACAAGAGATGGTTAATACTGCTGTAAGTCAAGCATTAATTAGCCACTCCAACGTGCTGTCCAATACTATCTACAATGATGTTACACAATCATTCAAAGAAGGACGTGCACCGCAATATGTTGGTCCAGCGTACCATCAACCTGGATCGGCATCTATAAGCCCATCTGCAGTCCCAATGGCATCTTCCACTCCTGTGGAACCATCTGCCGATGCGGCTACATCGCCAAGACCGAACCCTGGCAGCGTCACCAAGCTCACCACAGATCCAGCGGCGTCGGCAATTTCAGGACCTGCTATCCAAAGTCAGCCAACCCCTGCTAACTGGTGGGGATACGGTATGCCTCCGAATCTATATGTTGGCTCTAATCTGGTGCAGGGAAACAACTCAGCTTGGAAGGGCTCTATGGCATCGGCAACCCAATCACAGCCGGTGGCCCCTATGATGCATTACTCTGCGCCTTCTCCAACTATGCAATTGCCATCAGAAGATCTTCAAGTGATTCCTAAGATACCTCTGATGCCACCATCGGCAAGCTCTGTGCCGATGCAACACATTATAACAACTGGCAGTCAACCTCCAGTGGCAAACCCTCAAACTGGAATGCTCCTTCCCCAAGGCAATCTGGTGATTGACTGCTCCAGAATACAAGAGCCACATGCTCCAGTCAGCTATCATCCATCGGTAAGCCATATGCCGATGATTTATAATCCTAGGTGGGTCAACCAGCCGCCAGCTCAACAGCCTGGCATGTCAATGCATCACTATGGAGGCCCAGCGCATACTCAGAATGGACCATCGGTGCAGCAACCGATGAATGCGACGATTCAGCCTAATCCGCCAAGTGTGCAAAACTATCCATCGGTAAGTCAACCGATGCATAGTGTTCAGATGACTGGTGCTGCGCCCGTGACTACCCCGCATCATCTTCAAGAGGCGCATCAGCCGGCTCCACCAGTCGACAACCAGCCAATGAGTCGGCAAGAGCAGGATGCATATTGGGTCGGTAAGATTGCCGAAGTTATGAAAGAACAATTCGGCATCAAACCCAAGGTCAATACATACTCTTATCGGACTCCGTATCCTCCTGCATATGACTTGATTCCTCTCCCAAATCGGTACAAGGTGCCTGATTTTACCAAGTTCTCCGGCCAAGACGACACGTCAACAATGGAGCACATCAACCACTTCATTATCCAGTGCAGGGAAGCTGCCAGCAGGGAGGAGTTAAGGGTGAGATTGTTCTCTTTGTCATTGTCTGGATCGACATTCACATGGTTCATATCATTGCCTCCAAACTCTGTAATCACGTGGGCCGATCTAGAGAGATAATTTTATAAATACTTTTTCGTTGGCATACATGAGAAAAAGCTTACCGATTTGGTCAAGATGAGGCAACACAATGATGAATCGGTAGAAAGCTTCGTTCAAAGGCTACGGGACGTGAAGAACAAGTGCTACAGTCTGGTGCTTGATGATCGGCAACTGGCAGACTTGGCCTTCCAAGGATTACTGCCACACATCAAGGACAAGTATGTGTCCCAAGAATTTGAAAGCCTAAGTCATCTAGTGCAAAGGATTGCCGATCAAGACATCAAAACCTTTGAACCCAGGAAGACTTGGAACAAAAAGGTGACCTTCATCGGGAAAGAAGAAGACTCCGGGTCAGATGAAGAGCTGAGCGTCGATGCGGCCGAATGGGTGAAGGATAAGAAGCATGTGTCTTGTCCGTTCGGCCAAAAGGAGACCGAAAGGTTCACCTTCGACATCACCAAGGCCGATAGGATGTTTGACTTTTTGCTGCAAGAAGGGCGAATCAAGTTGGCGCCCAACCAAGTAATTCCATCGGCCGAAGAGCTTAAGAAGATTAGGTACTGCAAGTGGCATAATGCAACCTCACACAGTACCAATGACTGCAAAGTATTCAGGCAGCAGTTGCAGTCAGAGATTGAATCTGAGCATATTAAGTTTGAAAGTTCCAAAGTCCAGAAACCGATGAAGATAGATCAGCACCCATTCCCAAACAATATGGTGGAAATCAGTGAGAAAACCAGAGTGCTGACATCGGAAGCTGCCAGGAAGAACTCATCGGTAGATCCTAACCACCAAGTACCTGAGCGCGACGCAAGAAGGTTTGCTGATGACAGAAAGGGTAAGAAGGTTGCCGATGAACGTAGCAGTGCCAACAGGAGCATCGGGAATGGCTTCGGCATAAAGACCACTGGAAGTGCCCCTTCTTCGTTCACTGCTGGGAAGAAGGCATCAAGATGCCTACTGCCGATAATTGTCCAGAGTGCAATGGGTTTTACACTGTCGATCGGTCAGGTAAGAGACCTTGTTTTGATGATCAGGCACCCAGGTACGCCAAGCCACTCAGAGAGAACAGATCGGTACATGACCGACTGGGGGGCAAGCTCAGTGCCCATGACAGGCTTGGCAAACGTGTTGATCAAGGGGAGCTGGAGGAGATGGCCAATGCAAGAGTACCTGACGAGGAAATATTCTCCAGAGATCCCAACATCGGAAGAAGTACCGATGCAAGCAGTGGAAAGCATCACCAGCCCGTCTGGAAAACCAAGCTTCCTCAGTGGTGCCCTAAGGGTCTGACCAAGACCCAGAAGAGAAGGATTCAGCGCCAACGCCATAATGACCTATGTGACGATGAAGAAACCTCAAGGGAGAAGCAGTGGAGGCCAAAGCGCAAGGACAGGGATCCATCGGCAGATATTAATATGGCCGTCATGTTGCCGATGGAGTTTATGGCACCTGTCAGCGATGATGAAGAGACTGCCGATATGGCACATTGGTGCTAGATCCGATGACGGCTATCTTTGAAAAGCCTGCCGATGACGAGAGGCAGCACCTGAGGGCTCTGTTCGTTAAGGCAAAGTGGATGGACAGCCGATGACGAAGATGTTGGTAGATGGCGGCGCGTCGATCAATATAATGCCATATGTCGTGTTCAGAAAGCTTGGGAAGGGCGACCAAGACTTAGTCAAGATCGACATGAAGCTCAAGGATTTTGAAGGCAACGTGTCGACAACTATGGGAGCAGTGTGTGTTGACTTAACCATTGGCAGTAAAACTTTGCCGACGACATTCTTTGTGATCAGTGGCAAAGGCACCTACAACTTGCTGCTAGGAAGGGATTGGATCCACGCCAATTGTTGTATTCCTTCTACTATGCATCAAAGTCTGGTACAGTGCATAGGGGACAGAATTGAAGTCGTCTGAAGTGAAGCCCCATCTACTGTTGCATCGGCAGAGTCGGAAACTTATGAGCAGACCCGGTGCATATCTGGTGAAGCTTGGGACAAGGAGTTCCTCAAAGTTGCCGATTACCGCATCAAACCGATCCAAGCAGTCGGTCCTGAAGAAGAGTTTTGATGGATCGGTTCGCTGACGACGGAAAACTGGGGCAGGGCTTCACATCCGCCGATGATTTACTTGAGGTCGACATCGGCGATGGTAGTAAACCTAGGCCTACTTTTATTAGTGCCAAGTTAGATTCCCAATGTAAACAACAGTTAACCGATTTATTGAAAGAAAATAAAGATTGTTTTGCTTGGGATTATACAGAGATGCCTGGTTTAGACCGATCGATAGTTGAACATCGGTTACCTATCAAGTCTGGTTTCCAACCACATCGGCAACCTGCGCGCCGATGCAATCCTACTATTCTACCTGACATCAAGGCTGAGATTACAAAGTTAATCGAAGCTGGGTTTATTCGGCAATGCCGATATGCCGAATGGATTTCTAATGTGGTTCCTGTGTATAAAAAGAATGGAAAACTTCGTGTTTGCATTGATTTCAGGAATCTTAACAAGGCCACGCCGATGGATGGCTACCCGATGCCCGTTGCCGATCTGCTGATCGATGCTACTGCTGGACATCAAATTATTAGCTTCATGGATGGTAATGCTGGGTATAATCAAATATTCATGGTTGAAGAAGACATATCCAAGACTGCTTTCCGATGTCCAGGTCACGTTGGCTTATTTGAGTGGGTTGTCATGACTTTTGGCTTGAAAAATGCTGGTGCTACTTATCAAAGAGCAATGAATTTCATCTTTCATAAGTACATCGGCACGATAATTGAAATCTACATTGATGATGTGGTGGTTAAGTCTGGAGATTTCAAAAAGCATCTTGCCGATCTGTGAAAAATATTGGAGTGCACAAGGGAGCATGGGTTGAAGATGAATCCTAACAAGTGTGCATTTGGTGTATCGGCAGGGCAGTTTCTGGGCTTTATGGTGCATCAAAGAGGTATTGAAATCGGCAGAAAGTCTATTGATGCAATTAACAAAGTGGTTGCTCCTACGAACAAGACTGAACTGCAATCTTTGATCGGCAAAATTAATTTCATTAGAAGATTTATATCCAACTTATCGGGTAAGATTAAATCTTTTAATCCATTGTTAAAGCTGAAAGCCGATCAAGAGTTTACATGGAAAGAAGAGCAGCAGCTGGCTTTGGAGGAGATCAAGAGATATTTAGTGAACCCTCTAGTCTTGGTTCCACATCTACACGGAAAGCCTTTCAGGTTATATTTATCTGCCGATGACAGTGTTATCGGATCAGCCTTGATCCAGGAATTTGAAGGGAAGGAACGTGTAATATATTATCTGAGCAGAAGGTTGGTGGATGTTGAGACCAGGTATTCGGCCATAGAGAGATTGTGCTTGTGTTTATATTTCTTTTGCATTAAATTAAGGCATTATTTATTGTCGGCTGAATGCACTGTTATCTGCAAAGATGATGTGGTTAAGTATATGCTGTCGATGCCGATATTAAGTGGGCGAATCGTTAAGTGGATTCTGGCACTTTCAGAGTTTGACCTAAGGTATGAATCGGCTAAAGCAGTTAAGGGTTAGGTAATGGCTGATTTTGTTACTCAGCATTGTAATATGGTGAGCTCTGTTGAGATTGCTCCTTGGACTTTATTCTTTGATGGGTCTACGTGCAAGGATGGAGCAGGTATCGACATTCTCCTGATTTCACCCCGAGGACAGAGGTATGAAATCTCTTTGCCGATTGTTGCTACTTCAACAAACAATCAGGCTGAGTACGAAGCTTTACTTAAGGGGTTAGAATTACTCAGGGAAGTACATGCCGATGCTGTTGAAATCTTCGGTGATTCCATGTTGGTGATTAACCAATTGATCGGGACATATGAATGCCGAAGTGAAGTTTTGATTGCGGCCCATGAGCGGTGTTTGCAATTATTAAAAGAGTTCAAAGAATATCGCCTTGAGCATATTTCTAGGTTGCATAATGAAGAGGCCAATCGGTTGGCACAAAATGCCTCAGGGTATCAGCCGATTCAAGAAGTCGTGCTATCGGTAACAGTTACCGATGACTGGAAAAGTGAGATTGCCGATTATTTAAGGAACCCGTCTAAGAAGGTTGAGAGTCGTCTAAGGTTCCAAGCCACTAAGTATGTGCTCCTTGACGATGAGTTGTATTATCGGACGACTGATGGAGTTTTGCTTAGATGCCTCGGCAAAGAGGAATCAAAAGAGTTGATGGGTAAAATCCATGAAGGTGTGTGTGGAGCGCATCAATCGGCATTCAAGATGAAGTGGATGATTAGGCGGAATGGATATTATTGGCCGACAATCCTTGAAGATTGCTTCAACTATTTCAAAGGGTGCCAGGACTGTCAGAAGTTTGGTAATGTTCAAAGGGCACCTACATCGGCAATGAATCCTATAATCAAGCCTTGGCCGTTTAGGGGATGGGCTATTGATCTTATCGGCCAAATTTATCCGCCATCGAGTAAGGGGCATAAGTTTATACTTGTTGCTACCGATTACTTCACTAAATGGGTTGAAGCAATTCCTTTGAAGAAGGTGACATCGGCAAACATGGTGGATTTCGTTAAAGAGCACATTGTTTACCGATTTGGTATTCCTCAGACTATTACTACCGATCAAAGGACTATGTTCACATCGGGAGAGTTTGATGAATTTGCTGCTAGTATGGGGTTTAAGGTGTTGAATTCTTCTCCGTATTATGCACAGGCTAATGGTCAAGCTGAAGCGACTAATAAAGGAGTTATTAAGCTTATAAAGCGCAAGATTGAAGAGAACCCTAGAAGGTGGCACGTGGTGTTAAATGAAGCCTTGTGGTCATATCGGATGGCTTGTCATGGTGCAACCAAAGTCTCGCCATATCAGTTGGTCTATGGACACGATGCTATCCTGCCTTGGGAGATTAAAACTGGCTCTAGGCGATTGGTTTTTCAAGATCAGTTGACGACCGATGATTATACTACTCTAATGAAAGACGAGCTAGAGGACTTAGCAGGTCATCGGTTGAGGGCATTGATCAGCATTGAAGAGAATAAGAAGAGGGTTGCCAGATGGTATGACAAGAAAGTAAAGGTAAAGGAATTTGCCGATGGCGATCTGGTATGGAAGTTGATTTTGCCGATCGGGACTAAGAGTTCTAAGTTTGAAAAGTGGTCTCCTAATTGGGAAGGTCCTTATCGGGTAAAACAATCTGCTCCTGGCAATGCTTACATTTTGGAGACTCTCGAAGGAGTTGCGTTTTCTAGAGCGATCAACGGCAAATACTTAAAGAGGTATTACCCTAGCATATGGGTAGATGCATAGTGCTCAGTTGAATGCTGATGAAAGAAAAATTATATAAGCATCGGTAAAAACGTACTGACGTTATATTACAAGAGCCAAAATCAAGTATCAGAGTTATATTTTTCCGATACAACAAATAAATTACAGGAAGGAGTGGATGGCTGATATCGCACGCAGGCGAATTTGCTCTATTTCGTCCATCTCCTTGGCATCGGCATCGGCAGAGCCCTCGACTGGCTTGATCTTCTTCTTCTTCAGTAGAATGGCTTGTCGGGCGTTCTGGTCTCTTTCTTGCCACAGAACCCTGATGGTATCGGACAGTTGAGCTGTGGTCAGAGCCTCCTCAACCCTTTGTAACTCAGCTAATAGCTCTTCCTTCTTTGCCGATAGCTGAGTGATTTCTTGATCGAGGCTGGAGCTGGAGACTTCTGCCTGGCCGATGCTCTTGTGCTTTTCATCGGCAATATTTTTAAACTTGAGCTTCTCTTCCTCGGTTTGAGATTGGGCAGCCCTATCGGCAATGCGACGGGAGAGCCTCTGGTATTGGATTTGCTTGTTGTCGAGGAAGGTGGCCTGGAAAAGAGTTTCCTCCATATCGGCAGGAAGGTGGCCTTGGATATCCTTGAAAGCTATCCTTGCTGCGGTTGAGTCTTGGATGAGCTGGGACGTGTCTTGTAGCAGCAAGAAGAGCAATGCTTCAAGCTTGGTCTTAATCTCTGCCGATAGAGCTGGGACAGAGCTTTCTTCCTCCTCATCGTCATCGGGGATGTCGATTGCGAAAGAGAACAGGCTGTCTGCTCGAACGGGGCCTTGATGTTCATCTTCATCCTGGAGGTTGAGGCCGAAGGAGAAGAGACTGTCTGGAGAGTCTTGGGCCTGAAAATAGAGGAGTTAAAATATGTCGATCGTAAGATTATACTATGAGCTTTAGGGTAATTGACTTACCGTCTTGAAGCGGATCTCCTGCCTAGGACTTGGCATACTGGATGGTCCAGCCTCATCTTGGACATCGGCAACAGTTGCCGATTACTGAACCTCTGCTGGGGAAGCAGCCGACGCCGTTGGTGCTGGTGGCGTTGTTGCTGGCGTCGCTTCCAATGTGGCCGGCTCCGATGGTGGCGACACCGTTCTCTTGTCAGGAATTTCGACTAGTGGTGCTGATGCCGATGCCGCCTCCGTTGCTGCAGTGGGTAGAGTTGTCTCCTGATCGAGGACGTCGTCCATCGAGTGATCAGGGGCAGGAGCCGACGAAGGTTCTGCCGATGACGCGCCGGCGGTTGGTGGTGCAATTGGAGCCGATGACAGTCCTGCTGGTGGCGCATCAGTAGTTGATGGTACAGTTGGAGCCGATGGCGAAGATGGGTTGGCCAGCCTCAGACGCCTTTTCTTCTTTAGCGCGGCAGCAGGAGATCCAGCCCGTTTCGACGAAGACTGGGGGGCATCGACAACCGAACTTGGAGGTGCTTGTCTGCTGGAAGCAGGTGCCGATGACCACATTGCCTGAGAATATAAAGCAAGTTATACAAAATAAAATATTGCCGATAAAACAGTATGTAATCGGTATGGGTAAGGATGAGTTTACTGCATGAACCCGCGTCAGGGCAGCAGCAGCGGCCGATGTAGCCTTAGCTTTTGCAGGTGTCGGTGTAGGTACCTGTTGAGGAGTGAAAGCAACTAGCGTAGGGGCTTTGCTGCCGATGAGTGATATGGGGCCCATTATCCGAAGGTTGAAGGGCCTGCCACTGTTGCTCATTGTGGGGATCGGATCATCGGCCTGTCAAGCACGAAAAGGTTAAGTACCGATGATGGAAGCAGAGTAACAAGGAACACATCGGGATAAAGACTTACTGCATCATCAGGGATGATGTGATCGGCGTCGATCATGTGCCGATAATAGTGCGATGACTTGGCAAACAGCTGACACCTCCATTCTTGCCACCAAGACTTGTACTCATTTGTGATGAAGGAGGTTGGTGACCAGGAGGACAGGTCAATGTCTGATATATCGGCATCGGGAGGAAGATTGACGACCTTGTTCCAGTATAGAGCACTGGAAATTGTCTGCCTGGGCTTCACTACTTTGGAGTAGCAGAGTTTAATCGATAGTTGGCGAAATGCCAGTTGTCTCGCCGCTGCCGATGGATAGTAGAACTTGTAAGATGGAGGGGCATTCTTCCTAGATCCGAAGATGTTCACTGGAAGAGCTCGGGGAGTGATGCTGGCCTTCATGATTACTTGGTTCTCAGGCACGTTCCCATCGGTAAGGTTGAATAGCAGCGGGAACTGATTGTTTTCGTCGACATATGGCCACCAGAGCCGTTCCGTGGAGGAAAGTCCATTATATAACTTCTGAAAAAATGCGCCGAACTGCTCTACATCGGCATCGGTCCCCGGCAGCACTATAATAGCCTCTCCAAAATTGAGTGGAGGGCGAGTTGCCGATTCATCATCCCTATATTGATAGTCTTCTGATATATCCCTCATGAATTGTTGGGCGAACAGGTCAAACTGAAGCGCTTTCTGCATATGGGCGTTCAGCCACATGTTGATGAACCACCAGGGACCCCCAAGATTGCCGATGGGTTCACCTAACAGTAACTTCTGAGATACTTGATGTAAAAGGCGGTATACTGCTCCAAGAAGGTATCTACTCAGGGGAAGCCTTGTTCCATCGGCAAGTAGCTCGGCTGCAGGGAGGTGCATAATGGTCGGTCCGACTGCCCTACCACAGAAGATGAATTTTTCTAGCCACATGTTCAGAAACGTGGCGTGCTCCCGTTGGTTTACCAATCCCATCTTCTGGTACTCATGGATGTAGCCTGTCCAGCCGCCGATGTTCCGAGTGTTCACCTTGTGTTCGGCTTTCCTGTTGAACAGGGTGAAAGTGTCGGGAGAAGAGACATCCAGGCCGGTTAACATGTGAACATCGGCAAGGGTGGGGGTGGCTGGTCCGTGTCAGAAAAGGAAGGCATTCATGGTGTCTGACCAAAAATAGGAAGCAGCCATCAGCATGTTCTCATTCTTCTCCATATCGGCAATGGAGAGCCTGATACACTGGTCCAAGTTGCGCTCTTGCCAGTAGACTTGTTGTGCCCTAGCTACTCTGAGGTACCAGTTCTTCCACCCCTTGGTAGGCTTGGGCCATGACCGAAAAGCATCCTTCCACAGTCCTAGGCCGAAACATTCGGATCTGAAGGGTACCCGGTTGGTTTCTGCATTGATTATGAAGGTGGGATCCGGATTGCCCATGGGGCCTAGGCAGCTGAAGTTGGATTGGGCAAGGGGGATCACTACCTTGTTATACAGTTCCTAGGGTTCGAAGAAAAGAAAAGAGAGGATCAGAAAAGGAACGGGGAAAATTCTAGATTCGTGCGGAGAAGAACTAGCAGGAGGTTGGATGAGGAGGAAAGAAGGCTTTACCTTGGGGATGTCGACTTGGATCGCCATTGGAGCTGAGGGGGTGCTTGCGGTTCGTCCTTGGATTGCGGAAAGAACTGTTGCTTGAGCTCGTGTTCTTCAAAGGCGCTGCCGGAGGTTGAAGACGAAGGCAGGGAGTATGAAAGTGAAAATTGACTAGGGGTAAAAAGCAGATTGGATCCCGGTAATTTTTATAAGCTTACTCGGGGGTATTTCGGGGTTTCGGTTCACACTACAAGAATATGGAGAGGCCCACGGTAGATACGCGCGATGATCGAGAGAATTTGCAACTGTTTGTGCTACAATCGAGGGATTTTATTATTAAATTGCGGTTCCGCGCGCGGAGATCGAGGAAACTGTGCATTCATCTCGAAGGTAATGGCTACAACAATGGCTACAGCAGAGAGAATTTCGGCACGTAATATTATACGCTCCGAAACTGGAGGGCATGTGTTGACACCGTTTTTCAGCACGTGTCAAATGAGCTAAGGCTTGACTGGTCAGCAGCCGTTCTCCATCGGCATCGGGAAATCGTGAGCCAATATTGCCGATGGGAGTATGTTGCGGGAAGACTAAGTGTGCTGCCGATGGAGGCTGGATGGTCCTTGCCGACAAAGGTTAATTGGTGAAGTCGAATAGCTTAAGCTATGAAGTTGCTGATGCCGATTGCCGACAAAGAGGTATTGTCGATTGCCGACAAAGAGGTATTGTCGATTGCCAATAGGGACTGATTGGTGAAGATAGTTACCAGTACAAGTGGCCGATCGGGAAATATTGCCAATGCCGATAGGCATAGGATGCCGATGAGTACAGGGTGACTTAGCGTGTGATATCAGTGGAAGAGTACTGGTGGCCAAGGAAGGAAACTACGGATTGAAGGGATCTGCCGATGGAAAGTTTCCATCGAAGAGAGGCATAAGGAAACTGGTGATTTTGTACCAGTATTATTATAGCAGTTTGAGTCCAACTCTTGCATGAGTCGTTTACTTTCCTTTAAAATAGGCATGTTTGTGTAGGGAAATAAGTATTGTTATTTTAGATCCGACTCCTGCGCGAGTCAGTTTCCTTAAAGTTAGGAGTTTGTTTTAGGAAGGATACAAGTCGTGTCTTTGTACAACTCTCCATGCGGGAGTATAAATATGTGCCCGAGGGCTGCGTAAGAATCAATCCAATATCAAACAAACCAATTTTACTCTTATTCTACTTTTTATCGCAATTTATCTTTATTGCATTAGTTATAGCTTATCAACGAGTTCTTCAAGCTTCGACGGGCTGCATCACCTTGATCTCCGTCAAATTCTTGCAAGTTCCGCGTGGGAGTACCTCTGAGCTTTGGCATCCGGGCGCATCGTTGTTGCCTCGTTCAGCTCTGCTCTAGTTATCCTGATCAAGCCTCAATCCCAGCATCCGGGCGCATCGCCGTTGTCTGGATTGAATCTTGTTCTAGTTATCGTCCTTGTCGATTAACTGGTCAAATCGACTAGCACGCCTCCGGATATCAAATTTCGAGTATAAGCCCGAGGTGTTCGCAGATCCTGATGCTTTTTGTGTCAACACATACATACTTGCAAATCATATATTGTAAAGTCAAACAATGGATCCAGAGAAACATGTCATACAATCAAATCAAGATGTGCATGTGTATGGGATATATGGTGGATGTATGAGGGTGGATATATAATGGTGTATGGTGGATATATGAGGGTGTATGATGGAAACCTAATTCTGCTCTGCTCCTTGAACACATATATACATACATCTCTCTTTTGGAACTTGGAATTTTTGAGAGAACTTGGGCTTGCTTTTTTCTTCTTCTTTTTTTCAGAGAGGCGGGCATCTAAGTACCCATTGTTTTGATAGGACACTTGTCCATGTTTTACTCTCTTTATTATTTATTTATTTATTTTAGCAACCCCAAGTCCCTTTCTATAATAACACTTTTGAGAGATGATAACAAGGAAATTTTTGGAGCAGTTACATTTGTGGTAATGTAACATATGTATAGGTGGAGAACTGGGATATTTTTGGTTACTTACTCCCAAGGTAGGAATAGAGCATTTTTCTAGTGAATCTGAATGGCATATATGTGGATGCGTACTTCCAGGATAGAAGTAGCATATATGAGTAGAGTGTACGTGATCTTGATTTTAAAAGCATGACAGGTCTCTAAGGGTCAACAAAGCTTGACAAAACTCAATGCATATACAAGTAGTAAAGATAATAGTGAATATTTTCCTAATCTACCTGGCATGTATATATGGCTGTGGTAGGAATTCAAACTCTCGTCATATAGAAACTCATCATGTAAAATTTTCAATTTTCAAAAGATAAATTCTCCAGAACTCTAGTATTGCTAGGAACAAGATAAATAGTAGCTCAGACTTTTTCATATCATACCTATCAACTACCTAGACTTAGCTCAAGCATTCGCAACCCACAAGCTTCAGGTTCAGAGTAAATCTTATGTCAAAACAGTTATGTCTAAAACTCGAGAGAATTCAAGGCTGAAAACTAGGTACTTGAAAGGAATTACGGCAGAGCAACCATTCATCATTTCCATAGAGTTATCTTCAGAGTTCTTCTTTTTATTATTATCAACTTCTAAAATCAGCAGACTAAACTCACATATTATTATTACTAAGTAAAACTCTATTAAGAATAAAGTAGACAATGAAAATTCCATAGATATAAAAAGTATCTAAATTGTAACTTTTGTGATTCATAATTATTTAAGCGTGAACCTTCATGTGCTCATATATATATTTTATTTATTTGAATTAATCTATCTAAATAAAAGTAAACCTAAGTGAATAAGGATACTTACCTGGGTACATGGGGGTGCTCTCCCCAAGCTGGATGTTGACATAGTCGTTCACTTTTGCTGTTGATTAGATCTCATTGAAGCTTCCAAATCCTGCACAACTCAAATAGACAACAAAGCTCGTGGAATTGATTAATCATTAGTGGTTGGATACTTAAACCTTAGTTGTCTGAAGCATGATTGATTTCTAGATTAGATCATTAAATTGCAAAAATTCAATCAAGTCAATTTCTTCTAAGTTCTCAGGTTCAAGAAAAACTTTCAAACGTTGACCATTTACCTTTAATATGTTACCTGTATCATCTTGAAGTGTGACAGCACCGTGTGATGCAACTTCAATCACTTTGAATGTTCCTTCCCATTTGCTTCGAAGTTTTCCATGACCAAAGAGCTTCACTCTTGAGTTGAATAACAGAACTTTATCACCAGGTGTTAACTCCTTGTACTTGATTCTCTTATCATGCCACCTTTTTGTCCTCTCTTTGTAGATCTTGGAATTATGATAAGCTTTTTCTCTCCATTCCTTTAGCTCAGATATTTGCATCTGACATTTCTTACCAGCCAGGTGGAGATCCATGTTCCATTTCTTGATGGCCCAATGAGCTCTGAATTCCAATTCAACAGGTAGGTGACATGTTTTTCCATATACAAGCTGATAAGGTGTCATGCCTATGGGTGTTTTGTATGCAGTTCTATACGCCCATAGTGCATCATGAAGCTTGTACTTCCATTTCTTTCTCATATCATCCACGATCTTCTGCAGAATGTTGTTGATTTGCTTATTTGATGTTTCAGCTTGACCGCTAGTTTGAGAATGGTATGGAGTTGCAATGTTGTGCTTGACTCCATATTCTGCTAGGAACATCCGAAATGTTTTGTCGATGAAATGTGATCATCCATCACTTATGACCATTCGAGGCAGTCCGAATCTTGGGAATATCACTTCATGGAACATCTTCTTAGCATGCTTGGAGTCGGCAGCTCGACATGGTAATGCTTCTAACCACTTGGATACGTAGTCCACTACCACCAAGATGTATTCTGTATCTCCAGACCTTGGGAATGGTCCCATGTAGTCAATTCCCTAGACATCAAACAACTCTATTTGAAGGTTGTTAGTGAGTGGCATTTCATTCCTAGCATTAATGTTTCCATGCTTCTGGCATCTGACACATCTTCTAATGAATTATTTTGTATCTTCATACATTGTTGGCCAGTAGAATCCACTTTGCCAGATCTTTGCATGTGTACGGTACACTCCATAGTGTCCTCCATAAGGTGATGCGTGCAATCTGTCTATAATCTTCATGGCTTCAACCATTGGGATACATCTCTGTAGCAATCCATCAACACAAACTCGATAGAGATACAAATCATCCCATAAGTGGCAACGAGAGTCATACTGGGGCTTCCTCTTGTCACCTCCTGGTGGAACATATCCTGAAACCATATAATTCACAATATCTTCATACCAAGGGTCCGAGTGTGCTACCTTGAGGAGTGTCTCATCCCTTAAATAGTCATTAATAGGCAATTCATGTTCATTTTTATGTTGAAGCCTAGACAAGTGATCAACTACTGAATTTTCTACTCCTTTCTTGTCTCTTATTTCTAGTCAAATTCTTGGAGTAGAAGAATCCATCTTATAAGCCGAGGTTTAGCATTTTTCTTAGTGAGAAAGTATTTAAGAGCAGCATGGTCTGAATAAATGATTACCTTAGCTCCTACTAAGTAAGATCTAAACTTGTCTATCACAAAGACTACTGCCAACAACTCTTTTTCAGTGGTAGAATAATTGAGTTGTGGCCCAGACAAGGTTTTTCTAGCATAGGAAATAGCATAGTGCTTTTTATCCTTGGTTTGGCCTAAGACAACACCTACTGCAAAGTCACTAGCATCACACATGATCTCGAAGGGTAGCGTCCAATCGGGTGGTTGGATGATTGGAGCTGAAATGAGTGCTTTTTTGAGAATTTCAAAAGCTTCATAACACTCATTAGTGAAAACGAAAGGTACATCTTTGGCTAAAAGGCTAGTCAGGGGTCTAGCAATTTGGGAAAAGTTTTTAATGAAACGCCTATAGAACCCTGCGTGGCCTAGAAAGCTTCGGATTCCTTTCACATTTGTGGGAGGTGGAAGTTGCTCAATAACTTCAATCTTTGCTCTATCCACTTCTATCCCACGTTTGGACACCTTGTGTCCTAGCACTATTACTTCCTGAGCCATGAAATGACATTTCTCCCAGTTTAGGACTAAGTGCTTTTCTTCACACGGTTGTAAGACTTTGTCTAAATTCTCTAAACAATCGTCAAAGGTTTTGCCATAGACGATAAAATCATCCATGAACACCTCCATGATTTTCTCTATCATGTCAGAGAAAATAGACATCATGCACCGTTGGAACGAAGCTGGAGCATTTCACAATCCAAACGACATTCGTCGATAAGCATAAGTTCCATAAGGGCATGTAAAAGTGGTCTTACTTTGGTCATCAGGGTGGATTGGGATTTGATGATATCCGGAATAACTATCAAGGAAACAAAAGAAAGAGTTCTTTGCAAGCCGTTCCAACATTTCATCAATGAAGGGTAACGAGAAGTGATCTTTCTTTGTAGCCTTGTTAAGTTTCCGGTAATCAATGCACATGCGCCACCTAGTGACAGTGCACTGAGGGATGAGTTCATTTTTCTCATTTCTTACAACTGTCATCCCTCCTTTCTTTGGCACAACTTGGACAGGGCTAACCCACTCACTATGCGGCACATGATAGATAATCCTGGCGTGCAAAAGTTTCAAGACCTCTTTCTTAACAACCTCTCGCATAGCATTGTTAAGTCTCCGTTGTGGTTCCCTCGAAGGTGATGAATCAGGATCGATGGGGATTCTATGAGTACAAAGAACTGGACTAATTCCAATGAGGTCATGGAGTGAGTAGCCAAAGGACAATTTATGTCTTTCTAGGATAGTGACAAGTCTATTGGTTTCTTCTTCGGAAAGCTTGTCACTTATAATGATAGGGTTTTCTTGGTTGTTGTTCAGAAAGACATATTTCAAGCTAGTAGGAAGAGGTTTTAACTCGATTGAGGGTGGTGATGGTACTTCCAAAGGGTGTAATCCGATAGGTTCTGCTAGCTCTTCCTCTTCTTGAGTGAAGTGTTCATCATTAAGAGTTGGTTGAGACCAGTCTTCTAGAAATTCCACTAAGACTTCCTCAATAGGGTCTTGTTCGGGCTTGGGTTCTACTATTGCATTATTTGATCTTAAGAGATTAACGGCAATAGAAGAATTTCCAAGCTTAAGATTTAAGTGATCCTTGTTAGATTGCTCTTGAAAGAGTGTTCCTAATGGTATGCCAATCAAGAGAGACATGTTCGAAATGTCATAGATGTAAAAATCTAAGCGATACTCGATGCCTGTTTTGCGTAAAGGAATAGACCTAATCACCCCATAACTTTCAAGAATATCTCCAAATGGAATTCTTAGAAGCTTATGAGATGGGATCAAAGATTCGTTGGGGCAAAGCTGTTGAGCTAAAGCCTTAGAAATGATATTCATCCCAACGATAGGACTATAGTGAGCCTCTATGGCGATTCCCATAAGGTTGCAAAGTATAGTCTCTGTGGGGGCAGTGATTCGGGCTACCTCAGTGGATAACTCTGATTCTGCTGTCCACTCGCGGCTCATGATGGCTGAGAGTCCTTTAATGTGCTCTATAATTAAAGCGTCAT
Organism: Microstegium vimineum; assembly: GCA_022036555.1. Lineage (NCBI taxonomy): Eukaryota > Viridiplantae > Streptophyta > Magnoliopsida > Poales > Poaceae > Microstegium > Microstegium vimineum. Next base: position 35,056,391 of record CM039123.1, read on the forward strand.
TATGTAGACAATCATCCTCATGTGATACAGAGTGCACCAGAGGCTTCACTTGAACTGGAAAATTCAAGGTGTTGCCAAAATCTTCAAAAAGATCTACCTCGGTTTCTGAGAGGAACATAGAAGGATGGGGTTCATCACTCTCTAAAGAGTGTTGTGTTCCCACAAGAGATGGTTCTATGGCAACCAAATCATTTGAAGGATTTGAATGAATTTCAAATTCGGTTGTTTGTTCCTCCTCGTGATGTTCGGGGGTTGGCTCGACTTCTTCGGGAAATTCATCAAAAACTCCAGTGTAAGGGGTATTTTCAAGAATTTTATTTAGAATGGCTTCTCCTTCACTAATGGTTTTGTGCGAGAACGATCCTCCTGAAGATAAGTCAAGGTGGAGAGCAGCTTCCTTGTTCAGACCAAGATGGAAGTGATAGAGTAAAACATTGTCTGGTAAGGAAAGGTTTGGACCGGAATTGATAAGGCTTATAAACCTAGCCCATGCTGCTCCTAGCGTCTCTTTCTCTTTTTGTTTGAACTGAAGAACTTCAATTCTAAGGGCTGCAATTTTAGAAAGAGGGAAGAAAGCAAGACAAAATTTGTCTCGAAGTTCATCCCAATTCCCATTTACGCCTCCTACAAAATGAGCATACCACTGTTTTGCTCTTCCCAAAAGTGAGAATGGAAACAATTTCCAATTTAAGGTCTCTTGTGTCATGCCAGCAATGATGAGGCAAGAACACAATTGCTCAAATTCTCTAAGGTGGGTGTAAGGATTTTTGTTTTCTAGCCCAGAGAAAGATTGTTCCCGAACCATAGCTATGAAAGCAGGGCGAAGCTCATAGCCATCTATAAGAATGGGTTTGAAGATGGTGAAGGCTCCAACATGTCGCCCTTTGGAGCAGAGTATTTAAAGATGGGAGTGGAATTCATGTGGTAAGATAAAAATGGTAAGGTGAGAAAGGTGGTAAAAAAAGGAAATAAGAAAAAGGTAAACGAATGACTTGGTTCGAAACTAGCACAGCTACCGTTCCCCGGCAACGGCGCCAGAAATCTTGTTGGTATTTCTTAACGCACACAGATAAATCCGCAAGCGTACGGATACCGTTGTAGCTTTCACCCATGAGTATTCCAAGGGTATCGATTTCCACGGGGAACGCAAAATGTACTAGAGAAGAACTAAGAACATCCAAGGATAGATAAGATAAATGGGTAGAGAGATTTTAGAGTTTTCTAAGGGGTTTATCTAATCAAAGGCCCACTATACTCTACTTACTTTGGAGCAACAGTACCTTCCCGACTCTTGACAAAGACTGGGAAAAAGGTAGTCGGGAGAGGCTGCCAAAAGCTCTACGAAAACACCAACCCAAACGTGGTGGACTACAAAGGCCTTACAGAGCTGTCACCCCTGGGGCTACCACAACTATTTGTAGGATTGGGCGCAAACTCAGGTAAACTCTAGTCTAGACACCGCGTCTACACTATCGCTTACTACTCTAATCCGAATTCAAGACTAGAGCACTCAATACGAGCGGAGATCCCATATATAGAATAGAGCAAGAACTGAAATAAGATACTTAGAAATAATAAATGAAGAACCTAGAGATTGCTCCGAACCAGATGCTGCAAAGGTACAATGTTGAGGAAGATCCGACAGATTCGACTCCTCCTAGCTCTCTCCTCCTCTCTCTCACCTCTAATTACAACTAGATGAACTAGAACTAGGAGAACTAGATCTAGACAACTAGAGGGACTGTAAGGTCCTAGATGGCTAGAGGGGGGTGAATAGCCTAATAACAATTCTACAAAATACTAGAGCAAGGGTTAGAGTAACACTTAAGCGAAGCTTTTGCTCTAGCACTACTTAGGGATGCAAAGCCACCTATCCAAGCAATTCTAGTTAACTAAGTGTCTATCACACAATAGCAAAGACCTGAGGCACTTAGCTCAAGCCAGCGAGAACAACTAACAAGAGAAACTAACTAGCAAGCTAACTAAGCAAGATATGAAAAGGATGCTAATCTTGATCTTGTTTTTACACCACTTGAAATATCACCAACTATTTGATCAATGGAGTGATCTCTTGCAATGTTGGTCGGTTGAAGGATAGGAACTTGATTTCTTGAGCTAGGTTGAGATGAACTAGCAACTTGTTGATCTTGCATTTGAGAACCACTAGCTTGCACATGAGGTGAGTTGAGCACTTGATCTTTATCATCTTCTATGTCAATCACTTGCTTTGGTCTAATGTCACCAATATCCATGTTCTTCATAGCATTAGTCAATTGAGGACCACTCACATCTTATAGATTCTCATTTTCAACTTGTGAGCCATTGATTTCATCAAATTTAACATCATGAACCTCCTCAAGCACACCACTAGCCGAATTTCACACTCTATAGGCTTTGCTTGTGGTTGAGTAACCAAGAACCCTTCATCACATTTCTTGTCAAACTTTCCAAGTCTTGTGCCTTTCTTCAAGATGTAGCATTTACAACCAAACACTCTAAATTATGCAATGTTGGGCTTTCTTCCATTCAATAGCTCATATGGTGTCTTCTCCATCAATGGGTGACAATATAGCCGGTTGCTAGAGTAGCAAGCGGTGTTGATAGCTTCAGCCCAAAAGGAGTGACTCACATTGTACTCACTAAGCATAGACCTTGCCATGTCAATCAATGTTCTATTCTTCCTCTCAACAAGGCTATTTGATTGTGGAGTGTACTTGGCCGAGAATTGATGTTTGATTCCAAGCTCATCACATAGCTCTTCAACTCTTGTATTCTTGAATTCACTTCTATTGTCACTTCTCACTTTCTTGATGGTGGTTTCAAACTCATTATGACACCTCTTGACAAAAGACTTGAATTTGGCAAATGTATCACTTTTGTCATTGAGAAAGAATACCCATATGTATCTTCTAAGATCATCCACTATCACAAATCCATACTTGTTGCCTCCAATACTAGTATATGTTGTTGGTCCAAATAAGTCCATGTGCAACAACTCAAATGCTCTACTAGTGCTCATCATGCTCTTCTTAGGATGGGTGTTACCAACTTGTTTGCCGGCTTGACAAGAGCTACAAAGTTTGTCCTTCTCAAACACAACATCTTTCAAGCCTCTCACTAAGTCATGCTTGATCAATCTATTCAATTGCTTCATTCTAACATGACCAAGCCTTCTATGCCATAGCCAACCCATACTTGATTTAGTGAGCAAGCAAGTTGACAATTGAGCTTCACTAGCATTGAAATCAACTAGGTAGAGGTTCTCATATCTAAAGCCCTTGAAGATCAAGTTTGAGCTATCAACACTAATGATCTCAACATCATCTACCCCAAATATGCATTTGAATCCAAGATCATACAATTGAGCCACGGATAGCAAATTGAAGTTCAAGCTCTTAACGAGCAAGACATTAGATATGCTCAAGTCATTGGATATTGCAATCTTACCAAGACCCTTGACCTTGCCCTTGCCATTATCACCAAAAGTAATGCTATCAATGCCATCATTGGTGTTGGAGTTGATTGATTTGAACATCCTAGAATCCCCGGTCATGTGTTGAGTGCACCCACTATCAAGCACCTAATGCCTTCCTCCGGCTTTGTAATTGACCTACAAAATAAATTAGTTCTTCTTAGGTACCCACACTTGTTTGGGTCCTCCAAAGTTAGTGACCAAGGATTTTGGCACCCAAATTGCCTTCTTCTTTGGGCCAACAATGGGTGTGTCAACATACTTAGCCATGACACCATCTCTCCCTTTGGTAAGAATATAACATGAATCAAAATGCATGGAGGTGGATTTAGCAAACTTGGTTTGGCTCATGTTAAATTTGCAATATTGGTCAACATGCCCCACTTGCTTGCAACTATTGCAAAACCGACCATTGCTTCTCACAAAGCTAGGCTTTGGAGTCACAAAGGCTGCCTTGCCTTTCTTGGGGGTATAGCCCAATCCCTCTTTGCTAAGGGAGAACCTTTGGCTACCCAAGCACTTTAGCAAGCGGGCATCTCCACCATATGCCTTACTCAAAGCATGAGTGAGTTCATTAACATCATTTTTCAGTTTTTTATTTTCACTCACTAGTGTAGCATCAACCTTTGAGCTCTCAGTAGTGGATGTGCATGTGGAAGTGCTAGTGTCAGTTGGGGTGACAATGATAGGAGTGAAAAATGATTCATCTAGAATATCACAAGTGACTCCAATATCACATGATGCAACAACCTTATCCTTGTTTTGTTCAAGGAGCGAGGAGTGAGCCTTTTTAAGCTTGTAGTGAGTCCTCTCAAGCTTCTCATGGGCTTCCATTAGCCTCTCATGAGAGCCATTGAGCTCATCAAAGGATTATTCAAGAGCCTTAAGCTTCTCGTTCAATTCTTTGCACTCCTTCCTCTTTGTCTCAAAGCAAGCATAAGTTTGCTTCATCATGTCTAATAGTTCCTCCTTGGAGTACTCCTCCTCATCATCACTACTATCATCATCACTATCACTATCATCATGAGATTGTACCTTAGATGGCTTAGCCATGAAGCATGATGGAGTGTCGAAGATGGATGGCTTGTTGTTGATAGCAATGCTAGCCAATGCCTTCTTCTTGGACTTCTTCTCATCATCACTAGAGTCATCATCAGAAGAGTCATCACTATCCTAAGTGACCATATAGGATTCACCCTTCTTCTTCTTGGTGAATGATAGCTTCTTCTCCTTCTTGTCATACTTGCTCTTCTTCTTCTCATCATCATCACTATGGTTGGGGCAATCCGCAATCATGTGATCGGTGCTCTTGCACTTGTAGCATTTTCTCACATATTCCTTGCTCTTGAAGTTATCTATTCTCTTTCTAGCACCATAGCCCTTTTTCTTAATGAACTTACCAAACTTGCGCACAAAGAGGGCCATCATCTCATCATCAATGTCACTAGCCTCTTCATCATCACTTGATTCTTGATTCTTGCTTCTTTGCTTTGCCCTTATTCTTGGATGATGATGCCTTGAATGCTAAGCTCTTATTTTCCATCTTTTCTTCCTTGACCTTTTCTTCTTCACTTTCCTCATTGTATTGCTCTTCGGTCATGATTTCTCCAAGCACTTCATTGGGAGTGATCTTGTCCAAACCATCTCTCCTAATTATTTGCCTCAAGGTTTTGTATTTCTTGGGCAAACAACCAAGAAACCGGTTTGAGAAGTCCTCATCCTTGAACTTCTCACCCAAGCTCTTGAGATCATTGATGATCACTTGGAGCCTATGAAACATCTCCGGAATGGACTCATCATCTTTTATCTTGAAGTGAGATAGCTTGTCCTTGAGCATGTACAACTTGGCATTCTTCACGGTTGCGGTGGATATGTATCCTCAAGTCTCTTCCACACTTCACTTGCCTTCTCAAGATCTTTGATTTGCTCAAACACCTTGGAATCAATGCCATTGTAAATCACATTGAGTGCCATGGTATTGCATTGCCGGTTCTCTTGCTCTCTAGGTGTGGGAGCGGCTTCATCAAAAATGACAAAGTCATGTTCGGTCACACTCCACACCTTCTCATGAATTGAGCCTAGATGCATCTTCATATTCCTCTTCCAATAATCAAAGGATGTGCCATCAAACATTGGTGGTTTGCTTCCAACATGGTTGAATTGAACTTGAGCCATCACTAACACTGAAGGTTGTTAAGCCTTGATAATAGCGGTGACCACGGCTCCGATACCACTTGAAAGGTCCTAGATGGCTAGAAGGGGGGTGAATAGCCTAATAACAATTCTACAAAATACTAGAGCAAGGGTTAGAGTAACACTTAAGCGAATCTTTTGCTCTAGCTCTACTTAGGGATGCAAAGCCACCTATTCAAGCAATTCTAGTTAACTAAGTGCTTCTCACACAATAGCAAAGACCAAAGGCACTTAGCTCAAGCCAGCGAGAACAACTAATAAGAGAATCTGACTAGCAAGCTAACTAAGCAAGATATGAAAAGGATAAATGCAAGAGATAAAGGTGATTGTTATACCGAAGCCTTGTGAAGAGAATATACCAATGTGAAGACTAATCACAATAAGATCACCAAGAGTAGCCGGGAGACAAGATGAACACAATGATTCTTCTCCCGAGGTTCACTTGGTTGCCACCAAGCTAGTCCCCATTGTGTCGACTACACTTGGGGTCCGGACCATTGGGAGCGTCCGGACCCTTGATCCACCGAGATGCAGAGCCTCTGTGAGAGAGTCCGGACGCGGCCTCCGGATGCGCGCAGGGCGCCGTCCGGACCAATGGCTATGCGTCCGGTCTCCTGCCGTTCACGCCTTCACCAGGAGCTGGCACGTCACCTCCGGACCGGACGCACTTAACAGTAGCGTCCGGTCTCCTTGTCTTCTACGTTAGGACCTCAGCAGAGAGGGTCCAGAGAGCTCCAAATGCCCGGACGGTTGTTCGAAGTGCCACGTCCGGACCTTGATCAGCGTCCAGACCTCCTGTGTGCCGAGACCGAGAGTGAGGGTTTGCCTCCAGTCGCTTGACAATTGTCCGGACAGAGCAAACCGAGCGTCCGGACCTTGCATCCGGACCTCCTTTCTTGGTCCAACTGATCTGCTTTTTCTTCTCCAAGCTTCCATATGCTAACACCTTGTGATCCAACACTTGTTCTCCTGTGTTAGCCTTTGCAAAGAATTATCTTGGAATTTATCTCATATTTTAGTGTCACTTAGGTTCATTTAAGATGAATGCAATGCAAACCTAGTGGAACATGATAACCACAATCGAAACGAGTTTTCCCTTCTTGATAGTACGACTATCTATCCTAAATGTGATTACACTCTCTAGTGTCTTGATCACTAAACCAAAAATGGCCCTATGATATACCTTTTCCTTGAGCCCATTTTTGTTTTTCTCTTTCTTCTTTTTCTTAGTCCATGGAGCACTTGATCTATCATGATCCTTCATATAGATCCACTTGTCAATTTGGATTACCCTAGCTAGATCACACACTTAGCAAATAGGGTTAGTCCATAGGTGTCATCAATTAACCAAAACCAAACTTGGGCTTTCAGGGACCTCTCTCCTTCTCTAATATTGAAACCCTACCTTTTGCTCTGGAGAAGAATAATGAGATGAGTTGATACTCAGGGGGTCAGGGGCCTTGCTTATATAGCCTCCTCAAATGAATGTCGGCCGTCGGATCAAACCGACCTTAGGCGAAGGGTTTAGATTGATCCTCAAAGGCGGTGGAGCATGATCCGCAAACTTGAGCCTGATTGGCTGGAATAGCAGGGCGGGCGCCCTAGGGGTCAGGGCGGGCGCCCTAACTCTAGGCCCATTCTGCCTCCCGTTTATTCTAGTGTCTCCTGGAACCTTCTAGAGTACAAAAAATGGTGCGGTTGATAAATATCTCTATGTAAACATGACATGTGGGCCTTTTCTTGGTATTTCCTGATAACCCCCTGCAGAAACAGATATTCACCAAAACTTGTGGAATTCTGTTAGTATAAACCCTAATTCTAGCTATTGGTTAAATTTAGATCCTTTTCCTTGTTTAGTTGATGGTTAAAATTGGTACTTAAGGACCGTCAACAACCTACTCAAATACAAGGTTGGAAACTCAAGGTATGCTTCGAGTGCCTCTCTCTGCCTAATTCGAGTAGTCTTCGGTTGCCTATGTCTCTTTGCTTTATGTCTTCTTTGTGGGCCTTGTTGCTAAGGCCCACTTCTTCGTAGTACAATCCATGGGGAGCCTGTAGGCCCATCGACACACCATGAGTTTTTGCCAAGTGCAGTTTAGTATAAAGGTAGTCATCAAGTGTTTTATGATTGAGCACCTAGATGGCTATGATATACATACATATATTATTGGAAAGGTCGATAAAAGAGACATGCAATGCTTTGTGAAATGTGAGATATGTGTCGATGAAGTAAAGCTAAAGGGAATTTCTTGTTCTTGTCTTAAGTTACAGTGACTTGGAACACCCTACTCACGCATCTTCTTTGTATTAGGCTATCACGAAGCACGTGAGCTTCTAGACTGTTGTGTTTTGAGAAGGTGGACAAGGGGGGGGGGGCAAGAGTGCCATGTATGACTATTTTGATAGCCTATAGAGGCACCATGAGCTACGTAATATTTGTCACACTACATCCTTTGTAGCATCTTGTTCACCTGTAGTATATGAGCGGCTGAAATGCTACATGAGGAAGCTGCTATGATCCCACCAAATGGAGGAGAGAATGAAGGTAACAACGGCTAAAATGTTGCATGAGGAAGCTGCTATGATCCCACCAAATGGAGGAGAGAATGAAGGTAACAAGTATGGTCTGATGCTGCCGCAAGTCCAGGATGTTGATTCCGCACAGTCCACATATGTCTTGGATCCCATGCATGTGCCTGACAGAGGGCCCCGAAGAAAAAGCTGAAGTCAATTTCAAATAAGAAATCTAAGGTGAAATGTACCCTGTGTAAGGGTGAGGGTCACAATCCACGAACATGCTCCATGAGAAAAGAGGTAATTGAGAGTAATGTTGATCAAAACTTAAAGTTGGCTGTCTGTGAGGCATGTGTAGTTATGACTAATGTTCCTCTTCATTTGTAGGAAGCAAAGCTCACTGAGGATGTGCTAGATATATGATTTTCCACTTGATCCACTTGTTGTTGCATAATAGGTACGCTGGTGTATAATACCCCACTTGATCAGCAAGATTTATTGATTACAATTCCCGCTTATGATTTTCTTTAGCACATCCTAGTTGCCTTTTTATTTTCATGGGAGTTTTAGGTAGTTTTAGTATGGTTGTGCTTCCACCTCACAAGCATACACGCTACAATGAATCAAATGAATTTGTCTTGTGCAGTTTTTTACTTCCATCCCAGGCCTTCTTGATGTTACAACCTTAGACTGAATGCAGTTAAAATGAATCCATGCTAGTAAGGGATCTCGGGTTCGGAGGAGCTTGCATATCATTTTGTCAGACATACATGTTCTAATACAGATATCCTTGCAATTCATGTGAAGTTTGTCCAAGTTCTTTATACTAAGCTCAATTCTATTTTAGTTGTTACAACAAGTCAGCTTATTTTCACATGACTTGTCTCCCTTTTATTGTCCATGCTTGCTTAATTAACTTGAATAACAATTTTAGTTTGTTATGTAAATTTTAGCTAACTACAAAAATGTGGTTCCTCATGTTTGTCTACTAGTCCCTTACAAGTTCTAAAATTTATGGTATCCTTGTTTCAGTTCCAACAATGGAGCTTTTCAACTAGCATAATTTTCCTCTAGTGTTTTTCCTCTGGTGTTGACAGAGGATTGCATAAGGTGGACCAAGCTACAACTATCGACCTGGGTGCCTTGGCCCTTGGTCAATTTTGTAGACAAACTCAGTTTTGGCAACAGGTTATCATTTTCTTGGATACAGAAGTATTTTTGGAGTTTTAGGAAAATGCCATGGTTTTGTAGCGCAAGTGTTTGGGCACAAAAGGATACAAAAGAAAATTATAGCTTTTTTAAAAAAAAATAGTTTGGATTTTTAACAATTCCACTCTAGTCCTATTTTTTCTAAACCATGGTTTTGCATGTCTATGGGTTCTCAAGTTGCTTTGAAGATGAACTGAATAAAATACCTACGTTAACCCCAAAAAAGGCCTAACTGAAAGGTACATTTTTATGGAAATCTGTCTTTTTCTCGGTTGTTGTTTGAGTGTCCAAATCGCACACTAGCATGGTGTTGTATGTGTAGAAACTATCAGCCATAGTCTTGAGAACTAGCAAACTACTGGACATAGCTACACACATCCGTCAAGAATCTGAACCTAGGGTGTGGTATGCCATTTCTATCTGTGTTGTTTTGAGGTATCTATCCCTTTGTAGAATCTGAGCTGTGGGCGTGCTATTGCATCGCCACTACAACACTGGATAACACTGGATAGTTTAGTTTGTTCGTATGGCATATATTATGTAATTATAAGCTTTTGATATTCTATATATTCAAAGTAATTTGAAAGCATATTTCTCATTTTGAGGCTGATGTTTGACCATGTTTACAGTGATAATGTTCTCAATTAGATGTAGACAAAAATGACTTGTTCAACTGTTGATCCTCTTCACCATTAACAACACCAACAAAAGTGGTAGCAACAGGAACAAGGACACTTGTGACTACCTCTAAATGTAAAATACAAAAGTGTCAATTGATTGACCTCAGTTGCCATACTTTACTCATCTATTTCAAAGAATACAACATCATCAACCTAAGACACCAGCAGTCCTAGCACAAAAGATGCTAGCAGTCCTAGTAGAAATGACACCAGCAGTCCTCTAAGTTGGTTTCGTCACGGAGGATCATGATTTGCTCTGACGGATAGGTCTACTTTACCGTTTTCCTAGGATAAATGCTCCTGCAAACATAGATTCACCAAAACTTATGAATTTTTTTTAGTTTAAACACGTAGACCTATGTTGGTGAACCTATTCATTCATTTATACAAGTACTATTAATTGATTTATAATGAGTGTTAACTACCGTCAATATCCTCCTCGATTACGAGGGGTCAGATGAGGAAGAAGACAAGAAAGAAAAAAAAAGAGGATGTCGGGTTCTTGCAGCAAGAATAAAAATGCTACATTAGCGTACATGATCTTGAACTGTCTCGGGAGAAAGTTATGGGACCTACACCCAATCGTCCTCCACTCCCCATGGATGACACCCTTACCCATGATGCTCCTTACGAGATCAAGCGTGAGACATGTGTCCAGTTGCTCTACTAAAACGACTTTAATGCTTTAAACATACATGTCATTTGATTAATTATTACTCCATCCGTCCCTAAAAAAATGCAATCTATGAATTTAAATTTTCCCAAAAACGCAATCCAGGAGTTCAAAACCAAGCTATAGGTACTAGGCCTAGGATGGGACCCACACCAACACAGGCTGCTGCACACTTGGTCCTATATTTATTTTGGTTGTATATCTAGAGGCATCTAATTGTAGCAAAAACTTTGCCAATGTCTATGTATCTAGAATCTTCTATCTGCAAATTCTATGTGAATAATGATTACAAACATGTCTAATCAATTTATAGGGGCATTTTAGTAAATTGCCATGTTTCATTGGTATCTTTCCTTGGTCCTACAGTTGCGTTTTTTACAGGACGGAGTAGTCAAAATTTATATAGATAAACTTTTAAAAACCTAGATGTATAGGAAGAGTTAATTTACATCCATCAGAGCTAGTTAAAGATTAGGTGGTATCTGGTTTAGATCTCCAATGATAATCCAAAATAAATTTTTCTATAGCTAAAACAACTAATAGTTATACTATTTATTAGAATTCCTCAACATGACCTACACAAAGATGGATCTGAGATTATTTTGCAATGCAAAACCAAAAACCCGTAAGAGTTTATTAACAAACTAAATAAAACCAAACCACATCAATGCATCCCCGTGTCACCATCAAACCAATCCTCCTGTAAAACACTCATCCTGATCAGCTGCACTTATTGCAGTTACAGTGTTGTTATTATTGTCTATAGTGACTGATGAGAGAAAACATATGGCAACGCACACCGCCATTGCATTGCATATATAGCACCTAAGGCCCTATTTGAATCGACGAAGCTAAAATTAGTTGCTAACAATTAGCTAAATAGATCTAACTAATAATCTAGCTAGTTTTAGCTGACCATGTTTAGATCTAAAAAGATAATAGTTAGCTGCTAATAATTAGGTCTGACAAAATTTAATACTAAATTAATAATTATTTTATTAGTTGACCAAACTAGCTCATAGTAGCTAATATTAGTTGTGGATTATTAGTTAGCTTAGTACTAGTATTACTTAGCTAATGGTCTCGAGATTGACGAATTCAACACAGACGCCTAACTATCGAGGGGTACATCGTCTATCGCTGAAAAAAATAATGTCATTACATCTCAAATAAAATAAAATAAAAATACAAATATCCATGCTAAAGCAAAGACTTGAACCCAATGAACATATTTCACCACAAGAAACAAACCAGCAGCTGAGCTCACTCAGTTCGCAAGACCTTGTTTAGACCCATTAACTATTATTAGCTGGTTTTAAATAAAAAATTTTATTTTATCAAGCTCAAGATTTGCTAATCCAACTTGGTTAGATTTCTAACTTGATTCTTCAAGGTGTTTATACCAATAGAGTGTGCGTACCTATTCATATTCATAAAGATATTCGTTCGTGCATAGTATGTCTGCGTCTGTTTTTTTTTCTGAAAAAAGAAGGCCTAACCTAATTATCCTGACAACAGCAACACATGTCAATCTCGAACTGCGCATGCGCTGACCGGCTCAACAAAACAAACCCGCCGAGGGACAGTTCGGACCTTTCCTGTCACCCGACCGCCAGCGCATATCCTCTGCACCTGGGGATAATGGCGAGCACTACCCGCCAGCGCAACCGTCCCCTCGTACACCGTCAGCATGGCCGCCGATGCGATAAGGGAACTCCCAATACAATACAGACTTGAGTCTAAATCTATTTATTACTTTAAATATTATGGATTTAGAGTCTAAGTAAGACTTGGAGTCTTATTTTTTTATTATCTTTTTTCAATAAATATACTACCATATCAACAAAATGTTATAAATAAATAGTAATTAATAACGACTTAATGATAGAGTCTTGTACTAAAAATGTCCTTATGATGCAGCCAGCCCAACCGATCTGCTCCGTCTATCGCCTCAGGCGACGGCTCTCCTCGCGCCACCTGGTGGGTCCCTCGTCCACTCCAACTCCACCGCCTCCTTTTTCCCAATCCGCCCGAGTGGTTTTATTTTATTCATTGACGACCAAAAACCTAAAAAAGAATTAGAAACGGAGGAAGAACAGCAGGCGAAGCATCGCCAGGTAATCACCTCGTCCTCTTGTCGCTCTTCCCTTCACCAGCCGCGCCAAATTCGGCGCGATTCGGGCGGGTTTGTTGGAAATTCCCTGAGAATCGGAGAGTTTTTGGGACTGATTGGTTTATCGATTGATCGATTGATCGGTGGCGGAGGAAGGGGAGGAGGGCGGCAGATGGCTGCGTGCCGGGGCTTCTTCGAGTGCCTGCTCAGGCTGCTCAACTTCATCCTCACCGTCGCCGGCCTCTCCATGGTCGGCTACGGGATCTACCTGCTCGTCGAGTGGATGAAGATATCCGAGGACGGCAGCGGCGGGGGATTGACGGCGGAGGTGCTCGTCTCCGGCCGTCCGTTGTTGGGGGCTGTCGCTCTCGGTGACAGCTTCCTCGACATGCTACCCAAAGCATGGTGAGATGGCTGCTTGCCCATGAACCCTTTTTTTTCCTGATATGTTGGTTTCGTCCATGTGATCTCACGACTGATTAGGATTTTGGATTGAAAGGAACTTCGAGGTTTGCTTAGTAGGGGTGGCAATCACAATTGTGAATAGGACCAGTGTTACTTTAATTTTCCATGTAGTGGATGATTAAGAGGCGAATGTTTGAAATATGCAATGATATTATGATAGCCAAAACTCGCAGTAGCAAATTGCAGCAGTCTGATGAAGCATTTGTTACTTGCCTTTAGATTGATGAGCCTGTTATGGGGATTGGAATTGTTCCAAGTTTCCAGCCGGAACCACTGATTGCTTCTTTGGTTTGGCAATTTTGTTTGTTTTTACTGCCAAGACGATTGTGCTTGACATGGAATTGCCTCTGTTCCCTGCAGGTTTATTTATTTGTTCATTGGTGTTGGTGCTATCGTCTTCCTCGTGTCTCTGTTTGGCTGCATTGGAGCAGGGACAAGAAACACCTGCTGTTTGTGTTTCGTATCCTTTTTAATGTGCCTCTTAGACATCATTCTGTTGTCCTCTCTAAAGAAGATTTCATTTGTCATACACAAGACACTAAAATGTACTTGGAATTATGCTGAACATTAAATCCAGACAGGCTATTAGTAGCTGAACATGCTAAACGAACCAATTTTATTTCTGTACTACTCTGAAACGCCAATCCTATAGAATAGCAGTAGCAGAGGCAATAAGATTTAACTATTTCTGCAGTCCCATGATATTTCGTCAAAGGCAGTTATTTGACATTTTATAATGACTAGCAAATGTGCCGTGCATTGCAACGGTATCGTTATCGGTTTCAAGCTATTGTCGGTCTCACTGTCCACATTCAGCGGTGGTGGCCTCGAACTCGTCGTATGATAGATAGAGATAACAGCCTGTGAATATTGAAACTATCTTCCAGCCTGTGAATATAGAAACTATCTTCTTAAATATAGAAACTATCTTCTTAGAAATCCGAATTACTTCTTGATTTGGAATGATTACTTTACCAACCAAGATCCGTTTAGGTAGCTGGAATGTTGGGTCCCTCACGGGTAGGTTAAGAGAGCTAGTTGACACTATGGTTAGGAGGCGTGTAAATATCTTGTGCGTTCAAGAGACCAAATGGAAGGGTCAAAAGGCGAAGGAGGTGGACAATACAGGCTTCAAGCTATGGTACACAGGGATAACTT